>OX465291.1:18665000-19265000 GCA_949987695.1 Merzomyia westermanni
TTTTCTGCAGGTTTAATACTGAAGATATATATCCAATAGGGGATACATTTCTCTATTGCTTTTTTATACCTTTTTTATTTGGGAGCAGGCCGAAGCCTCACCCAGCCCCAGGCATCCAGTGTTAATATCAAACATGTGATTGTATTATCGTAAAGATATTTGCATACCCACTACTATCCCAAAAACGGCTCAAAATTAGTTGCCACTGAGTATGTTTTTACATGGTTGTGTTACCACTTATAATATTTTTAGAGAGTTGCCAACTATCTGAGATCTTTTTAATATGCCTAATATGTTATCATACTTAAGTGTTGTTGATTAGGATATTTCACAAGGTTGCCACCTGTCTAAATGTTTTACTATGAGTATTCAGATACATATTTACATATACACTTGTAAAGTATTTATGACTATAAATGAGGTAAAAGCCAAGAAAAATAATTTATATATAATTGATCTCAGACAGTAATAAAAGACAAAGCGATGATAACAATTATAGCCGCTTAGGTATCGGCCTAAAATGTATCATTATGTAAAAAGCGAAATCAAACGAGCTCCAATAATTAAAATTGCAAAATTTATCAAAAAAAAAGAAAAACAAAAAGAGAAATGAAATCAAAATATAAACTATATTTGGTAGAAATTCGCTTATAAGGTCATTGTGCATGGGTGGAAAAAGTGCGAATAACGTCAAACACAGCACAGCACCGCACATAGCTGCATGTGTGAATTTGTAGATTGCGTTACGTTATGTTGATGCGCACATAAATGGATGGATGACACTCAAAGCTTGTGAAAGTTACAATGCTCTTTTAAGTAGATATAAATTAGCAAAATCAGCTTAACAAAAAGAGTTATTATAAGCAACAACAATAAGAAAACGAACAACGATTTGTAGGAGAAAATTTTTGCAAAAAGCCGTGACGAGAGTAGAGAATGCTAATCAATTTGGAGGCAGAGCTTATAAACAACAAATAAATGAAGTGTTA
Organism: Merzomyia westermanni; assembly: GCA_949987695.1. Classification (NCBI taxonomy): domain Eukaryota; kingdom Metazoa; phylum Arthropoda; class Insecta; order Diptera; family Tephritidae; genus Merzomyia; species Merzomyia westermanni. The sequence continues at coordinate 18,665,990 of OX465291.1, forward strand.
CATACCAACGGTATATAAATAAATGCATGTATTTGTTTATAAGATAGGTACGTATAAGTATTTATAAACATTCAATTAGATATTCACTTAGGTGTATGTAAGAGGCGGATTTACAGACACTTTTTGTGGGTGGCCCACACTTTTTTGCTGACTGAAATATCAATATATAATCAACAAGAAAAATATTCCATCTGAAAAATATTCCATCACCTGCACTCTTAATCTCTCACTGTAAGTATCCCAGTTTTCTTTTTCAAATTTCATACTGACACTTTGAAACGCTATCATTATTTTTTTTCTTTACAAATTCCCAGCATCAAAAATTTACAGTCCGGCCCTGGCGCATGTACATAAATGGGTATGCGATATTTCTCGAAAAATTCAGTGCACAGATCGTTTAGTGTTTTTTTTTTTTTTGTTTTTTTTTTGTCTTGGAGATTAGGTGAAATGCTGGCAAAAAAACAAAAATATTTATTTGAATATGTTAATTCGCAGATGTCATTTGTCGCTTGAGCAAAAGATAAGACGATCTTCGTTATAAAAGGCACCGAAGCTAATTTATTTAAAATATGTTCATATGGCAAAATTGTACAATATATACAAACGTATATGTATGTACTATTATGCACGTATACGGTATATGTGTATGTACATATGTATTTCGCTATATGAAATATAGTAAAATTTCTATTGGTGCTATCAGTTTTTCGATATTTGGCCTATTTCTAACATATCCATTTTTGATTGCTTCGTCCATCAAGATCGCCTAACAATGTTTTTTCCTCACCTTATACCTTTCCTTCTAGGCTTTCTTCTTCTTTTTACTTTCCTTTACCTTTCAATTTCCCATGCAATATCCCTTTTCTATGTAGTTTTCATTTTTCTTTTTCATTACATTTTCGTAATTACCTTATTCGTCTTCTGTGGTCAGGAGTGGTTCCTGCTTTTCCTTCTTTATTTTTTTTTATTTTCAATTACTGTTTAGTTCTGCGCAACTTGCTTTGTCTTCTGTTTTTTATATCTTACTTAATTTTGTATAGTGTTGGAAACCCCAGTGGCAGAACAGTCTGGCGCTGGAAAGTATCTATAAATTGAAAATACTATTCGCTTGGATTTGAAACTGCAGTTCACCATGGGCCGTAGTATATTTCAAGACTAGGAATTCGCTGCCTCGGCACACATTCACTACTCGCAGCGACACTTCCTAGGGCACTATCAAATGTTCCAAATTATCTCTTTGCATGTCGGAACTAGATATGTATGTACGCCAATGAGCTCTAATAAAATTTGTTTGTTTCTAAAAATTAGTCAAAACCCCTTAATTGCACCGAAAGCTTAAAATAACACTCGCGCTTAGTATTCATTAAAAGCTTTTATTGTCTTCCTGCCTGTCAAAATATTTGAAAGGCAATGAAAGGAGCATCCAAAAATTTCACAAAACACTAACACAGAGGAGACTCATTGACTAAAAACGCTTGTACGTTTGGCTTCCTTTCACGCAAATGCTAATTCACTTCTGATACAAGTTTATACAAATTTTAAAATTTCCTGACATCAGTACACCCGGCACGTAATTGATCTTAGCGAAACTGCCTTAACTTAGTTTACGGTTATTATTTGCGTATGTTTGTGGGGTTGTAAAAACCTGCAAATTAAGTGGAAATAAAATTTGTCCTACCACTTTTTCTAGTTTGATGCGGATAGATTGTAAAAAAAGAGTTCATAAATAAAGAAATTTCACTCATCTGGATATTAGTTACAGTAAACCAATGTGAGCGTATACGAGAGTTACTTGATAAGTCCATGCGAAGTCCATTTGTAAGTCTATACGAAGGAAATGCGTACAGGGTTTTACGTGATTGGCTGCTTCCAAATACTACAAAGGGTTTTCTTCGCTGCACCCAGAAGAAATTTTTGTGCGTTACCAGGTTGCGCCATTAAGTAGCCTACTGAAGAATAAAAGTGTTACCGAAAGGCGTCAGTGGGGGGGGGGTGTAGCAGTAAGTATGTATTCTATGTTATGTTTAGTCCTAAGTAGTTGGTTAGCGTTTAAGTATACACCTCTGTGCTCTAAAATACAACTCTGGGCTAGTTTGAAGAAAACCAATTGTGAATTGATGAAAGGCCCCGTTACGGGGAAAAATTTAATAAAGCGTCATTCTTAATCAAACAGCGAACACGAACAGTTACGTCTCTATTTGCACGAACATTCCTTTGGTCAAAACTTTTATATACGAAATTTGATTTTCTTCTTAATTTCGACTATATTGAAGTATATAATATATTGGCGGCCGTCGTGGTGTGAAGGTAGTGTTGCCGGCCTACCACACCGAAGGTCCATGGTTCGAGCCCTGGTACAGGTAACATCAAAAGTGATTTGAAACAAGTTTTTCAAAACGGGGTCGCCCCTCGGCAGTGGTTTGGCAAACTCTCCGAGTGTATTTCTGCCATGACAGGCTTCTCAGCAAAAATTCGTCTCCTTCGTAGATGCCGTTCGGAGTCGGCAAAAAACTGTAGGTCCCACCAATTTGTAGGGAAAATTCAAATCGGCACACCACAAATTGGAAGAGAAGCTTGGCGCAAAAATCTCTTAGGAGGTTTATGATGATATAGCTGTTGTATATCGCGCCATAGAGATAGAGATTAAAGTAATATTAAATTTACTGAGTAATGTATATTGGAACGATTTTCCGTTATCCCTTGTCAAATTTGGTTTTGTAACAAACCGGTTTCGGCCTTCAGCCATCTTCAATGTTTAGTTTCGTTCTACTGGTTAACCCTATGGTCGACGACAATTTACTTAAACTAATCAACATTTTGTCATCACTAGTTGTCGGACTTTAAAAAAAAATGTCTCTTGACGATAAGTCGTATGACGTCGTATGTCGTATGCAATTTACGAATTCATGATATGATTTTTCCATTGTTTACCCGTACTAGTTTGGCATCTACTTTTGCGAATCGGAGTGGAAGGTAGTGGATGAAGGTACTCCGAGAGAGTGTAATGAAGAAAATCGCGTTCAGAGTTGTTTCAAAGTATAAAATACAACTAAAAACTGTGATTTAAACTAAAACTCACGTTCTATAGTAACTGAAAAGGTGTTATAACTGCTTTATATTCAAAAATTTAGGTGTTTTATGTCTTCACGTTCAATATTGCAGTATTTTAATTTGATTGTTTTATTATTGCATACAACGCACCCTGTGTGGTTTGCGTGTGTGCAGATTCGGAGTAAGTTGCGCTACTAGTAGCCATATACTATGGATTTTTCTCATGAAATGCCGAACTCACAGAACACGTGTTAATAATAATTCTGTAAAGTAGGATTGGTAGTTTTTGAACTAATAAGCCAAGTCTTTTAGTTGAACTAGTTCTCTAGTTGATTCAGTGAAGTAAATTACATTTTTCCTTGGCAAGTTTGCGAATAAAACCCTTATGTAATTTATTTGAAAATGTATGGCAACTCACTTTATTGGCATTTATCGAAACAGCTGATTAAATGTCGCGGTAATTTTGCAATCTGTTAGTTTAGTAGTATACATGCAATAATAAGTGTTTGAATTACGTTTATTATGCACTAACATGTGGCCCGTTTAAAGGAGGTGGTGATGCATACAAAATGAAATGCAAGTACTTATTTCTGATCGAACTAAGATCCTGAAAGAACCATTTATTGAATAAACTAGAAATGAATTAAAAAACCAAATCTACTGAAGAAGATTTTGTGTTGTGGCTCTTGAAATGGTAACAATTTTGCAGTACATCTAAGTGTTAACTATCCAGCAGAAGAAGCTTGTATGATTAGGGTTATCAGGCATTTAACGGCGAATTAAAAATTTGTGGTCCATTGTGTCGAAGACAGCTTACTTAGCCATTGTTTCTTTTAAGAACTCGATAGAAAGTAGTTTGATGGAAGTAAGTTAGTGTATGTATGACATATCGCCTACAAATTAGCTCTTGTTCGCAAAAGAACATTTAACGCCTAACGTTAAAGTCAAGGACCATCACTCCCAGAAGTCCCAAGATTGCTGTAAGACAAGGCGTTTATACAGAGATCATTTGTCTTCAATACCATCATCTTCTTGCAGCGGTAACTGCTGTTCAACTGCGGGTATTGAAACCCTGCATACAGACGTCAGAGTGCCCTTTCCATATTGTGGCATTTCCTCAGCAGCACTACTTTATCAGCATGCGAATTTCCCCTTAACTCGACTTGCACATTGGGTGAGCTGACTATAATTTTCAATTTTCTTGTACAATTTGAGGCGCCCTCGTGCAAATTAATTTTATCTAGTATAGCTAAATCTATGATATGCAACTCACTTTTTACTTAAAAGTGTGCAATCGCCTTCAACTGTACGCACTAAGTATTTGCACTACATAGCGAACCAGTTATAATTTGCAATAGCCAACTTCAATTTTATTAGCCGTAAATGGAGCTGTTACTGTTTGCTGTTAGTAGCGCAGCCAAAGTATGTGTCTAATAAAATTTATACCGGTTTTCAGTTGAATTAAAAACTGGGTGATATCAATTTGGAACACCTCCTCTTGTTGATGATGGATTTACTTGCTTCAATGTTTTTTTATTCTTTTTCTTTTGTTTTGGTTGCTCTTATTGCTTTTGGTGCTTTCTATTTTCCCGGTTGTTGCTATTATTATTATTATTATGATTGCATTTTTTTTCTTTACGAAATGTCAATTATGTTAGGAGTACAAGCGTACGTTCCATTTCGCTATTGCTCTATGCCTTCTTTTGTTTTTGTTGTTACTCTCACATGGAGTCATGTCATATCTGAAGGCGGCTTTTCAAATCGAGTTAAGTAGGTTTTTGTATGGGTGGTGAGAGCGTAAAAATATTGGTCAATTGTAGTGTTTGTTGTGCAATTGGCCATCAGGAAACAATCGCTTTTGTTTGGGTTGTTTTTTGGGAGGAGTGTTAAAACGAAAGCGTTTATTTGAAATTGCTTTGATTATAAAAGGAGAATGGTATCTTAATACCATTTCATATTTCCTGTAACACAAGTTTCACTGGGAAGGCTTGAAAGGTGCGTTTTTACAAACAGCGTAGTCCGATCGCAAAATGAAAGCTTACCGCTCTGTAAAATGAAAGCTCACAGCAAGCTTTGGGGTTTATCTATAACTCATACTTCTTCTCCTTCGTGAATTGTTGCTTAAACGTTTAGGTCATTCTGGCTTACTTCATCAAAGCGAGCCAGTCATTTCTTCTTAGCGATAACAAGATTAACCTGGCGCAGTTAGAAAAAAATGCTTCTCTATATAATTTTCTTTCTAAATGGTGTTCCGATTCGATATTATGACTTCGAGTAGCGACCACATACTAAACGATGGAGCCTTTTTCTCTTTCAAATTGGTCTCGCTTTCTTTATCAGGATAAACCTGACTTAACAGCCGCATTGCAAACTTGCCATGCGACAGCTGTCTACATTTTGCCCCAAAAGCAGAAGCAGAACATATATCCACTTGACAAAGGGGACTGCGTCAACCATGGTCACATATATATATCATCAAGCTCAAGTGAACATGTACCAGACCTTTTGAGGAAGGTCGGTAATACCTTTGGGCTAGCAATCCTCAATAAACAAGTCATCTACATCGTGGAGGCTGAACTTTTGGAGTGGACGACAAGAGATACCTCCTGCGAACACCCCGGAATTAAAATCATGAGAGAATTCTTGAAACTCGCTTTGGTGGGCTTCGTGGCGAATTCCTCGTCTTTAGCAGTGAGCTACAGGATTTGCATGTGCAGTCCCTTCTGCAGCACAAGTTCAACTCTAAGCCTGTATTCCTTTAGTGACATGCAACCCGACCCCACAAACGGGTTATGTGTCTTAGAATATGCCCGCGTAAGGGGCGATTAAAATCCACTACACGATGAGGCAACGACCATAAGGTGATAGTGACACTGAGTATAGGAGTGTTTTTCGGGTAAAAACAACAACAAAAATAATGTACAACCCGACGTTGGTTGGAACTAGCAAAATGCCCAATTGGACGGTCTCAACTTTTAAACTTTTAGACGCCAATTAAGTAGCTAAGTAAGTATTGATGGATGTAATTTTCTTATACTTGAAAACATGAAATCGAAGTAATGAAGGATATATAAATGTTAATTGCCGTATATTCAGTAGTGGACACATTCCAATTCATTTATGTTTGTATGTATACGAGTACATATTAGACTGGGCTAAAAAAAATTGTGTATACCTTCCATGAGCATGATATTATGGTATTATAACTTTGGTCTGACGTTTGTAAGTATGAGAAGAAGAAGAGATAGACCCACCAATAAAATAAAATAAATATATGGCGCGATATACAACAGGTATATCATTACAAACCTCCTAAGAGATTTCCAATTTGTGGTGCGCCGCTTTGAATTTTTTTCCTACAAATTGGCGGGACCTACATATTTTTGCCGACTCCGAACAGCATCTACAAAATAGATGAATTTTTTGTTGAGAAGCCTTCCATGGCAGAAATACACTCGGAGATGTATATTGGAACGATTTTTCGTCATCCCTTGTCAAATTTGGTTTTAAGACAAACCGGTTTCGGCGTTGTGCCATCATCAGTGTCGATTTTCGTTCTGAATAATTGATGTATATTGGAACGATTTTTCGTCATCCCTTGTCAAATTTGGTTTTGAGACAAACCGGTTTCGGCGTTGTGCCATCATCAGTGTCGATTTTCGTTCTGAATAATTGATGTATATTGGAACGATTTTTCGTCATCCCTTGTCAAATTTGGTTTTGAGACAAACCGGTTTCGGCGTTGTGCCATCATCAGTGTCGATTTTCGTTCGGAGAGTTCTCCAAACCCCTGCCGAGGGGCGACCTCGTTTTGAATAAACTTTTCCAAACCACTTTAGGCTAATGAGCTCAGTCGATTTACCCATGCAAACTAATCCCTCAACTTTCCAGATATCTGGCTCAAATTTGGCATGGGGCCGCCATTTTGTATTATATTAATCGTCGGAACTAACAAGATCGGACCAATACAATGCATAGCTCAGATACAATCGATTGTTCCGATAAACGGATTTTGGCCTATAACACTTGCCATTGAATAGCTAGGAACGTAAAATATTGTATGGGGATGGTAAAAATCAGAGGATTGGATCAACATATCATATAGCCACCATACAACCCATATTCCGATAAATGGGGTTTGGGCTATACATCTTTAAATAAACAGGTAAGACCGTCAAACTTTGCAGAGTTTGTGCTTACTTTAAGTAAGGATCAGATACTTAAAACCGTGATGCGCATTCATAAAAGGTATTAAGTCTTCGGCACAGCGCCTTCCTTACTTGTTTTAACTATATTGGTGTGAGAATTTCTGAAACGGATCATTTAAAAGAGTGAAAATTTATTTTTTATCAATAATGGTATTGATAATTGGCTATTGATAATACAAAGAAATGCCTATTTTTAATTTTCGGAAAAAAAATGTTTCCTATTTTATCGCCAATTGAAAATGTTTGCCTATTATTCGTATTTTAAGCTTTTTCGATCTAATGGGGTATAGTGCAAATAAAAAACTTTATTTCACCTTATAGACCGAGGTTTCGCCAATTTTTCTTGGCCTCTTCAAGGGCGATTATTGAAAGGTGTTTGCGGTCATTTAAATAAAAAAATAAAAATTATTAAAAACTATTGTAATAAAATTTGATACCATCTCATGTGGTAAACTTGTCCTTTTACTTTCAAGGTTGAAAAACGGCCGATATACTGGACTGATTTTGATAATTCAAACATCGTTCTTAAGACTTAAGACTGCCTGCTCTGTGATTTTAAAACAAAACTAACTTTTTCAATTTATAATTCTGCAAAAATCTTTGAGTAAGAAGTGTTCAAATTGAAACATCTGGCATCCATATGACGGGCCATTTTTTTTTAACGGAGTATCTTAAAGCGTAATATTTTGCATGTGTTTTTTTTTCTGATCGAAATCGTGATCTGGAATAATATTTATTGCAACGATTTTTGGAATAGATATACATATTTAAAATTAAATTTCAAATAAATAAATGGTTTACTCTTGAGCGCTTTTGAACCTGAGAACATTGGTATGCGAACTTTTAAAATTTGCCATTCAACTCTAAGCAATCCTAAAATCAATAAAAAAAACGTCTCAAGATTTTAAGTAATTCGTTTCACAAAAGCTTAGACAATATCAAAACAATTTACAAAAAAAAAAGTTTTTGCCCAACACAAAGTATCTGAAAAAATCGCCCAAGCTGTTAGATGACCATTTAAAGAAAATAATGTATCTGAGTACTTACCTTTTTGGATATGGTATTCGACGATATTTGAAGGCATTTTCCACATCACGCATTTTCATTTTGAACGATTTATCAGCGCTCAAACTCATTCACGATCTATTAAACAACAATAACAACAACAATAATTAATAATTAATGTAAACAAAAAAAAATCGTTTGATCTTGGTTTTATGCACGTAGAATGAGGTTAAAAAAATAAAATCACTACAAGAGTTTTTTTTACTTTGTTGTTGCTGTCAATCTACGTTTGAACACTTTAAATTCGTTTATAATTTGTTACACATACACTTTTAATTAAGTTTTTTCTTTGCAATTATTACTGATCAACAACAAATATTATATGCGGTGCTTTTAATACGTTGGAATTTGATAATTTTTTATTTTTCTTATTGTAATCAGATTCTAATTACTCTTACAAATGGTGCTAATGCAAAATGTTGAACTTGAAAGCCACTGAAGCAGGAGCCAATTGCAAAAACAAAAAATATGCAGAATGCAAAAACAATTACTCCAAGAGCGGCTTAAACAAAACCGCAAGTAACTCAGCTTTCAAAGAAAAAGTTAAAACAGAAAACAAATTAAACACACGAATTGTAAGCTTTTTGCTGTTAAAAAAACGTCTTGAGCGATTGGCAATCGCGGTTAAACTGAAAATGTCTGTCGGTCTCTGACCGCTTTTTGGCCAACTTGCTAACTAATTATTTGTCAGTAACAGCAAAAGCCAACAGTAAGAGCCAGCCACGCTAGCAGCAACTATCCAAGAAACGACCATAGACAGAACCTTTGTCGGCTATTTAGCGTCACGTCGTCAAGCCGTCGTAGCACCTTTGAGTTTCTACTCAATAGAGTTGTACTCACGGCTCCATGCTTATGCCGCATTTCTATCATGTTTTGTTGTTGTTTTTTTAGTGCTGTGATCATTTTGTGCGGTATAATGCTCTTGTTTAGATATATTTGTTGTTGTTGCACATTAGTTAGCTTTCATTTTACTTCTTTCAACACCGTTGTTTTCTTTGCACAGCTGCTCATACTCAACAGAGTCAATATAGTAGTTGGCTGGTATGGGGTGACCTATTCGAAGCAGTTTACTAAGAAATATTAAGAACAGAAGTGCTAGAATTCATAAATTTCATCTGCCGTTGAGTAAGGGGTTTTCTGACCAGTATTTATATTTTAAATGAGTAGTAAATGGAGAGGAAGACTTAGAATTTAACAGCAGCATGGTATGCCTGCTCTAGAAGGGGATCCCACGACAGTCGGTAGGGTGCTAGAAGGTACTCGTAACGGATCTTAATACGGCAAATGAGTGTTCACATCGGTATTCAACCCCCTCATAAATATTCGCCTTACTTAAACAAATAAACAAGGTGTAACCAATACCAATTTTATGCTCAGGTGAGCATAGCTCACAGCTTTAACTTGATCAAGTTTTGAGATATCTTATTGAAATTTGCTGTGCAGGTTCCTTGGCACTCATCTAATATTTCGGAAAATACAAAAAAGTTATTATTCAGGACATAATACACCGGCGGCCGCCTTGGTGTGAAGGTAGTGTTGCCGGCCTACCACACCGAAGGTCCATGGTTCGAGCCCTGGTACAGGTAATATTGTTGAGTGATTTGAAAAAAGTTTTTCAAAACGGGGTCGCCCCTCGGCAGTGGTTTGGCAAACTCTCCGAGTGTATTTCTGCCATGACAGGCTTCTCAGCAAAAAATTCGTCTCCTTTGTAGATGCCGTTCGGAGTCGGCAAAAAACTATAGGTCCCACCAATTTGTAGGGAAAATTCAAATCGGCACACCACAAATTGGAAGAGAAGCTTGGCGCAAAAATCTCTTAGGAGGTTTATGATGATATACCTGTTGTATATCGCGCCATAGAGAGAGAGAGAGAGATATTTACCAAATTTGGTGTGAAGATTAAGATTGCGGTATCCAATTACTTTTTTTTGTTACTTTTGATGCAACAATTTTTAGAATATTATTAACCAGCAATCATTTAAGAATTCATACCAAAATTCCACAAAAATGTTTGCCCTTATTATAAGTAATGTGACCTCCCTAATCAAAGCTTTTAAAGAGATTAACTTGTTTTCAAATTCTGTAAAAAATATAGCAATTTCAAGACTAAGTAAATAAATAAAATGAAGGAAATTGGCTAAGTATCACACCTAGTGACATTGAAAGATTTTAAAAGGATCATGTGCGAATAAAATAGGTAATATCTTATATTAATAAAAATACTATAAGAATTGACAAAATTGCCTGAAATCTAAAGAGTTGCAGAATATCAATAGTCACGGTAAACCAAGTGTTTAAGCGACATAAGCTGTAATTATATCTTTCGTTTATTTCATTTGCATTGCATGTTGTTGTAATTCGCAACCAGCTTATGAAATATTCCAAAATATAGTTTATGTTTTGAAATCCCAAATCGGGGTTTAGCACAGCGAAAATGAAGAGGCCAATCCCGAGCTTACACCTCAGAGTCACAAGTGCTCGCCCCCAATTAATACGTACAAGGTGTAACGGTGACCCGCACCCCCGTTGCCTCTATGCAACATGTGCCCCGCACCCTCCCGTTCTACTGTCTAAACAAAAAAAAATTAACAAAAAATAAATTATTGAAAAAAATACTCACCCTCCATAGAGCTTAGATACCAAGTTTAACCACATCAAAATCAATTTGGTACCGGCCGTGTTAGAACTCGCAATCCTATCTTGTTTTTGCTTCCAGTACTTTTAGCCACTAAACTGCCAAAAGTGCTGATGGCAATCGGTTGATAACCATGCCTACATTCGTTATAATATATAGAATGTTCGGTAACACCCGAACTATTGATTCTTGTTGATGTTGACACCATTTGTATTAATGTTATTATTGTTTGTTATGTTCTAGTTCTATGTCACAAAACTTGGTAATAAAAGACAGGAGCAAATTAAACACCCGTCCCATTTTATTATACTGCTTATACAGACATACACACATACGTATGTATGGCTATATGTATGACCATTTATCTTTGGCCAAACGTCCAATTGTGCCAATGTGAGGTAGCTTATAACATTTAAATCTGAAATGGAAACTCAGATGAAAATGGAAATGCAAGGCAACGGCTCTCTTATCCCATTGAAAAGTTGGAATACATTTTGTTCATGACCAAAACATCATGGACGTGACCATTTCTATCATAAACATATTTGTACATACCATGCCCATAGAAGAGAGGTACAAAAAGACATATATGGCAAAGTAGCAAAAATGTCTGTAATTTTCGCTCACCTTCACTGTTGGATCAAGGTAGTGCAAGAGAATTGTCTATGATTTCGCACGTAGTTAACAGCAGTCTGCAGAGTAAGTCTGCAGTTATGTTACTTGCAGAAGGCTTGCATTGCGTGGTAAGTGCCTAAGGGGATTTTGCTACGTAGTACATATATGTATGAGCAGATCTGCATGAGAGCATCAACGCTGCGGTTTGGTTTAACTTCTACTAAAATTTTGATAGACAGACATTTTTGAAATATACTGATGTGCTTGTCTGTATTAATGGAAAATAAGGAAATAAAATCGTTTTATTTTTGTGTTATCCCCTAATACGAGGTTCTTTGTATGAATAAGAAAAGAACTATAAGAACAAACCTAAAGTCAAAATGGCGTACTTGCTGTCACAAAGAGAGATCCAGGTCCCCTTCGTCTAAGCAGTCATATATAAATATTTCAAAAACAGCATTACTGAACTATTTCGCCTTTTAGAAGTGGCCGACCTTGCCCTAGATTCAGCAGAAGTGATGACGCAGTGCTATATGCAGAGGAATTATTAACCCTTTCTAGCTCCTCCTTGTCCTTACCGATGTCATTTGTTGGAATAGCTTAGCTGCTCTAAACGGCTTTGGTCGCCCTACTTCAGAATATTTGTTTATGACTAGCAGACCAGGAAGACGTTGTACATTTGACAAATTGTATTCTTTTCCCTTCCCATTTGGCGCTTCCTCCTCATTTGTCCCTATATCGTCCTATTTCTTAATTCATATGTGGATGTGGCACAGCCGATTTTTCTAAAATCATTAATCTAGGCCAAATAGGTTTAGAGTTATGACGAATTGAAATTTAATAAAGCCGGGAGGCGTGGCACCACCCAATTTTTTAAAACTATATAGCCTATAGTGCACCCAAGAATATAATGTGAAAATTTCTTATAGATCGGTCGAGTACTTTGTAAGGTTTTGAAATATGCTGATCCATCATTCCACTTAGCCATCGAAATACATGCGACCGGCAACACTGAAGTGCATATACAAGGTGGCGCAAAAGTAAGCTTCCGATGTTCAGCATATCGGTTGTGGCACGTGCAGTGTGTGCTGTTGCACCGTCTTGTTGGAACCACATGTTTTCCAATCCCAATTCATCAAGTTGCGGCAAAAAGAACTCGTTGATCATTGCTCTGTAGCGCTCACCATTCACAGTAACCGTTTGGCCCCGACCGATTATTGGTCAAATAAATAGTCAGCAATATTCCGCGTTCTGGAGCAGTGTAGCGTAACATTGTTTATTAACGTGTATTTCGCATGTGTTTACTACACAAATGTCAAAACAGAACTGACTTTAGGGGTCAATCGCAAAATTTATAGCATTTTCTGATAGGAGGATTACTTTTGCGCAGTAACCGTTTTTCACCGAACGATTATTGGTCAAATAAATAGTCAGCAATATTCCGCGTTCTGGAGCAGTGTAGCGTAACATTGTTTATTAACGTGTATTTCGCATGTGTTTACTACACAAATGTCAAAACAGAACTGACTTTAGGGGTCAATCGCAAAATTTATAGCATTTTCTGATAGGAGGATTACTTTTGCGCAGTAACCGTTTTTCACCGAACGATTATTGGTCAAATAAATAGTCAGCAATATTCCGCGTTCTGGAGCAGTGTAGCGTAACATTGTTTATTAACGTGTATTTCGCATATGTTTACTACACAAATGTCAAAACAGAACTGACTTTAGGGGCCAATCGCAAAATGTATAGCATTTTCTGATAGGAGGTTTACTTTTGCGCCACCTTGTATATCAAAAGCTAAGATAATGGTTACCGTTTTATGGAGCACACAAATTAGTTGGTGTGCATGCATGCGTACATATAAGAATGTGCTTCTATTCAAGTACGTGCATATCTAAAGGGTGTTTTTTTTAGGGGTATAGAACTTCGAATTGAAATAAAACACAGGAAAATCGTTTTAAGGTCCATCAATTTGGCTTAATTGGAAGGATAATTTTATGCCATTAATGTTTAAATATGATTTCGGGCATGTGGCCGCCGCGGCTGGCTCGAATAAAGCCAATTCTACAGGTCCAATTTTCAACCACTTTTTCGAGCATATGGGGCCGTATGTCGGCAATAACGCCACGAATGTTGGCTTCCAATTCCCCTAACGTTTCTGGTTTGTTGGTGTAGACGAGCGACTTCACATATCCCCAAAGAAAATAATCCAATGGTGTCAAATCACACGACCTTGGTGACCAATTGACAGGTCCATTCCGCGAAATTATGCGCTCATCGAATGTTTCCTTCAATAAATCGATTGTGACGTGCGCTGTGTGGCATGTAGCGCCGTCTTGTTGGAACCACAACTCATCCACATTCATGCCATCCAATTCGGGAACAAAATAGTCGGTTATCATGGCTCTATACCGGTCTCCATTAACGGTAGCTGCCTCTCCAGCATTATTGCGGAAGAAGTATGGCCCAATGACTCCACCAGCCCATAGAGCACACCAAACAGTCAGTTTTTGTGGATGTAATGGCGTTTCAAGGGTCTCATGTGGATTCTCTTCACTCCAAATGCGGCAATTTTTCTTGTTGACGTAGCCATTCAACCAAAAATGAGCCTCATCACTGAACAAAATTTTGCGATGAAAATCAGCATCGAAATCAATCTCATTTTCGGCCCATACACCAAAATCACGACGCATTGCATGGTCTCGCGGCTTTAATTCTTGCACAAGCTGGATCTTGTAAGGTCGCAAGCCAAGATCTTTGCGCAAAATCTTCCATAAAGTTGATGGACAAAGCTCCAATTGCTGTGCACGGTGGCGAATCGATTCATTCGGGTCCTCTTCAACACTTTGCTCTACAGCGGCAATTGTTTCTTCGGTGCGCACTGTTCGACGTCTCTGCGGATGCGTATTATCACATAGAGTAAACGTAGTGCGAAAACGATCCATGGTTAACCGAATTAATTGCTCTGATGGACGATTATGTCGACCATAAAATGGACGGAGCTCACGGTAAACTTCGCGAACTGAACCATTATTTTCGAAATAAATTTGCACGATTTGCAAGCGTTGTTCTTTTGTCAACCTATTCATGATGAAATGGCAAACCAAACTGAACATAAATGACATTAGAGTTGCCAGATTTGACCACAAAATGCCAGTTTTATCTCTATTCGAAAAATAAACCTGTAAAAAAAACACCCTGTACATATGTATGTATGTTTGTATGTTTGCATGTACATTTGTAAGTTATGTTGAACCAATTGTTGCATGCTGCGTTGCATACTCAGGTGTAAATTTATTTTTTTAGCTGCATAAACATATTTACAAACATATATACATACACAAGTGCATAGTTATTCACGGGCTCCTAGCAGCTCTATAGTTGTTGCATACAAAGTTGCAAAGCCCACAGAAGTAAGCCCTATATATGAGCTCACATATAAAAAATACAAATTATTTCCTTCTTTTGTTGCGATATGTACATAAGTATGTTTGTATATAGCCGTACAAATAATTATCAAACGGTTTCAGCAGTTATAGCAGTCATGCATTTCAAACACAGATAAGTCACATCGAATTTGTCTTATGATTGAATGTGTGGGCGCTTCAGTTAACACTGTTAGTTTATTGCCACCGAAAATGTCATTTAAAAGATGTAAGGAAATGTAAAATCGGGTATCATATACTCAGCTGTACTTTTTGGCAGCAAGTTGGGTGTTTGCAATTTTATTGATGCTCGTTTTCTCTTGTCACCACCTGTGGCTCTTACTCTAGCAACTGCTCTCCAATTCCCTCTCTCCGTGCCACTTTTCTCCTTATGTCCTTTTACTGCCCTCCTGCATTTTTCTTTTTCTATCCTATCTATCATCACCCCATAGTAATCATTTAACATCTTGGCAACTGATTTAGCTGAACTGTGGGACTCTTGCAAAAAAGTGCTACTTCGAACTGAGCTGAGCAACTGAGAAATAAAGACCGTATCTCATCTTACCTGCGCTGATACTCGTACATGGCTCGGAATCATGGAAAGTTTGAAAAGAAGATGGAATGGTCCTCGAGAGGAGAGTTATACGGAATATTTACGATAACACCCTCGGCTACTATTGCTACAAATTTTACGCAGAGATAAACATAGTGCAGTTAATTTAAATCCCAATGCTTCGCTGACCTGACCCAGCCATGTTATGCAAATGCACAAACGCTTAAGGTATTCCTATCGCTATATTCGAAATACGTACCAATTTTGGATAAATAAAATGTGTGTTGATATAAAATTCTACAAAAATAAAGTTTCTAAGTGGGACAACCTAAATAAATTGAGTAAATACAAAACATACATACATATATCATTAGGATCTGGAATAATACAAAACATATTTGTTGTTATTGAAACAAGTGCTTATAAAAAAAATATTAAAAAAAGACACATTATTTTACTCCACTTTCCAACACAATATGCATGAAGACATAAGGGTGCTTACAGCAGGGTGGTCCGAAGAAATCACTTACAAAATTCAAGTGGTTTAAAATAGGTCTGGTTTTTTAGAATTTTTTTCTTGCGGACATCATGGATTTTCTCCAATATAATAATAAATGTTGTTTACGCCATTTATGGATAAATTTAGCCAAAATAAATAAGTTAACACATTTTTTATTAGAAAAGTATTATTTTTTTTCTTAACCTATATTAAATAGATTCTATAGATGGAGATTTCATCGAATGTGATTTTAGAACTTTTTAGAAATCAGAATTTTAAACAGGGGTTATCATTTAAATCAATAGCTTATAGGTCACTAAAAAATTAACAAGTAAAAAAATGACTATACGACAGTAATATTAATAAATATATATACCCGTGAAAGCTTTAAAAAATTATTTGAATATACAAGGTGGCGCAAAAGTAAGCTTCCGATGTTCAGCATATCGGTTGTGCCACGTGCAGTGTGTGCTGTTGCACCGTCTTGTTGGAACCACATGTTTTCCAATCCCAATTCATCAAGTTGCGGCAAAAAGAACTCGTTGATCATTGCTCTGTAGCGCTCACCATTCACAGTAACCGTTTGGCCCCGACCGATTATTGGTCAAATAAATAGTCAGCAATATTCCGCGTTCTGGAGCAGTGTAGCGTAACATTGTTTATTACGTGTATTTCGCATGTGTTTACTACACAAATGTCAAAACAGAACTGACTTTAGGGGCCAATCGCAAAATTTATAGCATTTTCTGATAGGAGGATTACTTTTGCGCAGTAACCGGTGTTCACCGACCGATTATTGGTCAAATAAATAGTCAGCAATATTCCGCGTTCTGGAGCAGTGTAGCGTAACATTGTTTATTAACGTGTATTTCGCATGTGTTTACTACACAAATGTCAAAACAGAACTGACTTTAGGGGCCAATCGCAAAATTTATAGCATTTTCTGATAGGAGGATTACTTTTGCGCCACCTTGTATGTAGTCCATACAATTGGTTTATTCTTATTGACGAAATCGAATTCACTCCACTGCTACTCAAGTTAGTTCTTATAGGTTTTTTTTACGGATCTTTCCATGTCAAATCGTTACAAATTCAAAATTTCACTTTTTTCTTACTCATTTTGTAAAGTTTATTTTTTCAATGTTTTGAAAACCACTGTAGGTGAAAAAATAAATTTGGCACTTTAAAAGGCATAAAAAAAATATTTTCAAAAAAAAAATTTTTAATTTCTAATTTTACAAAATGTTCGATTTTTCTGTTAGAGGCACATCAACATGAAGTCATTTTTTACATCTAAGGCGCTTCAATATGGCGGCGCATCCGGGACGTTACGAACTCTTATCTTCTAACGAATGATAAAAAGAGATGCAGGATGAACCCAATATGGAATACAAAAACAGGTGACCAAGTCTCTTTGGAATTTTGACGTCTTTATCTTAGATATCACACCTGACATGGTACACAATGATTATGCATATCTGAAGATATACGCAAATTTGCAGAAGGGTGTCTTTTGTTTTTTTCAAAAATAAGTATTTTTGAATTTTTTTTCATAATTTTGTTTTAATATTTTTTAACTTTCTAGTCGAGTTCAATTAGTTAACCACAAAATTACTCCATTTTGATCACCGAAATTTTTTTCTTTACCAGAACTTCGTCGATTTCAATTATGTGCTAATTTGATATGGAAAGACCCGGGGTACCATCTTGTAAAGAAAATATGTGTCCAGAAAATGAAGTAAAGAATTAAAAAAAAGTTAAAAATGTTTGAAACCGAAACCATTTCAAAGGCGAAAAATGAATCGTTTATGGTTTCGCTTAGAGTCCTTGATTTTCGTAGTTTAGTTTTCTGATTTACCGAAACGAAATTATGTTGCTAACTTTCTTAGTGAATTAACGAAGCGAAATAGAATCGGGTCGTTTGTTAAACATCTCTGGTTCAAACAAATCTTAAAGTTTTTTTTCGGTTACATTCCTGCACCGGACTATGACGGAGTGTAAATTTCAATACACTGACAGAAAAATAATATAGCTTGTATTGCTACGTCTGAATTAGAGCCCTATGCAGATACGTCTCCAAACCATTCGAAACCAAGCCTTTAAGCTGATAAATACCTCTGCTGTAATTCAATACCAATAAAGTAAATTTTAATATTTCATCTTACATACATATCATTTATTTCATAGTAATGCGTCAGCAAAAGTAACTTATTTCGTAGTAAAGAAATATGGGTTAAATGACCATTCCAACAAAACAAAAAGTTCAATAAATTACGACAAGCATGCTTGTTAACATTAAAGTGGCGATATGAGCTTACGTTAGCATCTTTTTGAACATGCTGTTTTCATTTGTTTAATTACTTGATAAAAAAGCTTCTTACTAAATTATAGTATTTATATGCGTAAGAGTATGACTAAAGCCAGAAAAACATAAAGTGAATGCTTGCATTCTGTAAATACGCGATTTGGGCGTAGCAAAGCTACAGCTGACGCCAATTGGAAACGCTAAGGGTCACCAAGTTATGCTCTACCGGTTCTTACCAACTGTGTGGTGGCCTCCGCTTAACGAATTCGGACCCTGCTCGTAATATAAAAAAGGTTTATTCTGACGCGGTCTAATATACATACAAACCCGTGTAGGAAGCTATTTACCTGCACACGCGTTCAAGCTTGTGTGTAAGATTTTTTTGATAATTCTTGAAATTTGTTATCGTAAAAATTTTAAAATTTCTTTGCATATTTAGCCTTTTTCATAACTTGGGTTATGCCCGCAACCATTGTTACTTCAGGCATCCTTAGCTTGGAGTCTTCCTGAAAATCGCAGCGACGTGATAAATGCAGCCAAGCACGTTCAGTATTCAGTGACAAAGGTGTTTGAAGCCAAGTGGTGTAATCAATGCTAAGGACGCCACTTAAAAGCTGAAAATTTATAAATAAGGATTAATTAAATAAATCAATTAGAAGTGCATTAATAATAAAAGGCTTTCTGGAAGAAAGTGTGTAGGCAAATAGTTCTTTATATAACATCTGCTACTATGTGTAATGACTCTGCATGCAGAGCCACGTTTTGAAAGGATTTCAAAAGCGGGGCGAATCAGCGACGTACAGAACAAACTTAAGTTATAAAGGGAACACTTTTCCTCATCGCTAAATTCCGAGGGAGATACCGAGACAAATACACCAATACATGCCGATGGAAAAAATGTCCCTCCAGCCGACTTGGATGAAGTGAGCATGGCAATATCCCTTCTCAAAAATAATAAAGCGCCGGGACTATCTGCCGACCTGTTGAAACACTTAGGCTAGGGGTTGTTAAAACCATGACTCAAATCTTATGCAAAATAGAGTGCTCTGCCCAATCCACAAGAAAGGCGATCCTACTAAACTGGGCCCATTACCAAGGAAAGTTGGCTTGATATGAGCTTATGATATGAGCCTATGAGCTCTATGTATGCGAAAAACTAAAACCCTTTGTCGACAAACTTATTGGACCTTATCAGATCTTCATGATACAAGACCTCCAAGAGAATTTCTTTTTGGATTTCGAAGCGGCTTTAAAAGTGCCTAAAAAGCTGCCTATTTGTCTTTTTCGTCAAGATTGGGAAGGACCTCCCGAGGATGCTTACAAGGTGATTCTCTATCATGCGATTTCTTGAACCTTAAAGCGTGTTTGCCTATCAAACCGAAGATCCCGGTTTAAAGTAGTCACGAAACGCCAAAAAGACCATACCAATTTTTTGAAAACGGATAAAAAGACAAAACAACTTGTCTTGCTGTAAACGAAGACATGGCGAAATATTTTCATGAAGCAAATAATTAGTTGACCAACTCCTATGCAGCCAAATCGATATCATCATCAGCCATTGGCTTTATCCACCAATTCATATCAAAGTCAGCTAGCCAGTCAACCATTTTGACCGATAAATAATGCCAATTGGAAACCTGAAGTGGACCTAGTCAAGCTCCACCTAATTTTCCATCTGAGTTGTGCCTTTCACATCCTCCAAAAGCCGAAATCGGGTGTCTATGCAAACAACTTCTTGGCAATAGGTTTCTTGCTCATTCACCAAACATGTCCTATCTCGCAAAGCCGGTGTGCTTTACTTCGCTGTTCGTTACTGCTAAAAGCTCTTACGCTCATCATACCTGATCAAACGTATGACTGCCCACGAAAAACATTGTTGACAATATTGAATTTTTTCGTTCATTGATGTTTTGTCCCAAATAAGGACCACTAACTGGAACTGCCGTACCCAATTGCTCCATTAACCAATCAGCATTATTCTTTAAATATCTATAGCTAGTCTATGGGATGATAACAACAACAAATATTAGTAACTTCATATAAAGTTTTATTTAACATATTATTTTACCTTTAAAGCCTGTTTACCAATATTGCTTGTGAGAACATCGCTCACTAAAATATCAGCTATATAATCAGCTATACCCACATCTAATGCAGCAGCATAAGTTGTTGGCGGACTTTCTATTAAACGTTCCGGATGTGTGGTATTTAAATCATCAATCTTAACCGTACTCAAGGTGCTCACCCAACTACGTGCGCCGCCATTATATTCGAAGGGTGAATTTGTTTCAGTTGCTATGGAGTCTCTAGTTTGTTTTAAAAACAAATCAATTTGATCGGTATGTTTGTCATCTTCATCGATGCAGCATATAGCTTCCGATATCGAATAGCATGTGGATGCCTTTTCCATTTTCTTTTCTGTAAAAAACACTCTTCGTATAACAAGCGAACTTTGGCTAGATTCCTTTTATTTGACGCTGTTCATACTGGTCGACGGATGTGTTGGCCAGCAAAACGTTGCGCTAATTTAATTTGTGAACAAAAAAGCGTCAAGAAAAGTGCACCTGTATAGCACTTAAGTTGCTGCTCGCTTTTCTTTAGCGCTTTATGAGCTGTGTTCGGCGAGGATAACATTTTTTTGTTCGGCGACACAAAAAATTTTTAGGGAGAGAGCGCATTTCATTGAGTGAGAGAGTTGCAAGTTTCTGCTGGGGCCAAGGCGAATTTGTACCAAATGATAGCACGGCGAACTCGTTTCTGTATACACACACATACTTCATGTGTTTTGTTTTTGCTTTCGCGGCCTCTCCTGTCAGATTGCACAGAACTTTTTTTATTTTGACAGAAGAAGCTACTGCTCATATGTTCTTATGATTTCACCTGTAAATGAATTCGCCTTGGCTGGGGCAATTTCAACATCAAAAACATGATCCAACTACAATAGGTTATAGCAGCTCGATAAACATACAAACACACAAAAATTTTCCATGTATTTTGTTTTTGTAATTTGTGAGTTTAACGTCAAAATCGTACTGAGAAATGAGTGTAATGTCAAAATTCGAGCCAAAGTAAAAATCAGCTGGTCTATTAACACGACCTAAATTATTTGATCATGATCAAAAATTTAAATTTAAATTAACCAATCAAAAAAGCAACAGCTGTTTTGCTTGCAAGTTTTTACAAATTCCTGTTAACGGGTCAATTCGACGTTACATCCTATTTTGGTTATTACGAAATTGAGCTACAACTTAGGCCAGCAGAATGCCAAAAGGGTGAACAAGGAAGAACACAGCTATCGTGTACCAAATGCTTTCAGATCAAGAAGCTTCCCCGTCATAAATCTCCATGTGTGAATGAACATCGTCTTAGAAACTTACCCTTTTCGTAAGATTTTGCTTTTCTAATTAAATCCGTGTATAAGGCTGCGAAAACCACCTGCATTAGAACGGAGTCGCCTAAAGCACACATTTTTATGTTTTGGGAAAATATTAAAACGTTTGATATTATTTTTAACTACTCACCAAGAGGTTTCGTGGAAACGGGTATAATGTCTTGTAGCAAAATTGTTACTTTATAGAGACTTTCCGGTATGCAGTCCCACATTTCCGAAACGCATGTTAGAGCCAATGACATTGCTTGGTACATGCTAGCACCAGCTTCGACGGCATTTACTAACATATCCACAATGCAATTTAGCACAGGATAAACAAAATGCATAATTGCTTCTAGCCAAGGTGGTCGTCTTTGATTCCAAACCTTTGAAAAATATTATTTCATTAAATGAAGTCATAATGAAACAATTATCAAGAAACAGAATTAAGCATGGGGTATTGAATTGAAGAACCCTTCAAAGGGCACGAGTTTTCAGTTAGCTTACATTATATCTGGATGTGCGATATCTCTATCTATATTTTATATAAAAACTTAGACCCCAAATTTTCGTTTGAGTAAAACATCAAATCAGCCTATTTCACTAATTCAAATTTTAAAATGAGTTATGCATAGCACACAAGGATATAGCGATATTTTTAAAGTCAAATGTTAATAACAAATGTGATTAGTTAAAGTATTAAGTTTATCAATAACTCTATGCTTTGCTAGGACGTTTTACATTCAAACGTTTGTGCTTAGAGAGAAGGAACACTCCACCATAGTATATGTCTACTAGCAGCGCAACCCTGCAGTGAAATATCAAACTAGTCAGTAAACATACTAGTATCCAACTATAATTTTCTGGTTTAAATCATACTAGTCAGAAAAAGTTCAATCCATACTAGTATACGACTTCAATTTTTATAGTATTTGTTTAAGCGGCACAAGCTATAATTATTTCTTTAGTTTATTTCATTTGCATTGCATGCTATGTAATTCGCAACCAGCTTATGAAATATTCCAAAGATATAGTTTATGTTTTGCAATCCCAAATCGGAGTTTTTCACAGCGAAAATGATAAAAATGAAAATGATGTATTGATGAGTCCATTTTCTTATTTTCATCCCTGCTAGAGATTTTGGTCCACATTTGGACTAGTATTCTTTTATTTTTTTCGAAGTAGTCTGACTCCAAAATTTTACTAGTATATTTCCTTACATTTTGAACTACCATGAAACTGGTATTTTACGACCAGTATGATACTACTATATTTCCACTATATACAAAGTAGTATTTCATGAGTAGTAGATGACTAGTATGTTCTAGTCGAAATTTGTTAATTGACATCTCGTATGTTAAAAATACCAGTTGCTTATATGGAAATATGACAGTTGGCTGACTAGTTGGGCTTGGTAATCTCCGAATCTGCACACACACGCAAACAACACAGGGTGCGTTGTATTCAATAATAATTGTGTTTTCTAACCAATGTGTGATTTAGGGCGTTTTCGAGTCGGCAGCAGTAATAAGTTGATTTTCCACTCAGTCGACGATATTTACCTGCCGCTTATCTAGACAATCACTCCATCCCATGCCGCTTTCTTCCAATATTTTAATGAGACTTGATTTGATATCTGCCGCTTTACCCGCAGCCACCAATATGTAAGTTAATGATAAAGCAATTTGGTAATTGGATTGACCAATAGGATCTAAATATAAAAATTTAAGTTTGTCATTAATTTAATATTAAGGTGAACAGTATGGAAAAAAATAACGAATTGCAAATGTTTTGAAATTGATGACTTCTTAGAGATATTAACTTCTTGGTAGATTATTATATTCAAAAACAACTAAGCAAAACCTTTTAAAAGGTAGTACATTTGTGAAGTGGCATTTCACAAGGTTAGATTAAGAGAGCGCATGATATCCCAAACTTCTACTTGAAGACTCTAATGGCCATTGTGAATGCTCTCATTGCGTGCCAGATGAGGATACATTCGCCCAACCAGGTATTACTTCCAGGAATCTGAGACGCCTTGATTGTAGTACCGGGCATCGACAATGAAAGCGATGAATCAACCCCTCCTCCGTCTCATCCTGACAGCATTGCATAGGGAACTGGCATATACGCCATTGTCGAAGCCTTGGTGCGATAGCAGAATGTCCTGTGGTGGCCCCTGTAGATTTGCTTGAGCCTAATCACGTTAGATTCTAATGTCTTTAGAGCAGCTTGCCTGTCAACGAAGACCGTTACATTGGTGGTTGGTACCATATTCTCGCGTAACTATGCAGCTGCCTTTTCTATGGCAAAGATCTCCGCTTGGGAGACACTGCACGAGACAGGGAGTCGATATGACTTCTTGGGTTACAAGCCAGCCCTTGTTCCATTTTTCGTTCCTGAGCCATCCGAAGATTTAAATCGGTCTAGCAGTGACTAAACTCTATTCCCACTCCTGCCTCGAGGGATACTCTACATTCTGCGTCCCGAACTCAATAACTGGCGTGATATAGTCCGTTTCGACTATTAGGTCAGTTTTGACCCCGTTTAGCCCTTTGCCATGTCATGTTCGTCGCGATTCCATATTTCGTTGACTTTCAAATTTTAGATTTCCTAAATCTCGGCCAAAGCCTGAACGAACATGTGCAGCGGCACCACGTTGAAGATGGCGTTTAGACCTTCCTAAGGTGCGCTGCTTACCGCGCCCGATATACCCAGCCATGCTAGTCTTTATATTTTCCCAGCTTTCACTCGATTGCTCTTTTTATTTAGCGCCTTCCACTAGACCAGAGCTCCATACGATAGTATCGGCCGGATGACCATGGCTTATGTAGGGTGATAGTCCCCAGTTCTTCCCGAAGGCTCTCTTACAGGCGTATGCTGCCAGCGTCTTCTTTGATCTTTTCTCGATATTCCATCTTCAATTTAGTTTCCCGTCACTAACATAACCTTAAAGTTATGGAATTTTTCAAGTAGGCTTACAGATTATAAAAACTTCTTCAATGCCAATCATGTTACTTCATAGACATTTATTTTTATCTAGCCACTACTGGTAGTCCATACAGCGCAGTGACCAAATATTATTCAAAAAAAGTTTTATATTTAGTAACGCCTTCGTAAAATTTACTTGAGGTTGCTGTCTCTCTTTAGTCTCATTACAGCATTGACCTTTTTGGACATAAAAAAAAGTTTTTAAAAATGTAATTGACTGGACATTTTAAGTATATCGTATCGAAATTCATATCAGTAAATTTAATGCTAATGAGAGCATTCGTAAAAGCGAATACGAATCTTCGTAACATTTCTACCACATTTGTATGTACAGATTACCTGCATGATTTTTAATCTGTTCCGACAGATCTAAACACTCTCCACGGCATAGAAACGCCTCACATTTGTGTCGTTCACTGCAATCGCTGAGAAATGAGTAGCTCTCGTGTTTGAAATTTTCAGGCGCAGGTAAATGTGACAAAATGTGACGTAGTATTATACCAGTGACTTGAGCATTGCGCATTAAAAGCACCTACACATGTGATTATAATTCGATCAGAATGATTAGATTTGTCATCAAATTGTGTTTAAAAAATTTTGTACCTTCAATAAATACGCCCAATCAGCTTCGGGGAATGCTAAAAGCACTTTTAATTCCAATGAAATTGCAATTCGAGGGCTGAGATCACCAAATTCAGTAACCCACTGGAATGTTTTATCGGTTGAGAAGAGATGTGGTGAGGCAAATAGAATCCAAGCACAGGGCAAACCTTGACGTGATGAAAACATCTCCATGTTTTCAATGTTTTTGCGACAAAGCTGCAAAGAAGCATTTAAAGATCACAATGCCTCAGACGGCTTTTAAGTTTTTGTGAGAAGAGATACGTTAGCAGTTGCAACAACAAACATTAATCAGAAATTAGCTCTAGAGCATACAATTTTTAAAAATTTTATAACACTTTTACTAAAAAGTGGTCGGCGACACAAAACATTTCCAGGAAGAGAGCGCATATTGACATTTCGGGAGAGCGGGAGAGTTGGTAAGTTTCTGCTGGGGAAATTTCACTGAGTAAAACTTGAAGTGAAAAACAGCTGATCGTGATATAGCAAAACTACAACAAAAACAAAGCAACAGCTGTTTCGCTTGCACGTTTTTACAAATTCAATTGACGCATTTACTTTTCACTTCGCGATAACGCCAAATCAGAATTGACCCCCTGGTCAGGAAGGATTTTCCATTCATCAGTTCAGATCAAAAAAGAAATATTTTTGTGGCTATGGTGACTACCTCCTGGCAAGTGTGAGAAGCACATCGAAGCTATCTGATCAATTTTGAGGAGGAGTTATTAAAAAATTTAGAAAATCAAATTTGTTTGCACTGTTGTTGTTTCGCCTACACGTGTGTACTATTAGTTCGTTTTCTTTCTCAGTAATAGTAGGATAAGACCAGTGCTTGCACCAAAGCCAGAATACAAAGACTAGCCTCTAGAACGTTTCAGGCTTTGTCGAAATTCCCCTCGTTTGTGAGTTATTTCATTCGCACAGCCGACGAACGAGATGAGAATATACGAGGCTAGTCATGGATTTCTGGCTTAAGCAAAAGACGGAGTCTCGCAATTGCTAAAACTGATGGTGTTGTTTTCGACCGGTTTTACTACCTACTTGGTTATCAGAACATAATATATCTAATCATAAAATCCACCACTTTCCACCAACCTTCGATAACACTCCCAATGGTGCACCGCGCAGCAGTAGACAGTAAAAGAGTTCCCGACACTTGGCGTGTACATCACGTATTATAGCACTTTGATTAGGAAGTTGCAGACCTAATTTGAAAAGTAAAAACATATTTTAATAATTTTTTTTTTACATAGTAACTTCACAACCACACCCACCAATATATGCTTCACCACTCTCGCATATAAACGGTAATAGCTCTGCAGCGCAAAACAGCATATTCGAGATGTCGGCCAAATGTAATTGAGCTCTTTCAACACTTGTCAAAATTAGTGAATATCGTGCCGTCAGTACACTCAGCGTTTCATTCAAAATTCCAGCAAAAATACGTTGCGCCATTTTGGGTGGCACCGAATTCCATAGATCATCTTTAATACCTTGAATATAATGCCACCACATTTGTACGGTATAAGAACCGCGTTCTGACTCAAAAAATGGTTGACTATTTTCCCAATGCAAACAATCGGCATCTTGTACGATGTAAAGCAATAACAACCTACAATGTAAGTCTAATAAGCGCTCGGCTAGCGCTTCGGCCATTTGAAAATATTGTTTATAGGATAATCTGAATGCACCACCCTTTTCATTGCCTTTCGGACGATAAACTTTCACATTAGCTGCTTGCATATAAATATTTAAGCAGTTTTTGATCAGTGCTGCTGCGCCGATAGTTGCTGTCAACACAGATAGGTCGGCATGATCCAACGATTCTTGGGAGAGGATATGTAAATGTTCCAAGAGCATATCAGCGGAGCGGGTAACCAGATTTACAAATTTTTCCGGATCTGAAGTTTTAACAACAACTGCCGCCTAAAAGTATGTGGCCCAGAATATGCATGCAGAATATTACATTTGTCATTGTTATTGTTGTAGTAATTTGTTATTGTTTTAGTAATTTTATGTAGGTTCCCTGCAGTCAAACCAACTACTTTACAACTAGTATATACACCAAGCCCAACTAGTCAGCCAACTGTCATATTTCCATATAAGCAACTGGTATTTTTAACATGGCGATGTCCTACGAGATGTCAATTGTCAGATTTCGACCACGACCAGAACAAACCAGTCATCACTACTCATAAAATACTAGTTTGTATATAGTGGAAATATACTAGTATCATACTGGTCGTAAAATACCAGTTTCATAGTAGTTCAAAATGAAAGGAAATTTACTAGTAAAATTTTGGAGTCTAATCATGCCAGTATCACATTACTTCGAAAAAAATAAAAGAATACTAGTCCAAATGTGGGCCAAATCCTCTAGCAAGGATTAAAATAAGAAAATGGACTCATCAATACATCATTTTCATTTTTATCATTTTCGCTGTGAAAAACTCCGATTTGGGATTGCAAAACAAAAACTATATCTTTGGAATATTTCATAAGCTAGTTGCGAATTACATAGCATGCAATGCAAATGAAATAAACTAAAGAAATAATTATAGCTTGTGCCGCTTAAACAAATACTATAAAAATTGAAGTCGTATACTAGTATGGATTGAACTTTTTCTGACTAGTATGATTTAAACCAGAAAATTATAGTTGAATACTAGTATGTTTACTGACTAGTTTGACATTTCACTGCAGGATTTTATGTGGAAACAAATCACAGAAAATTTAAAGCTTCACAGATATCGAGCAAAGTGTTAGTCATTACTATCAACAAGTTATCTGGGTCAAAATTATTTCTCTCTGGTGCATTTTGTTTTTCTTGTTTTGGTAAACTGCGATATATCATCACATAACCAGATAACGTGATAATCAAACCTCCTTGAATACGCCGAATACGTTAATATGTACATTTATAATTTCAAATAAAAAGAACTAATGGGGGTTACTGCCAAAGTACAGACCGTGTTAACCGTGTTAACGTGATGGATTGGAAAATGAAAGAATTTCGAGATTTTGTTCGGCTACTAAAATCATTTTCAGTTTTGGTTCGGGTTGTGCTGCATTCTTTCGGCGTTGTTTATACCTTTCATGAACATGAAATGATATTATAACTTTGGTCCGATGTTTGTAAGTATGGGAAGAAGAAGAGATAGACTCATCAATAACTATACCGAACTGAGATGTGTCGATATAGCCATGTCCGTCTGTCCGTCTGTCTGTCTGTACGCAAACTAGTCCCTCAGTTTTGGAGATATCTCGCAGGAATTTGGTATGGCGCCGCCATTTTGTAATACATATATCGTCTGTCGGAACCAACAAGATCGGACCAATACAACGCATAGCTCCCATATAATCGATAGCTCCGATAAATGGATTTTGGACTCTTACTTTTGAAAATAAAAAGCTGGGAACGTAAAATTTTTGCAGATTTGGTACATACTCGTACGTATGTAACGTAATATGGCTAGTGAAAATCATCTAGATCGATCCTACATAACATATAGCTCCCACATAATCGATAGCTTCGATAAATGGGTTTTGGGCTATAACTCTCGCAATTTAATAGCGAGGATCACAAAATTTGGCAGCTAAAGTACTAATTATGTACGTATATAATCTGTGTATCCCCTATACAACACATTTTTTCGATAAACGTGATTTGGGCTATGTATCTTATCTCACCCTATTAGACCGTTAAATTTTGCAGAGTTTGTACTTACTGTAAGTAAGGATCGGAAACTTAGAACCGTGATGCGTATTCATGAAAGGTATCAAGTCTTCGGCACAGCCAAA
This sequence comes from Merzomyia westermanni, assembly GCA_949987695.1. Lineage (NCBI taxonomy): Eukaryota > Metazoa > Arthropoda > Insecta > Diptera > Tephritidae > Merzomyia > Merzomyia westermanni. Next base: position 18,695,131 of record OX465291.1, read on the forward strand.
GTCAGCGAAGTAACGATGGCCTACTGTACTCTTTTGAAACTATAGAAAAGATTTCTCTTACTTTGGTACACCCTAATATGCAATCAAGTTTGTTTGGAGGTATAATTTTATTATCATATAACCATACCGGTTCATGAGTCAACAAATCCATTTCGGCATGTAAGAGTCCGGAATGCTTTTGATAAGAAGCATAATATTCGTCTTCCCACCTATTAATACAAATAGCATTCAAAATTTGTCCACGTAAAAATTATCTCCTGAAAACTTACCACAAAACTATTTTAATTGCAGCAAAGGAGGCATAACGCGGAAAGTCCAGCTTGCCACCAACCACTCCAAGGCAAATGCGTTCTTGTAGCACACGCTGATGTTCCTTTAATAAAATATATATATAGCATTTATAAAAATAATTGCATATACCTTGGGTGATTAAAAATAGTTCCGGTACAGCGGCTTTAAGGGAGATACATAGGTGAGCCAGACCGATCTGTGAATGCATCCAAAAATCTCTGCTTTCTTAGTATTCTATGCAACACCTTTCACGCTTCAAACCCCCCAGCATGGGAAACCAAATTATTTTAATGAAGTAATTATTGAGTATGTATTTAATCGATTAAAGATCAATATTAAACTATTTTCAATATATTTTCCGAGACTTGTTAAAATATAAAAAAATAGTAATTCCGTTGAAAAACTAACCATTGTTTTTCGTTTGAGAGTGATTTATCCTAATCTACCCTGCAAAAAACTGTTTGACTAATCTCTAAAGAAAGCGAACCGCGATTAATCCCTTTAGGCTACAGTTGGCTATAGTTCAATATACATAAGAAAATTTTTATTTGTGTTCATTTTAGTTTTTGTGGCATACTCATAGGAGTTAAAAGTACCCATTTGGAAATAAAGTGGATTAGTGCTTTCGTACCCGTTCGGGTATAAAGGGATACTATTGGTCTCTCCATACGACGTGAACATTTCAACCCATACAATGTGAAGCGAATTGGAATTAGTCGCTTCCGCTTTTGCGACTCATCCCGGACGCATCTTAGACCAATCGCATTTTTGCAGGGTAGATATATGACCCGTGAAGTATCCAGCAACCACAATTGAGACATTAGAATTATACCTGGTAGAATTGTAAATCACGTTGCAACAGTACTGGCACTCTGTCCATTAAGTTTCCTTCTTCCATTACCTCCATTTTGTAATTTACTATTATTAATTATTTGGTAATGGAAATAATTGGATGGCTAAGTCCTAGACTAACACGCTTTTACCTATCTTAGACGACTTTTTATTGATCAAATAAATTACCAATTTCCATGGATACTTTCATTGTGTTGTTTTCGATAGGTGGCACTCTGGCTAAGCCATTAGTTTAAGTTCGGTAAGGCTAAGAGAGATAGTACTAATTATCAAAATGTGACGAATCTGATACACTGATACTATCTTTAAACCAATTGATTTTTTGTTGGAACGATTTTCCGTCATCCCTTGTCAAGTTTGGTTTTGTGACAAACCGGTTTCGGCGTTCTGCCATTTTTAATGCCTAGCTTCGTTCTAGGCATTAAAAATGGCAGAACGCCGAAACCGGTTTGTCACAAAACCAAACTTGACAAGGGATGACGGAAAATCGTTCCAACAAAAAATCAGCTTACTACCCTGTCGGAAGATCAACACAACAAAATAAATCTTTAAACCACTTCCTTTCTCGTATACACCTCTAAAAGACCAAAATTACAGATTACTTTATTTCGTAGGAGTCATCTCATACCATTCGACTTCTCTCTTGGATACCTAGCTGCTAAAAACGTTCAGCTGAACTTCTACTCTACTTCAGGAGAGCTTATTGTGACGGTTTACGAGAGTATGCGGAGACCATCCTCGCAGCTCTTCTCAACACAGAAACTAGACGTCTAGTAGATCAGCACAAACCCTCAAAATGGAAGGCGCATCCAAGTTCCTGTAACATTTCTGCTAGTGTTGGCGCGAGAACGGTACTCTTGGCTCTGAACTTTTGAAAGACCTTTTACACAATCCACGCGAGCGCTTCCGCTCCATAACACTTCTAATACATAATCCATAGACTGTAACATATATTTTCCAGAACTCAGCAACAATGGAAAGGAGTACAGTAATCCGTTGCCAGTATGCCAGCCTGTTGAATGGTTCAGCCTAGTACAAAGTGGCGCAAAAGTAAGCTTCCGATGTTCAGCATATCGGTTGTGGCACGTGCAGTGTGTGCTGTTGCACCGTCTTGTTGGAACCACATGTTTTCCAATCCCAATTCATCAAGTTGCGGCAAAAAGAACTCGTTGATCATTGCTCTGTAGCGCTCACCATTCACAGTAACCGTTTGGCCCCGACCGATTATTGGTCAAATAAATAGTCAGCAATATTCCGCGTTCTGGAGCAGTGTAGCGTAACATTGTTTATTAACGTGTATTTCGCATGTGTTTACTACACAAATGTCAAAACAGAACTGACTTTAGGGGCCAATCGCAAAATTTATAGCATTTTCTGATAGGAAGATTACTTTTGCGCCAACCAAAAATTTAAATCACATTTTTACAACAGATATTTTATAATTTAATATATATATTCCTCCGACAAAAATACAACAATAAGGTTTCTACTATACTATTTCCTCGCATCGATCGGCTATTCTTCGTCCCACATGCATTCTCAAGGCTTTCATCATCATCATTGGCCTAGACGATTTTGGCCGTTGCGTATCAAAGCACGGCAGTTCTCAAGTCTTTACTATACATTAAACTCAACTCCTTGCGCAAATGCCATTTTACCAGAATGATTCAATACGATGGTGGCACGTTTGCAATATGCCTTCCAAGAATCGGATCCGGATTCTCTACCACCACCTGTATATTTTTCACCACCGAAAGCGCCACCAATTTCCGCACCATTCGTTGAAGTATTAATATTCACAACACCACAATCGGATCCTTGTGGTCCGATCCATTTAAATACCTTCGATATATTTTCTGTAAATATCGAAGAAGATAGACCTTGATCAACTTCATTATTCCATTCAATCGCCTGTTCTAGGGAATTCGCTTTTAAAATATAAACGATTGGTGCAAAGGTTTCACGCTGCAACACCGGTGCATCGTGTGGTAAGTCAGTAATAATGGTTGGTTCGGTGAAGAATCCATCGCGTTGTATTACATTTCCGCCAAATGCAATCTTACCACCGAGTTGTACAGCTTCGGCAATGGCGGTCTTATACTTTTCAATGCTTAGTTGTGAATGTAGGGGACCAATGATGGTGTTGGGATCTAATTGATGTCCGATTCTGGGCATGACCTACAAATGAAGAGTGAAAAATTGATTTTAGGATTACATAATATTGATTATTGGTGTACGCGGTGGTGCTTGGGTTCGTCACTCGCCGAAAATAAGGCAAAGAAGGATTTGTCTTATAGTTCAAGATGGAACTCGCGCTTAAGAACTGGATTTTATACCATTTTCCATAGACTAGTTATAGGAAAACTTGTTTATTTCCTAAGCCCCTTTCTAGATATGTTCAACTATGGCTAACGAATGTCCCATAACCCCCAGCGAGTTAGGGGCTTAGAGTAAAATGCGTTTTAAGGTACAGGGTGGCTAATGAAAGCCGCTACCAAAAAAAAATTAAATAACTTTTTTTCTATTTAATGAATCTGGTTAATTTTTTTTTTATTTTGCAGATTGACTTTTACATTTAACAAAAATGGGTAACTGGGACACTGAAACAAGAATTTGGATTGTCCGCCGCTATCACGCACTGGAGTCCGTAGTTTCGGTTCAAAGAGAGTATAGGCGCACGTTTGGCGGCAATCCTCCGAGCAGATGGACCATAATAAGACTTGTAAACAATTTTGCCGAGCATGGAACAGTCAACAGAAGACCTAACCATCGAAACCCTTCAGTTCGAACGGAGGAAACAATCGCTGCTGTAGCTGCTGCCATACAAAACAATCCACGTGTTTCGACAAGAAGCTTATCTGCTCAAATGGGTGTAAGCAGACAGTCATTACAGTCAATTATGCACAAAGATTTGGACTTATTCCCATATAAAATTCAAATGGCCAACAAACTGAACGCTGCAGACTTGCCGATTCGCTTGGAATTTTGCCAGAAGATGCTTCAAATGGTGGAAGAGGATGGAAACATGTTGAACTGTCTTTTCATGTCTGACGAGGCCCATTTCGATTTAAACGGCAACATAAACAAACAAAATTGTCGAATATGGAGTGCTTCCAACCCACAGATACTCCATGAGACGGAATTGCATCCACTTCGTGTCACAGTGTGGTGTGCAGTTTCATCACGCTGCATTGTCGGGCCCTACTTCTTCGAAGAAAACGGTCACACCGTTACGGTTACTGGAGACCGTTACTTGAGCATGTTGAGAGAGTTTTTCTATCCAGAATTACGCCGAATGAGAATTTATTTCAACTCTGTGTGGTTTCAGCAAGATGGTGCAGCTCCTCATATAGCCCAACCTGTTATGACAGAATTGCGACGAAAATTTCCCAATAAGCTGATATCCAGAAACTCCACATTCCGTTGGCCACCCAGGTCGCCTGAACTTACTGCACCTGACTTTTTCTTGTGGGGTTATTGCAAACAGGAAGTCTTCAAAGCAAAACCAACAAATTTGAATGAACTAAGGCAATCCATTCGAGAAACAATTGCGGCTATTCCTGTCTCAACTCTCCAAGCAGTAATGAACAACTTTTTGGTAAGATGCCGCACATGCATCGACGAGCAGGGGGGGCATTTAAATTCCATTATTTTTAAAACTAATTAAGCTATATTTAATAAAATTTAATGAGCTTTAACATGAATAAAAGAAAAATGAATTCCATACACTGAAAAAAAAATTATTTGAGTTTCTTAATGTAGCAAAATTCATCAGCCACCCTGTATACCTGTCGTAAGTGGCGACTAAGATGTATGACCTACATTTTCAAAGGGGTCAAAAAAATCATTCCCGCGGCGGTTACCAGAAGGTGCTGGTACTTTATCGTACCGGATTCATTCCGGCAAAGGACTGCTCAAATCCGTAACGCTCATATGAGTTGTTGTAATCATTCTTCTATATACCCAATACACCCCGGGCGCTGTATTCTGAGTTCTAGACGGTATTACATTTACGTGTTTTGGCGGCTGCCCATAATAACACGAATACTAACCTTTTTATATTGGGCTATCATTCCCTGAACCAGACGATCATACAATTTCTCGTGTACAATTACACGACGCGTGCTAGTGCAACGTTGTCCGCAGGTGGCAAGACCACCAAATACTGCTGCTTCCAATGCTATATTAAAGTTAGCTTCTTCATCTATGACCAAAGCATTATTGCCGCCCAATTCCAATATGGATTTGCCAAAACGTTTTTGTACCTCGACAGCGACATTGCGTCCAGTTTCGCAGCTACCCGTAAAGGATACAAGTTTTACCCTTGGATCGGAAACAAGCTTCTGACCCACATTAGGGCCACCCTGACAAAGTAGTGAAACAGGCGGCAAGTTGTTGCGTTTGAAAACATCGGCAACGATTTTGGTGGTAGCCACCGCAATAAGTGATGTGCAAGGTGAACCCTTCCAGAGTACGCCATTGCCAACGGTCTGCAAGATATTATTGGATAATCATTAACATTTACAATTGCGAATAGAAATCGAAGGCTGAGTGGAGGATGAACCTATTTCAAAAACGCCCTATCTCAGAATTTCTTTGAAAAACGTCAACATTTTCTCAATAACACCCTATTTCAAAATTAGCCCTATCTCAGAAAGTTTCAAAAACGCCCTATCTGAACGAAAATTCAATACATTTTTAGCTGAGATAGGGCGTTTTTGAAAAAAATTTTAAGATAGGGCGTTTTTGAGTCAAATCTTTATGTAGGGCGTTTTGAAAAATATTTTAAAATAGGGTGATTTTCCACTCAGCCGGCGAAATAAAAATGTACTAACCAAAGCAATTGCGGCATTCCAGCCAAAAACTGCATTAGGAAAATTATATGCAGATATTATGCCCACCAAACCCAAAGGACGCCATGTTTCCAGAATTGTGTGGTCAGCACGTTCAGAATTAATCACTTGGCCAGCATACATGCGCGATAAACCCGCAGCATAATCACAGATATCAATAAATTCTTGAACTTCACCCAATCCCTCGGTGTAGATTTTTCCAACTTCTAAACTCACAAGCTTCGAAAGTGGCTCTTTATATTTACGCAGTTCGTCGCCAATTTGGCGCACAACTTCTCCACGTTGCGGTGCTGGTATCTGAGACCATTCCTTGTATGCTTCAGTACCTAATTTGATCGTCTCATCCATTTCTTGCACACTTCCCATGCGTACATTGGCAATTTTTCGTCCTGATCCAGGATCAATGGCTGCAACTAGTTCTCCTGAGCCTTTCCATGATCCATTATATACTCCACAATTGTCTTGTTCAATACCAATATCTTTAAGGAATGAATATTCTGATGTATTGATTAGGTAATCATTTTTGGAGTTCGTTCTGGAACTTTTGTGTAAAAAGCACGATTGCGCTACTAGTCCAAATGATTTTTGCTTGAAGAGCATGCAACGATTTAAATGTCTCAAAACAGACATGCTGAAAGATATAAGAATTGCACATTTAGTATTTAATTAGAAACATAGTAAAATTGGATATTTATATTTGAGTGAACAGATTTTTTAAATTTTGACTCTTAATAACTTTAGAAACGTTTATTATAGAATGGCGAGCCTTGGTATAATGCCTTTCGGTTGTGGAGAGTAAACCCAAAGTAAATTTGCGAATACGCCTGCGAACCACGCCCACTTTTTTCCCGGTCCTACATCTAACAACTAAATTTCGTTATTTATTTTACACGAAAACTGACTGGCCGATATTTGAAAGATAATATTCTCACTCACCCTTTACCTTCAACTGTGCGCATCCATCACACTCTTCTTGTTTATATTCTTCTGACTCATCTTGTTCCCTCCGTTTTTCTCCCATTCCCATATCCTCCTATCTTATTTTCCTCTTCTCTCTCTTATCCTTTACGCTCCATATCGATCCTACCCTTCATATATACTTAGCTCCTCCAGATCAAATATTAGATAGCTGGTATATAGTTACGATTATGGCAAATTAAAAGTTTATATTGCCTTCGGGCGTGGCACCGCCCACTTATTTTGCACTTTATATAGGCTATTCTGGACTCAGTGGTAGCCTGAACCTACTGTGGAAAGCAATCTTTTCAACATCTAACTTTCTATTAGGTTTACAGTGAACACCATACAGATTCTAGAATACATCCATTTAAAAAAATTTCCGCTGAAAAAAAAATTTGAAGCACACCTTAATGCACATGTCAACATACATTTACCGTTCTCTCAGAAATTTTGTTTACTATTTGTGAGCACTATTCTTATCTTGTTATTTTTAATTGATTTATAAAACTGATATTGCCGGCTGCTAAGGAGTCAGTGTATAATGATCGGGTATTTACTGCAATCTTGTTTTTCGTAGGCATTAATAACTTGTACCAGGGGCTTGGCTCGCTCCAATTCCCTCTCTTCCTCTTTTAATTTGTATTTTTCACTATATATCAGTTTAGTTGAGTACCATTCCGGATTAATCACATTTTACTGCCAAAAAAGAATAGTTGTGTTCGGTGAGAATAAAATTTTTACTGGAAAGTGTTCGGTGACACAAAACATTTGCAGCGAGAGAGCGCATTTTGACATTTCATTGAGAGAGAGAGTTGAAAGTTTCTGCTGGGGGAATTTCACTCAGTAAAACTTGTAAGTAAAAAACAGCTGCTCGTGACATAGGAAAGCAACAACAAAAATTTTAAAATTAGCACTATTAACCAATCAAAAAAGCAACAGCTGTTTAGCTTGCAAGTTTTTACTGACTCCTGTTCGGCGAAAACTTTTTACTTTTTGCGTTTCAAAAGAGTTATACGTCATTCTCACTTTACTGACATTTCTTTGCAACACAGCTCTCTATCGGAATTTACCAGTTTTACGGCATTTTTCACCTTCTTTCGTCTGAAAATATTGCTGGTAAATGTGTCAAATGATCAGCTGTTATGCATTTAACAAAAAAATTTGTAGTAAACAAAAAAAAAATCCATTTTGATAGGTGGCATTATCCAATAAACGGATAGCTACTTTTTTCTCGAATTTTGACACAACAAATTTCACCGCAGTACGATTTTGACATTAGACCTATGAATTGCAAAAACAAAATACATGGAAAATATGTGTGTGTATGTTTGTAATTAGCCTTGCTTCCATCTTATATTGAATTCGCCTTGATTTCGATCCTGTATTTTTTAGTGTAAGCCTATTACGAGGTTAAACTTAACTCCCTCGCTCTCGCCACTTTTGCTATACTATCACAAATACTTACATTTATATATATATGAAATAAATATATTTCTGAGTGTAAATTAATTTTTCAAGGTTTTAAACTAAAACTGACCGTTTGAATACGCTTCGCTCAGCACACTAAATGCAGAATTATCGCATTTGCTTCAATAAATATCACTCAGTGGTCCACTATGCTGATAAGTTCAAGTTAGTAGTTCCTATCAATGAAATGATAACAATTATTTGTGAGCAGAAAAATCAAGCCATACAAAAATATATACGAACATGTTTGGGGGCAGTTACATTCGAGATACCTTTAGGGTATTCAGGGCAATATATAACTTAGTTCTGTTCGGCGAGCATAAAATTTATTTAAATTTTTGCTGAATAGATTTCGGCGACACAAAACCATAGTATATGTCTGGGATAAACAATGCACAAAACATTTGCAGGAAGAAAGCATATTTTGACATTTCATTAGGAGATGAAGTTGCAAGTTCTGCGGGGGAAAAATAACATCAAATAATGAGCTATAAACCTATGAAAAAAGAAACAGCTGTTTTACTTGCAGGTTTTTACAAATTCCTGTACGGCGGACACTTTTTGTGTTTCGACTGACAGTTCTTTGTAAGTTTTGTCACCGAACTCACCTATTGTAAGAGATGGCATGTGAATAATTGGATGTGAATAATTGGCTGAGGCCATTAGAGTTAGGAAAGTGGATTACGCAATAATCGGCTTATAAGGTTTAGGTATATATATAAATTTACATTTCCCCAATTACTCAAAAATATCTGCCTGGCTTTTTTATTTATAAATCTTCAAATGCGTTATAATGATCCATGACACTTTTCAAAAAGCTATACAAAGATGCTACACACTCAGCTGCATGTTACTGTGAATACCCCTATTAATATGAGTGGACTACTCTTCGAACTTATTTAATGTAACTTTGAATGTGCTCACTTAATCTTAAATTGAATGGTTTTGTTTGTTAAAAATAAACGAAGTAAAAATTGGGAATACCTACAGCTGAGTGTCATTGGCATAAGAAAACTTAGAAATGTTCATTGTGCAGTATTCTTTAAATGGCGCTTAACCGTCTAAACGATTTTGGTCGTCTAACATAGCTCGCCAGTCGTTTTTTCTTTCTGCCAGCTGGCGTCAGTTGGATATACCATGGGATCGCAAGTCGGTCTCTACTTGGTCCTTCCATAGGAGTGCTGGTCTCCATACTGCTCTGCAACCACCGGCAGGTGCCGATAAGAATTTTGCATTGCTGTACACAATAATACAAACATTTATGGTTCCATAATTTAATGCGGCTCATGGAGTTTTCGGTAATATCGTATACCGATATATTTAGCCTTCACATTAGCACCTTAAGTTACAACTTTCTAGCCTGTGTAAGGAGGAGAAAAGAGTAGTTTTTACGGTAACTTTTTTCGGGAGGTACTTGCTGTCACCGAAATTGAAATCTTCAGCCACATATCTCTTGACAAAGAGAATAGTGTGACCAACGAAGATAGTATCGAGATTGTCGACATTACGATAAAACAAGACCATAATTGTTTTATCGTAACCTGAAGTCATAAATAAATGAGCAATAAATTTCAATAATTGTGAGTTTCGAGTAGTAAAAACTAATAATTGAATAATTGACTCTCACTTATTGACACTCTTATTCTAAGTCCAGCCTTTCAAATATGAATGTATATTTACATACACTTGTGCTCATATAATTAGGCCATACGATCGGCAAATTATACAAGTTCTTTTTTCGCAATTTTTATTAGAAATGCCGAATTAAAGTTTACAAACATATTAACGGAAATGCATTTCAATTCAATTTGTCTCTTATTTCATGAGTTAAAATTAAAATGCTGGAACATAAAAAGATTTAACCTTCGTAGGTACGAAATTTGTGCTCATATAATTATGCCATCTGTGAAAAACCCCAATTAATGCCAAAAAATTGAGTTTTTTTTTCTCAAAATATACCTTATTTCAATTAATACTTAGTTGAAGAACCATTTTTGAAGATTACTTCCTTTCAGCGGAGATTCATGGTAGCCACAAGTGGGCTACATTGGGCGGAAGTAATTTTTCCCATTCTTTGTTTATGATTTCCCATAAACCAGTCTTATTTCGGGGGTTTCTTCCAGCGACTGGCCTGTTGATAATGGCTCATAGATTTTCTATGGGGCTTAAGTCCGGACTTTTGCGGGACACTCGAGAAATTTGATACTGTTGGTTCTAAGCCAGCTATTAACAACCCTAGAACACTGGGGTCGTTATCTTACTGGAAAATCAAATAAAGCGATAGATTTCCAGAGCAATTTCCTTTGAGTGGTCCGCTATAATATATCAGTGCATTTCGCCCGTAGTTTTCCCTTCAATTGGTACAATCGGACCTACTCCATATGGAGTGAAGCACCTCCATGCCATCACGGATGAGCCATTATGTTTAACGGTTTTTTTTTGTGTACATGGGGTTCAGTTCCTGTAACGGCGGACGTCTGACATAAGGTCTACCATTATTTCCAAACACATGAAGCTTACTCGATACGATTAAATTTAATAATTTTCCATCTTTTTGGTGATACTTTCTAGCAAAGTATAGCCTTCGGTTGATGTTTTTTTAGAAACATTTTGGTAACGTCGTGCGATACGTCTATTCAAGGATTTTTCCGCCTATCGCCAGAGGACTGTTTTGGACGATATTTTTATATTATAACACTGTTCTATATATGCCCGTATTTCCGTGTATGCCTTAAAAGGGTCCAGAGTACCCGAGTGAACTATTAGCCGATCGTCGTTCGGGGTCGTGTTTCTTGGTAATTTTCGGGGTACATCGGCAAAAGTTTTGTGTTTTTATAAAACTGTATTGCCTTTCACATTCTTCCTCTAGAAAAACCTAAAATTTCTGTTACTTTACACACTTTTCTTACACTTCTGGAAACTCTCCCATATATTTCTCTCGTAAGCCGTTGAACTTCTGCTTTTGGCCATTTGCTTAGTTTTTTTAAAATAATAATCCTTAAGAACAGTTTAACCTTTAATTTTTTTGGAGTAAGTGACCTCATCTTGTCTACAGGTCACACTATTTTCTAAAATGCCTTAATTATGAGCACTGAAAAACCAATAAAGAGCGAAAAAACTTCAAAATTTTCGCAAACGACAAAATGAAACGGGATTTCGTCCACCTCTATAGACGTTGCAAAGATAATAAAATATTTTTGCACATAAGAGATTAAAATTGCAAAATAACAGAACGAAACTAGGCATTGAAAATGGCAGAACGCCGAAACCGGTTTGTCACAAAACCAAACTTGACAAGGGATGACGGAAAATCGTTCCAACAAAAATCAAAATTGCAAAATAACTTGAATGATTTTCTCTTTGAAATATTATTTTTCAGTACAGTGGCTTAATTGTATGATCACAAGTGTGTATTTAGCAGGTGAGGCTCTGACGACCCGAAATTTCTTACGAGAAGATGCATGTCTTAAAGGATAGTGTACTACTTTGTTTTAACTTTATCTATGAATTGGCGTTACCGACTAACTTTTTGTGGACTCGTAACCACATCTGTAAGATGCAGCCATCTCTTCGTATTATTCCCAAGACAGTGGGACTAATACTTGAATATCAACCATAATGATTCCACTTCGACATCATTTTCCAAATACTTCGGGGAGTGTCTTTGCAGTTAAAACACCGACAACGTATTATGGAGCAGGGCTTCTTCACGCAATAACATATAAAACCGAATTTTATAGAAACTATAACCATCAGAAAGATGGATTGCTCAGATACGCAATAAGGGCCGCATCTCTATCTTATTCCAAGGTATATAGCTTGTTTTCAAAACCTTAGTGCTGAACGAAAATTAAACGAATACTGCTGCAAACGAAAAGATGTAAAATTTTAATTAAAATTTTCTTCAATTTGAATTTCAATTTTCTCTAAGTGTACCGGAAACGTCGATCATTCCCAAAAAATTATCGACTACAAAAAATCGATGAGCTTAAGTTCCATAGCCGAGCGCTTTCTAATTTATTTAAGAAGCAGCTAGCTTATCATTTCACTAAGTTGTGATACATTGCACGATGACAAACACTGGAGACGTTTATATTGTAGCAGCAGCGCGTACAGCAATCGGTAAATAATCAGACTTGCGATTATGTATTTTAAAAATATATTTTGAATTTATTGTTGCTGTTATCAAAATTAGGTTCATTCAATGGATCACTTTCTAAATTGAAAGCTTCTGACCTAGGAAGTGCGGTTATTAAAGATGTCCTAAAAAGAAGTAACGTTAATAATGAAGATGTGGATGAAGTTATTCTGGGACAGGTTAGTAGTAAGAAGATGTAGAATAGAAATAAACCAAAAGTTTTAAGCTAATATATCTTTCAAAACTATTTGCTTAGGCTCTAACAGCTGCACAGGGACAAAACCCGTCACGTCAGGCTTCTCTTGGAGCAGGTCTTCCTGTAACTGTACCTGCTTTTAATATTAATTTGCTTTGTGGTTCCGGTTTGAAGTACGTGACCTTAATAGTTTCACGAATTAGGTTTACTGTAGTTTATTTAATTCAACTTTTTTTCAGAACGGTTGCGTTGGGTTACCAGTCCATACGATGTGGAGATTCGAAAATTGTTATTAGTGGTGGCCAAGAAAGTATGTCCATGGCACCGCATGCTATACATTTACGCAATGGCATAAAAATGGGTCCCGGCGCAATGGTAGATACAATGGCACACGATGGTCTCACCGATGCTATGCATAACATTGTTATGGGCGTGACAGCGGAAAATTTAGTCAAAAAGTATAATATTACACGTGAGGAACAAGATGAATATGCTGTACGTTCTCAAAATTTAGCTGAGAATGCACAAAAAAATGGTTACTTCGCTAAAGAGATAGTACCAATTGAGTTGAAGACGCGTACATGTACACAAATTTTTAATAAAGATGAATATATCAAAGCTGGCGCCACAATTGAGTCATTGAAAAAATTAAGACCTTGCTTTATTGATGTAAGGAAAATTAAATTTTGTTCAGTTTAGCTTTAATCGTATTTTCCGTTTTTACTTGATATAGAATGGAACGGTAACAGCAGGGAATGCGTCTGGTATTAATGATGCAGCAGCGGCGGTATTGTTAATGTCAGCTGAAGAAGTGAATAAACGTTCAATCAATCCAATAGCTAAAATAGTTGCATGGGCGCAAACTGGTGTGGAGCCCGATGTTATGGGTATTGGACCCGTAAGCGCAGTACAAGCTGTGGTAAGTGTAAAGAATAAAATCATTTAGCACCGCTTTTATTATACCCGGTTAACGCTAACCGATGGTTGACTTAATAGCTAACAGAACGATTATGAAAACGGCCCTCGGACACTTAGGACCACTTTCATAAAAGCCGGTTAACGCTAATCGGACGTTTATTTGACAGCTAACTGTACAAAATACATCACCATCACATACCGGCTTTTATGAAAGCGGCGCTTAATATTTATTTACCTATGTATATATACATACATATATGAAACTACAATTTCTAGAACAAAATGCAAAATCAAAATAATTATACCTATTTTCTGTATTAAAGTTAAAAAAAGCTAACTGGTCTCAGGAAGAAGTCGACCTTTATGAATTAAATGAGGCATTTGCAGCACAATCTATAGCAGTATTGAAAGAATTAAATCTAGATGCGAGTAAAGTGAATGTCAACGGTGGCGCTATTGCATTGGGTCATCCAATTGGCGCATCCGGTTGCCGTGTGTTGGTCACTTTATTGTATGCGTTAGAACGTTTGAATTTAAAGAAGGGTATTGCTTCATTATGTATTGGCGGTGGGATGGGTATAGCGATGGCTGTTGAACGCATTTGAAACGAGGTCTAGTTTCCTGTTCGGCGAGGTGATCATAATACTAATATTCGTAAATGTTTAACAGGGAGTGCCTTAATAAATAAACATAATACATATATACATGTTATATAATACCTGAGAAAACAATTCATTTCAGACTTATGCCTCCGAGGGCAAGAGAAAAGATGCATAATTAAGATGTATTTAAATTATATTCACTCATATGATAATGTATTTATACGTATAAATGTTTGTACATGGATGTATGCATAGATATGTTCATGTAATATTATGCATATTCAAATTAAAATTACTAATAGAAGAGCCGGTCAAGTGTCAAATCTTATCTAAAAATGCAAATTTACCTTACAAATTAATTGTTAGATAAAAAAAATCATTGAATAAACAGCAATAGTACTACTTAAAAGGTGAAGATCTTGTTTGTTTTAGTTTAGTAATTATTAATTAGTTTATTGAATGCAAACAATCATAACACTTTCAGTACAAATCGTTTACACACCATCGAAACTAAATATTTGCTTTAACGCTAAAGGAATTTCTCTCAGTTTGCATTGAATTCATTTCAGAAATCTTTCAGTATTGAGTTAAGGAACCGGCTAGAATGCATAACTGCAAAAAACAAGATTACTGGTCACGCACAACAACCAATAGTTAAGTTTATAGTACATGATATCTAATAAACAAAATTTTACAGATAAACTAGGTGCTTGTGGATGTACAAATGGCTTGATAAACCTAACCTTATTAAAAGGTAATCCCGAAAATTACACAGATTAGATTAAGTTTATTTTTAGAAAAGTATATATTTTGGTATTGCTTGAGGTTTTCGCTGAAAGTTAGTGACCAGCGTGCTTTAACAAGCCACGTGCAAAATCGCCTGGCCACAGATAAGGCAGCAAGTTGATTTCACTTTCAAGGTTTAATCAGAATCCAGCCAAAACAACAACGATGCACAAAGCATTTGATAAAAATAATTCTAATTTAAAAACAAGCATGTTCTGAGGTCAAAGAGGTTTTAAGCACAGCTGGTACAAAGATACCAAATTTCCTAAGAGTGGGGTTTGAAAACAACTTGAAACTTTTGTTTCTTCCTTCATCTTTGTATACTTATTGCTAGAGCAACATACTTATAGTAAGATGATTTTCTAGCGCTATAGTTTACTTGAAACGCTGTTTATTAAACCTGAAACGGTTGGGATTAACTGGCATATTGGCCATTGAATCAATAATTTACAAAGATATGTATCATAATTACATATAAATGTTTTCACACCATGGTTTAATATTTTACATATGTACAATGTAATTGATTTTATTAACTTTTTTTTTTTACTGCAATATGAAATGCAAATTGAGCCCTTTAAGCTAAGAAGTAATTTTTTGTATCTTACATGTTTGTACGATTTATCCTACATATATATACTATTGCATAAATTAATATTTATGTAGTGACGGTTAAACGTTGCATTGGCATAATGTCACTTTTCCCATTATTTTCAAAAGTAGCAATAGAACGTAACATTAATTCCATTGCTACTTTTCCGGATAATATACCATTCCATTCCATAAAATTCCATACCGAACCCATAAAAATGCAAAACAATAAAACGCCCGAGATCAAAAATTTCAAAATTATACATACTGTTCTAAATCCTATGGGTGCGGGATATTCTAAGAATGCAACTAAAATGAATGCAAATATAACTGCAACACTATAATAAAATATACGATCAACATTTACTTTATCTAATGACATTTCGCATAATGATATTGCCTCTTGTAATACAGTCATTCGCTTCGATATTAGACATTCATCTATTTTAAGCGTAACTTCGCAAGTTTTTCCATCGCTCACAAGCCCTATTAGTCTATTATTTGTCAGTGACTCCTCAGCGGTAAAAGTAAAGAAAGAGCCCTCCGCGACCGATTCACGAACTGGAACGCTTAAACTTACTATAGCCAATACTGCTTCATGATCAGAATAACTAAAATTTTGATTAGGTACCCGTTCGGCAAACGCCAATCCATAATGCATAATAGTAATGTCAATGTTTTCAGTGCTACGCGCAAATATATGGTCGATATGTATTCCTAATGGTGACTTTTCATCGGCCGTTGTATTTGTTGGTGTAGTATATGAATTTTTGTAATACTCATTTGTTACAATATTTTTGGAAGTACAGCAGTCTTGCATTTTTGATGTGTACAGGAGTACTCTAAAATAAATGCAAAATATGGTAGATATAAAAAATATAACAAAATTGAGAAATTCAATACATATAAGAATGTATACGTGTTTGATATTTCTCAGCAGAATATACATATGTGAGCCAAACTAATCATTTTTATGTTGTTGTTGTTGGTAACAGTGCTTCGCCCTGCCCCAGATTGGACAGGGTTACACTGAAATAACAGCCCTTGGCCGGGTGAAAAAACCCGGGTCATTCCGGTGCGATAGAACCGGCTGTTGTCATTTTTATCATTTCAATTACACAGTTTTTAGTAAAAGCTGTTGAAGTACATATTTCAACATTGCAAAAACACATATGCATCCATATATATGCACATAAAACTTCACATTGATGCATAATTACTTATAGGTCAGGTCATGAGGTTGAGTATTTAAGTCACCGGCAAGCACTTGTAAAACAGAATCCCCTCTTGTTGCACGTATGAATTGTGCGGTGTCAAAGGCTTGAATTACGCGATGTGTTTTATAATCGTCATTGTTATTGTTATACTCTGCATGCAGCTAAAAATTAAAAAAAAATTTTATGTAACAAATTTTATGGGGCATTTCATAATTATATTTAGCGCCATTCTTTCTCTGTAATGGCAGAAATGTGGATTTTAAACTGCATTTTTCACAGTCAAAAAACGTTAAATTTCAATTTTGTGCAAATACTGGCCAGTAGTAGTTCCTCAATATATTGTTCATGGTCACAAATCTTCAGTAGCTGTGTCCGTGAAGTATATTAGTTCTTCCATGGGACTGCAAAACATATTTTCTTTGTGCCTTTTTAACTTATGAAGGCTTATTACTTTGAGGTTTTACTGTAGGAGATCAGAGTTGAAACAAAAATTATCTTACATGTGTATTATATAGGTGTACAAGTTGTTTGTCTACGAGAATTCTACACAATCCGACGCCTTTGCCACCAAACCAATCTGCATGTTGAATCCGATGAAAGTAACCATTAACACTCCATGGATGAAAAAATGAACTGATGATTGGATATTTAGAGAGTACTAGCAAACCAGAGCCAATTACACCGCTTTAAAATAAAACACATTTAAAATAGTTTGCATAATAAATCATTGTTTTTGTACCTGTAAAAGTAGTGGGCATAAGGTAGTACTAACTCCGTTGCCTTCTTTAAATCTTCGCAATCCTTGCGCGACCATACTTCTTGTAATGAAACGATATCGTATTTACCCGTGCTGAGCTCTAGGCCAATAGCAGTCATGCGTGCTTCCCGATCTTTGGCAATAAACGGAATCGGAATGCCCCTGAGCGAATACAAAACAGGCAATATAATTATCGTTTGGTTGCATTTTATTTAAAGTTGGTTAGTTAATGGCAGTTTTAATATTTTAAATCAATTTCTTATCATAGCAAATTCATGCAATGATAATATATACAGACGGTGTCGTGACCGGAAGTCAGTCTGTGAAGCTGAGTAGCACCGGTAAGATTGTACTGATCTTATTACAATCATGCCATTGGAATTATAGTTTTTATTTTAAAGCTTACCATACATTAAATGTTAGTATACTTAAATTAAGCAGCATTTTAAAACAAAAAAAAATATATTGCCTTGTTTATGTTAATTACTATTTAATCATTTGTCCATCACCAATTAATCGATAGTAGGCATACAAATTTATCGATAATAAGCTTAAAAAAAACGAGCCCATGAACGAATTATACAAGATTAAGGCCCGGTTTTTCAGTCCATGGTAAAGCTGAGTTTAAACTAAGTTTGCTTAAACTCGGCATAAATTTAAACTTCAGTTAAACTGCAGAGCGGTTTTTCAGTGTGAGTTTAAGGCCGCTTTTAATATTTGCTTTTTATACGGCAACATTGTCTTTTTCTTTATCTAGATACTTCTTCTTTTTCTTTAAATGGTCATCTAACCGCCTGGGCGATTTTGACCGTCCAACATAGCTCGCCAGTCGTTTCTTCGTTGCGCCAACTGGCGCCAATTGGAAACACCGCGGGATCGCAAATCGGTCTCCACTTGGTCCTTCCATCGGAGTGGTGGTCTCCCTCTTCCTCTGCTTCCACCGGCGGGTGCCGATAAGAATACCTTCTGGGCTGGAGCATCTTCGCTCATTCGCACTACGTGGCCTAGCCAGCGAAGCCGCTGTGTTTTAATTCGCTGAACTATGTCGGCGTCTGCGTAAAGTTCATACAGCTCATCATTAAATCTTCTTCGGTACTCGCCGTCGCCAACGCGTAGAGGTCCACAAATCTTTCGAAGAACCTTTCTCTCGAACACTCCCAGAGCCGCCTCATCAGATGTTGTTAGTGTCCACGCTTCTGCACCATATAGCAGGACGGGTGCGATGAGTGACTTGTAGAGTGTTATTTTCGTTCGTCGAGAGAGGACTTTACTTTTCAATTGCCTACTCAGTCCGAAGTAGCATTTGTTTGCAAGAGTAATTCTTCGTCGGATTTCTATACTAACAATATTGTTGGTGTTAATGCTGGTTTCCAGGTAAACGAAGTCCTTTACTATTTCGAAATTATTGCTGCCAACAGTGGCTTGGTTGCCAAGGCGCGAATGCGCTGACTCTTTGCATGATGACAGAAGGTACTTCGTTTTTTTTATCTAGATACGGCAACAGATAATATTTGTATACATATTCAACGCCATTGCTTCTCCTCAGTATTGTAATAGTTAGCATTTCGCCAATTTCTGCATCACTATAATCGCTTTCGTCAGATAATATATCCAGTATTGAATTATATATAAAAATATCGTCCTTTTTTAATTGCGTTCAGCTTATTGTTTCACAACCAAAACCATCAAATATACAAAACAGCTGACAGGTTAACTAGAGTTTAACCCTGCCGAATTGACCGCTGAAACTACGTTTAAACTTCGTTTAAAGTTGACTGAAAAATTGCGCAACAAGTTTAAGCTTAGTTTAACTGACAAATTGAGTTAAACTTGTACTGAAAAACCGGGCCTAAGCCATCAATTTTCCCGCCATATTGTGAATAAAAGAGCTGACTTTTTGTGACGTATGCAGGGTTCATGTACGGCCCAATCAATTTTTGTTTATTTTGTAAATATTTCCAAAACTACACTGCCGGAACTTATTTAATACAATTATTATCGTGATACGACATTAAATCACAGATATTTAACAATTTTTTTGAAAGAAATACATTCACATTTGATATAGTAAGTATTTTGTACCAATGTTTACATACAAATTTGCACTGGTACACGGCTATGAGGACCTCAATTAAAATGAGTAAATATTTCCAAAAATACACTGCCGGAACTTATTTAATACAATTATCATCGTGATACGACGTTAAATCATAGATATTTAACAATTTTTTTGAAAGAAATACATTCACATTTGATATAGTAAGTATTTTGTACCAATGTTTACACTTTCTTTCTTGAAATGTATGGTATTTGACAGCTCTGTCAGGGCGACAACACACCGCATACGTCACGCAAAAAAATTACTTTTTTCTCACACATGTGACGGCTAAACCATGATCAAATAATTTATATGGTCGCCGCAATCGGCCAACAACACGAAATTACTGTTTGACGTCGGTGAATTCTTATGTCAAAATACACATGTAAGAGGGAACGCGCAAAAACGATTCGCCTATTTTCTAAGCTTTTCACGTATAACCAGAGAACGTATACAATATACGTTCTCTGGTATAACACACACATAAATCCCACATTTTCTTAAAATGTTATCACAAAGCACTCGTTAAATATCAATTCACAGCGAATTTTTATTAAAAATAAATAACACACGAAGCGAACTCAATAGCTTTTCCAAGAACTGTAAACAAAGAATGTAAATAAAAAACAAAGATATGATAATTTGACATAAGGTGTGGATGAGGAAGAAGAAGACGCTATGTCATGTGAAAGGACCATATAAATTTTTGGATCATGGGCTAAACCTTATCTACAAGGTGGCGTAAAAGTAAGCTTCCGATGTTCAGCATATCGGTTGTGGCACGTGCAGTGTGTGCTGTTGCACCGTCTTGTTGGAACCACATGTTTTCCAATCCCAATTCATCAAGTTGCGGCAAAAAGAACTCGTTGATCATTGCTCTGTAGCGCTCACCATTCACAGTAACCGTTTGGCCCCGACCGATTATTGGTCAAATAAATAGTCAGCAATATTCCGCGTTCTGGAGCAGTGTAGGGTAACATTGTTTATTAACGTGTATTTCGCATGTGTTTACTACACAAATGTCAAAACAGAACTGACTTTAGGGGCCAATCGCAAAATTTATAGCATTTTCTGATAGGAGGATTACTTTTGCGATGAGGCGAGCCCATGGCGAAACTTTACACAGTGTTCACACTTTGCTGCTAATCACTACAATCAAATACTAGTGACTATTTGGAAATACCGGATACGTACAAAACTGCTTTCGACTGCAACGTTTTTGTGAACTATTATTTGACTCTTTATTGCTCATTTTTCTTTGAAAGAGAAGTACCTCCTCATTCTAAAATTGCCTCTGCTTACCCTAGCCGCCTTATACTCTTTAAATAATTTGTTGATAAAGATTGCATACAAAATTGCAAAATTACTTGACTTAGGGCTGTCTCCAGTTAGAGATAACTGCCCCTTCACCTGACCGATAGTTGAATGATTTCCGTCATTTACTTGCCAATTATCGTTAACGGTGTATTGTGGAAACGGCCTTAGATGTTTCCAGACTGTTCGAGATCATACCGCCACTTACTTCCAGCCCCCACCGGGGGTAAACTCCTATCCATTTATTTACTTTAACTCCCAACTAAAGAAGCGGTGGGCTTGGAGCAATTCTAAGGAAAGCCCTGGGCCCTTTCTTCTCGAGTAGAACCGATTCGTTGTTCGAGTTCCATTCTGTTCCTTCGGATTTGATTTATAGCCCTTTCTATTGTTGAGAATTTGGCACTGCCTACTTCAACAACATATTCCAAAATGGTCGATAGTTAGAAAATTCTATTCGACAACAATTTAGCAAGCTGAAATCCACAAAAATTTAATTTCTTTTGATTATAATAAAACAATTAGGGCCACTTGCATAAAAACCCGTTAACGCTAACCAGGGTTTAATTGACGTTTTTTGTACAGTTAGCTGTGAAGTTAAAGGCCGATTAGCGTTAACCGGCTTTTATGAAAGTGGCCCTTAGTGTTTTTATTTTCATCAAGAAATCATTTTTATCGCAGAAAGCGTTAATGTTGAATGTAATTGTTAGGTTACTGAAGGTTGAAGAATGTTATGTTAAATATAAAAAAAAAATTTTTTTTAGATTAGAAGTATTTAAAAATTCGTGATAGTGAGATGCTTACCCAGCCAGCAAAAGTTCCATTAATGTATCCGAAAATGGAAGAAACTGCTGATAAAAAACTTATTTTACATCCGTTTTCATATTATGTTTTTTTAAATTATTTCTAAACACATTAAGAAAAATAGTTTGAACATTTAAAAATCAGTGTTCATAAAATTATTTGCACTTAGTATAAGTTCAAGTGCTTTTTTTTACAAATTCAAAGAAATGCATAAATGAATGTATATAACATCTTTAAGTATTTAAAAAATTTAAACACACATATTTTAGGATTTTAATATTATGTAGTACGTTCTTACAATGCGCTGAAATAAAACTCCTTTCAATATGACGGTATCGTAAAGGGTGGTAGGAAAACAATGTGTGTATGCTGAGGATGCAAATATAGTACGTTGCACTAAAATGCTCGAAAATAACACCTTGATACGTTTGCACATTAGCCTAAAAACTTCTATTGATAATATTATCTTATATTATATAGTATGCACTTACAGTACGCCGAAGTGGAATTGACGAAACTTGCAAAATATTACGAATGCACAATGCAAATGTTAATAATGTGAATGCGATAAAGATGAACGTGCACCGATTAGCGAAAATTAGGGCGAAAATTTAAGATAAAAACGCCTATAGTCCTGAAAAATTTATTTAAAACATACTTTAAAATTAATATTTTTTTTAAATTTTATTAGGTATAAAATTTGGGGTCTATCAGCTATTCCGGAGCTGCCGACGGGAGAAATGTAATAGATCATGAGATAAACTAATCGATTTAATCCGATTTTGCCTGTGAATTTCGATGAAGTCGATAGAGATCACAAAACTTTATTAGAGTTGCTCTCCGCCGGCAGCTCCGCCGGAATAGCCTTTTAAATAATTTTGTATTCGTGTCTGGTATGAAAAATCTTTATGACTGAATTAAATTTTTCTTACACAAAAAATAAGACAGAAATTGAGTCATTATATGAAATCAACTAGGCAAGTCGTTTTTAATACATTTTTCGGATTCAAAAAATGTCGAGAAAACGCATTATCAGTAAAAGATACGCATCTCTGCTGGCTGGGTATCTACTGCGACATGTACATCAACGATGTCTAATACTGCACTTCAAATTTTTGCAATGTTTTTTTGCATTTTGCTTTGCGTTTGAAATTTGTGAAAAAGTGATGCCTACTATAATCGAATATATTCGAAAGTAAATTCGTTTGAACCACTGAGCACCCATGTGTATTAGAATCGATTTTTGTTTTATAGTAGAACAGCCTTTCGAATATAACTACAGAGTAAGGGCCCTGAGGGCGGGTTTCACAATACATTTTTAAAGAGGTCTTAAGTATATTTTAAGATTTTGCGTTTCACCAACAATTTTTTAGCTGAACTTAAGTCTCCAACTTTGACGACTTCAGTTGTTCTTATCTTTATAAATAGCTGATTATATGTTGCAAAATATAATTTGGAAAATCTGGTTTAGCAAATTTAAAAAAATTTATTAAAATATGGACTTTGATTGGAGTAGCCATGAGAACAGTGACTCGGAATATGAGGAGGTGCTAAATATTATTGTATTAAGGAGATCAAAAATAATTCGTGAGCCTCCACAATCTTTTTTAAAGTATACGATGAAAAAGATTTGCGCAACCGCTTTCGAGTTAACAAACAAACTGCTTGGAATGTCCTCAAATTAATTAAGGATGATATAGAACATAAAACAGACAGGTTTGTGTTTACCTTTCTAAATAATTCCTGAAGGATTGTTAATTATCTTATTGTTTTTACGAGTTTTGCTTTTGTCCAGAGAATATGCTTTTATTGACACTATGATTTTATGCAACAGGAGGAATGCTGCAAACTGTTGGCGACTTGTTTGGGGTCTCCAAGGCAAATACTTTAAGGGCAATAACATTAACTTCACACCACTTAGCACTTCTTGGGAAAAATTTCATAAAAATCAATTGTGCAAAGTATGTGTTAAATACATATGAAAATTGAAATAATCTTTGATCAACATTAACTTCACATCACTTAGCACTTCTTGGGAAAAATTTCATAAAAATTAATTGTGCAAAGTATGTGTTAAATACATATGAAAATTGAAATAATCTTTGATCAATGGCAACTCTTACTTTGCAGGTGTCCAATGCAGTGAGACCAATTTTTATCCACCACGTCCTTTGGTTACTGCGTTCTTTGGTACCCATACTTTACTTTAGCTAATTCAAACGGATTAAGTTGGTTTTGTCGTTTATATACACACTTGCCCAACTAATTTAGTCAAATCGGTGTAACTATTCACAATGTATGCTTAACAGTTGGGCAATTGCTATGGTAACTCTGCATAGGCACAGGCATAAGCAGTGATAAATATGCTGCTGTGAATACATCTCCATGCAAATGAGCCACCGACTAAATCAGTTGCATCGGTAGTGTGAATAGGCTCTCCTGAAGGAAACAAATACTAAACTATCGATTAATGAACTGTGATATTGTGGCGAATTCGAAAACTCCTTGATTATCAATCCTGGGTTCGATCACTATAAAGTCAAATAAACACTCGCACAGATATTGTAACTAATAGCTAGCTTTATTTAACTTGTAACTTCGCAGTAGTTCACTGAACAACACTTCAAAATAAACTGATCCCTGCTTTGCTTGGTCACTGCCTCATATAGTCCAACAGGGTCGGTGTTATTTATTATATTATCTCCTCTTTGCCTTGTATTCGTGAGCACTCGCACCATCTCTCTCCCTCTTCCTTGGTACAAGCTTGCATGCATAAGCGTAGCCAAGGCAAATTAAACAAGGTAGAATTGACAACTGAAATATTTTGTTTTTGTAGGAATTCTTACTTCAAAAAAATATAAACAAGCGTATTAACACTTTGTGGCTCGAGCAAAATATTTGGGTCTCATACAATTTTATTTATTCAAAATTAGATCGGATTTGCTGAAGCCGCAATATGATTAATATTGGGAAATATCATATTTGGGAACCAGCATTACCAACCCAAAAACTCCAATCTAGAAATGAGACGGAGTTACTTTTGCCACCAAGTGCTCCTTTAGGATCTACGTCTTTGAGGACCATTGCATTATGACAATAACAAGTATAGAATATTTGTCGACTCCCGCCAGTGGCACTGCAGGAAGGAGACCCCCACTGTGTTAAAAAAACTGGTTGATAAGGACTTGGTTTCTCCGAGAGTTTATTTATGGGCATCAGTAGTTGAAAAAACTGTATTTATATAAATTTGTAAATTTTTTTTGTTTTTATATGCGTTTTTTTTATATTTTCCTTTGCTCAATTCTTTGTTAAAATGCTTCATTCTAAGAAATATCTCGCCTCTAAAAACCGATTTCAAATATATACATATGGCTTTAAAAAGCTCTAAGTTTGGGCACTAAACTTTTATGGTGGGAAATTTCTTGGCCTTTGATTTGGTGAACACCATTTCTATAGATTTTATTTTATTAAAAAATGCATGGTGAGGCTTACCAAAACTTACATATTCTCTCGTTTATCCAACCGTAAAAAGTGGAATTTTCTTTAGCATAGTGGGTAGGATCCAGTTTTCGGATTATATATCCAGCAATGTTGTCAAGGCCATATTCATACATGTCATCTTATTCAAGGGTTTCTACGATAATATTGGATTTCTGTAAATATCGCATATATTCCCTCGTCCTTACCATAACTTTCTGAACATATTCCAGTACTGGCAAAGGAAACATGTTACAGCAGTTTCAAAATTTCCTTTTCCACTTTCTATACATTTCTTGCTTACATAAAATAAAGAGTCTCGAAACATATGCATAGCAATACGATTTGTTATTTCTTTGGTAATTGTTTCCTTTAGGAGACAACTGCTAAAACACGTCCGAAATTATCGGTAAAGATATCAAAAGACGCGTTTTGACCTCGGTAACAAAAATCCGGAAGCGGATTTTCGAGTTTTTGTTTCAGTGAAGAAATATTTGCTATCAAAGTTGAAAATTTTCTGTCATTTTTATGTGGTTGTTGTAATCACAGATTAGGGTGTACCGAAAAGTGCAAAAAGTGTGTTCTGCGCAGAAATACTGTGGACCGCGTAGACGGTGTTAGACCGGCTAAGGGTTATTTTTTTAAGCGCGGCCGAAGGCCGCCTACACAGAAAGGTGTTCTGCACATAAATACCTTGGATCAAGCCCCCTATTTGGGATCGGACCTGGGTCATTTTTGGGTTTCTTGCAAATAACTTTTCACTGAAACAAAAAATTGAAAATCCGCTTTCGGATTGTTGATACCGAAGTCAAAACGCGTTGTTTGATACCTCTCCCGACATTTTTGAACGTGTTTTAACAGTTGCCTCCTAAAGGAAACAATTACCATTTCTTTTCACTCTTGATAAATGTGAAAAAAATTTTAAACATAAGGGGTTAATAATTTTTTTTATTTGACGCTAGTATTCCTACAGAAAAGAGAGAACTGTCAAGTTCACTACTACTTTGTTTAATATACTTTGAGCGTAGCCAACGTTAGCTCTGTTGTGTTTAACTAGTGGTGAGAGTGTTATTCAGTTAGGAATGGTACATACTTGAGAATAATCGCCACAATATTTTCCTCAATTCGTTAACTGGCATAGTGGCATAGTAAAAGTTGTGAATTGTTTTGATTGCTAATATTTCACGCTTTTATTTAACGATGTCGGCCGCAATAGAAATTCCCTTGCGGGATACAGATGAGGTAAGACATTGAGTGTTGTTCGTTGTTTAGCTATTATATAAATGGTATTTGATTGTTCGCAATTTGCAGGTTATTGAGGTACATCCAGACCAGCTGCCAGAATGCCAAGAAGTACTAGTGATATTGCGACAAGAGCGTTCCCAATTAAATACTTGGGTCAATGTGGCGGTAAGTTTTTGTTCTCTTATTGAATAGCATTAATTTTCACTGGTAAATGTTTGGGGAAAAGTGGTGTAGGTTTAAGGGGGTGATGTCAGGAATCGAGAAATCTCTTCAGCGGGATTAAATATTTTATTTGCTTAATTAATTCGATACTAATATGCTTATTTTAACTGTTAGTTGGCGTACTACAAAGAACGGAAAACGGCTGACTTTATCAGGCTCTTGGAAACAGCAAGAACGGAAGGTAATATTGACTATCGTGATATGGAAAAGGATCAGATGCGCGCTTATGACATGCTCGCCGCACATTACGTTCAGGAAGCAAATCGAGAGAAATCAAAAGAAAAAAAACGAGAATTATTCATGAAGGCAACTAATTTATACACCACTGCAGACAAGATTATAATGTACGATCAAAATCATTTATTGGGCAGAGCCTATTTCTGTCTTTTGGAGGGTGATAAAATGGAACAAGCTGATGCACAATTTAATTTCGTTCTTAATCAATCACCAGCAAATATACCGTCGCTTTTGGGAAAAGCTTGCATCGCATTTAATAAAAAAGATTATCGTGGTGCTCTAGCATTTTACAAAAAAGCATTACGTACAAATCCAAATTGTCCAGCAAATGTACGCATGGGTATGGGTCATTGTTTCCTTAAAATGAATAATCAAGATAAAGCGAAACAAGCCTTCGAGAGGGCTCTTGAATTGGACTCCAACTGTGTTGGCGCACTTATTGGTCTGGCAATTTTGAAACTTAATTTACATGAACCGGACTCGAACAAATTAGGTGTACAAATGCTCTCAAGAGCTTACACAATAGACTCTACTAGTCCTATGGTCTTAAATCATCTGGCTAATCATTTCTTCTTCAAGAAAGATTACCAAAAAGTACAACATTTAGCATTGCACGCCTTTCATAATACGGAAAATGAAGCGATGCGTGCAGAGAGTTGTTATCAATTGGCAAGAAGTTTTCATGCACAATGTGATTATGATCAAGCATTTCAATATTATTATCAATCCACACAAATTGCGCCACCTAGTTTTGTCCTACCACATTATGGACTTGGTCAAATGTATATATACCGTGGGGATACTGAAAATGTGAGTTTTTCTACTTTTGTATCAGGGGTACAGCAATTTATTTTTATTTTATTATTTAAGGCTGCACAATGCTTTGAAAAGGTACTAAAAATACAACCAGGCAATTATGAAACTATGAAGATATTAGGATCTCTTTATGCTAATTCAAATTCTCAAGCAAAGCGGGATATGGCAAAATCACATTTAAAAAAAGTTACCGAACAATTTCCTGATGATGTTGAAGCCTGGATTGAATTAGCACAAATATTGGAACAAAATGATTTGCAAGCATCGCTTAATGCTTACGCTACGGCATCTTCTATCCTAACAGAGAAAGTTAAGGTTGATATACCGGCTGAGATACTAAACAATGTTGCGGCATTGTATTATCGTGTTGGTAATTTGATATTGGCCAAAGAAAAACTAAATGAAGCACTCGAACGTGCTAAAATTGAAGCAGGCAAATCGAATGCTGATAAACAATATTATGATTCGATATCGGTAACAATGACTTATAATTTAGCACGTCTTAACGAAGCCATGTGCAGCTATGATGTGGCGGATAAGTTATTTAAAGATATATTAAAAGAGCATCCAAATTATATTGATTGCTATTTACGTTTGGGTTGTATGGCACGTGACAAGGGTCTTATTTTCGTAGCTTCCGATTTCTTTAAAGATGCATTAAATATTAACAATGATAACCCAGATGCGAGGTAAGAAATTTTGTATGCAGTGGCTCTCAAAAAAAGTAGGCAAAAAAATAAAAGTTAGAAAAAGAAGTAAACAAATTGCATGTTAATAAAAAAACTGTTCTATTATTAATATAATAATTTTCCATCAGATCATTGCTGGGAAACTTACATTTGGCTAAAATGCAATTCGCTTTGGGTCAAAAAAATTTTGAAACAATTTTAAAGAATCCTGTAACTTCTACAGACGCATATTCTTTGATTGCATTGGGTAATTTTTCACTGCAAACTCTACATCAGCCTATAAGAGATAAGGACAAGGAACGTAAACACCAGGAAAAGGCATTATCTATATATAAACAGGTATGATTGTTTCGATCAGTCCTCTTTTGGTTGGCGTAGTAGAAGGGGCACCGAAACTCATTATCTCTTACAATAATATAGTTATCACAGACATCATTTTACCTCTCCTCTAACGCCAGTAATGTTAATGCTTTCTAACGTTGCTATATAAAAGTTTAAATTATGAAATCAATAGGTTTTACGAAATGACCCACGTAATATTTGGGCTTCAAATGGTATTGGCGCGGTTTTGGCTCATAAGGGATGTGTAATCGAAGCCCGTGACATATTTGCTCAAGTTCGCGAAGCAACTGCTGATTTTTCCGATGTATGGCTGAATATTGCTCATATATATGTTGAACAAAAGCAGTATATTAGTGCGATACAAATGTACGAGAATTGTATGAAAAAATTTTATAAACATCATAATGTGGAAGTGATGCAATATTTATCGCGTGCATACTTGCGTGCCGGTAAACTCAAGGAAGCTAAGTCTGTTTTACTGAACGCTAGAAGAGTAGCACCACAGGATACGGTAAGATACATATATTCCTTTTAACATACATGTATAATAAACCCGTGTCTCTATGAGACTATTAAAAGCAACAAAATTTTGGCAGGCATATTAAGTCAGCACACAAAATTTCAAATTCAACCAGCATAATTTTATGTGAAAAGAATTCAAGCACACAGTTGGCATTTTACTTAAAAACGGAACGAATTCCAGAACACTTCAGATCAGGGGAGTCGGTGGGGGCTTATGATTTTAAAGTATTTTCATTTTATCAGCATGCTTAATTAAAGACTTGCTTTGTCCACCATTCATCTTATGCTAGTTTTTATTGTTTTGGGGATTACAGTGGGAAATATTAACGAAAAAGCAAATGGATTTTAGATCAAGTTATCCTAATACTCGAGAAATAACTGCACAAATGTTAGGCGTCAGATAGACTAGAGCCAAATTTAGAGTAACTGTCATGGGTGTATTCTTTAAAATTTTCCTAAGTGGATGATGTTGAAAGTTTTATAATTGTATCCGTTGGGTGGCGCTGGCCGCCAAAACACCAGGAGGAGGTTAAAGCAATAATTCGCTTTTTAGACCTAAAGTTACATTCCCAATTTTAAAAACTCTAATATATTTTTTATTAATAGGTATTACTTTTTAATATTGCCGTTGTATTACAACGCTTAGCAATGGCTATACTTAAGGATGAAAAATCAACTCTCGATGTCGTGCTACAAGCGGTGCATGAATTAGAGTTGGCTCAAAGGTAAGCAATCTTTAATATAATATAAACTTTAAAAATCTTTTATACTTCTAATTTTCATTTATGTCCACAGATATTTCCAATATCTGTCAATTTGTGGGGACAAGACACGCTTCAATGTTGATATAGCTGGCATGGAGGCTAACCAATGTCAAGATCTTCTCTCGCAAGCTCAATATCACGTTTCCCGCGCTCGTCGCATTGACGAAGAAGAAAGAACATTACGTCGCAAGCAGGAAGAAGAACGCTTAGCATTCAAGTTGAAACAGGAGGAGGAAAGAAAACGCCGTGTAGAAGAACAAAAAACGTCGCGTGAGCAAATGCTTGTAAAACGTCAGGAATACGTTGAGAAAACCAAGGGCATCTTGATTATTGCCGAAAGTCAACCGCAACCCAAAGAGCGTAAGAAAGGTATATTAAAAAAAGATAAAAGAAATGTGAATTCAACATATATTACACTTAGTACATTTGTAAATTTTATTAATTTCATTTATAGGTGGGGGTCGTCCGCGCAAAGATGGTTACGTCTCTGATTCGGGTAGTGAGATGGGTGAGGTCGATGGTGCTGAACGCGCTAAGAAGAAACCAAAGGAACGTAAAAAGGGTGGTGGACGTAAACGGAAATCTGCTGCTGATAAATATGAGAGTGATAGCGATGCTGAGAATGCGCCAAAGGAAAAGCGTCAGAAAAAGAAAAAGGCCGGAAAAGTGGTTAAGGAGAAGGAGGAGAAGTTATCAGCCAAGCAACGACTGAAAATTGTTTCAAAAGCTACTATATCAACTAGTGAATCCGATAGTGATGCTGGGGGTGTACGGAAGCGAAATCGCAATAGCAGCGATAGTGATAGTGACGGTAGTGTGGCATCGAAGCGCGCACGTCGTATATCCAAATCTCCATCTGAGCAACGTTCCAATAGCGGTAGTCGTTCACGTTCTCGTTCTGGTTCACGTTCTGCTTCAGGGTCGCGTTCTCGTTCAAGATCACGTTCAGGTAGTGGATCTGATAGACGTTCGCGTTCAAGGTCCAGTTCAAAATCAAAATCTAAACGTTCTCGTTCCAATTCAAGTTCAAAATCAAGATCACGTTCCCGGTCGAAATCTGGTTCACGTTCTATATCAGGTTCACGTTCGCCATCATATTCCCCTTCAAGTCCGAAAAATCAGGCTTCAAATAAATCACGCTCGCCCAGCGCTTCAGGTTCCGAATCGGAATAAAATATGTACTAGCTTCACATTTTTTAATATATATATATTGGCAAATTTTGTGTCATTATAATACATTTAATAAAATAAATATATATATACTATATGTTCTCCAGAATGTGCACGAAAAAATGTTCAACTATAACTTTACAAACTACAAAAGCTGATTTTCAATTACTATATTTTACTTGTCTTCGCCCTTATACCTGAAACATGCATGTTGCATTTGAAAAATCAATCGCATTACTTTTATTGTTATTGTACATTGAAAACATTTGCACATTGATGATTCTGGCAAGGGGGCTACGATATATGTGCATACGAATGTATGACCGTCAAGTTCAAAAGGGCGCCAATTATAGATAACACTTTTATCTAAATAACTAAGTAGCTTATTTAACGATGTACCTATATATACTTGGTTCAAGGCCCCCATAAAATTAAAAAATGTTTAAACAATTTCAGCGACCAGTCAACTGACTAGTAATAAAATCACTTTAAAAAGATCTAAATACTGAAAATGGGATGTTTTCTTGTAACGGTAAAACCCTCAAAGATTTTAGTAGTGGCGGCATAATGAAATAATCGTTCTGAACCTATAATTATTGACAGATCGTAGTCGCCGACCCAAAGCATATTCATATCCCTTACCAGGTTTAGATATTTGTGTGCATAAAGCCACAGTACCAAGTCGGTCATGTTGCGATAGACGAAGGAAATGTAAAAAAGGTATAAATCGCGAAACCAGCTTCATTCATACATTTGGAAGGGATTTAACTGCGAGCGCTTGTCAGAAACATCGGGGTACATCCACATTATAATATCGAGAACTATTTCGAAGTTATTTAAGATCAAAATGTTGAATTTTTCATCAAGAACATCGATTCAAAAAACCTCTCGAAACATTTTAAGACAATCTTATGACGATATCAGAATGTTCCCTAATCATTTTTCCAACAATACGCGCCATATTACTTGAGTATCTCAAAACAAATGCATGATCTATACATTCCTTATCCAATTCAGCATCAATTTCGGGGAACTGTGCACATAATTCATTGTAATATTTAACTGGTACCCATCCATCAGTTGTACCATAATACAATTTTAGCAAAGGTAAATGCTTTTCAATTAGTTTGCTATCCAAATCCTTAACACGGTCCATTTCATCTTTGGCCAAAAAGATTACCTTTTCAAATACAGGCGCTTTGGAGTATTCCAGGGCCGTATTAATAAATGTTTTGGGAATGTTTAAGAGCCAAAAGTACATTTGCACACCAAAAGTCTGTATACATTTTGGTAGACGATTGAAAAGCGGAAGTAGAAAGCCGAAAGTTGTGTACAGTGGCACACCGATTTTGCTGAAATTCCAACCATTCGATGAAACTAGCATTCGCTCCAGTGTTGGAAATAAAAGGTAACATTTTTTTATACGCTCGCGTATATGCCCACTTTCCAATAACTGTACCACCATCCATGCACCAATTGAATGACCAATAAGATGAACTTTCGTATTAGCTGGCACAAATTGTTGTATAAATTCTCTTTTATGTTGTAATTGTCCATCTAGGTCAAATACTTTTTCATTGCCTTTGAGGCATGCTACTTCAGAATTCCCATTGTTTTCCGGTTCTTCGTGACCTAGGTGACCTTTGGTACGTAATCATGTAAAATGATACCAATTAGCGCATAGCATACACGTACAATATATATATGTATACATGCCTATTATCCATATTGGGATTTTCTTGTCCAGTTGTTTGTATAATTGCCCGAGAAATTCATTGTAAAACCCAACTAAGCCAGGATTACCGGGTATACATAACACTAATTCCGGTACATCTATGGTTTCCTCGATCCATCGTCCCCATGTCGTAATGTGAGTTGGACCACCGCTAATGTTTACAAAACCTTCCTTCATCTTGAATAGCTCTTTCATTGGTCTCATACCATGATCCAATAATTTATACTAAAATTATTTAATCATGGTCTCATACCCATTAAAAGAATTAATCGAATAGCTTGTGTTTTTATCGATTAAAGCGTAAGCCAACTCTATAAGACGTGTCTAAATCTAATGGGCTATTCACATGTAATTTCGTAATTTCGCAGATGCAGATGAATAAAACACGGCTATTGACGTAAAACTCTATCCCCTACTAGACAGGTACCAGTTAAATGGTTGGTCAGATAACCCCTCGGCCTGACTTGCGTTTGCGTTATTTTTGCTTATTTTTCTCAATTAGTTAGCCCTGGTACAGGTAACATCAAAAGTGATTTGAAAAAAGTTTTTCAAAACGGGGTCGCCCCTCGGCAGTGGTTTGGCAAACTCTCCGAGTGTATTTCTGCCATGACAGGCTTCTCAGCAAAAATTCGTCTCCTTTGTAGATGCCGTTCGGAGTCGGCAAAAAACTGTAGGTCCCACCAATTTGTAGGGAAAATTCAAATCGGCACACCACAAATTGGAAGAGAAGCTTGGCGCAAAAATCTCTTAGGAGGTTTATGATGATATACCTGTTGTATATCGCGCCATAGAGAGATAGAGAGATAGTTTCTGAAGAGCAGTGTGCCAAATCTAACCATGTGTTTGCTGTCCGTGTGCACACGTACAGTATACGGCATCCCTTTCTTGCGCATGTAAAACCACATCTGTCTGCACTCTTCACTCTCATTATCCGTAATGAAAAGTTGGGTTTGCGCTAACAGTCAGGTATAATGCAAACGCACGCAATCGCTAATGGTTATGAGTACGGCAAACATGCGCCAGGCCTAATGGTTATGAATAATGGAAACTTCATATATAGCTAACAATGAAAATACAATGGGGTTTATTATTAGATTTGGTTTTTAGTGTTTAATATAATTTAAAGTTACATAATTTTCACGTTCACAACAGTCAATTAGATCTATAAATACATATTTATACCACTAAACATTTACAAAATATAATTTCACTCCATTTGCCGCAAGTTGAAAATTCCTTTGCTCGTCCACCTGAAAATATGAAAATTTTTGTGCATAAAAATATAAACCAGGATTTTACTTGTTTAATAACAATAATAAGCACTATATACTTGCCTTATCTAGGCGTATTACTTGCAATTTCTTTGCAAAACTCCTTATTCAATATTTTATACATTTTTTTACGACGCACTAACATTTCACTCACAATACCAAAGAAGAAGATACACAAAGAAAAAAAAAACTTGACAGAAGGCTTTGTGTGTGTTAGTAATTTACAATTTTCGCTTGCATGTATTAGTGAGTGTGGTTAGGTCCGTCTAGTAGGGTCGACACGCAAAAAGTAAAAATTTGTCGCCGAACAGGAGTCAGTAAAAATTTGCAAGCAAAACCGATGTTGCGTTTTTGATTGGTTAATAGTTTAAATTGTTAAATTTTTGTTGCTGATTTTCTATACCACGATCAGCTATTTTTTACTTATAACTTTTACTGAGTGAAATTCCCCCAGCAGAAACTTGTAACTCTCTTTCAATGAAATGTCAAAATGCGCCCTCTCGCTGCAATTGTTTTGTGTCACCGAACACTTCACAGTAAAAATCTTATAAAATTTTAAAAAATTTTTGAAAATTTTATCCTCACCGAACACAACTATTATGTGTGTTTAGTTGTTGTTTTGCCATGTCACAATTAATTGTTTTTCACTTGGAAATTTTACTGAGTGAAATTTCCCCAGTGGAAACGGGCAACTTCCTCTAACTGCGCTTTCTCCTGCAAGCTTTCTCCGTTTTCGAAGATCATTTAGTACAAATTTTATACAAGTTTTAAAAAGTTTATGCTCACCGAACACAGCTATTAGCTCTGTAAAACTTGCAAAGAAGCGTCAGTAAAGTGAGAATGACGTTAAACTCTCTCGAAACGCCAAAAGTAAAAAGGTTTCACCGAATGTTTTGTGTCACCGAACACTTTCCAGTAAAAATTATATAAATTGTATGAAATTTTTCAAAATTGTATTCTCACCGAACACAAGGTGAACTGAATAAAAATCACCCTACACGAAAAAAAGCATGCGCAAGAGATGTAAGTTCTTTTGATTTTAGCACAGTTTCTGCGCAAATAGCTCGATCACAACATTCAGCACCCAAATCTTTGGGTAAATCAGTCATTAGGGCAAGTAAATTTGTGCGATGTATTTGCCATCTAAAATCTAAGACTACGCCCCCACCGACGTCAATTTTGATCGGACGATTTCAGTAAAAATAAACACATGTATTTACATGAACGTAGGCAGGAATAAACTGACAGCTCACGTTGCCTGGAAAACCCACTCACGGCTGCCTAATTAACGGCAGATCCCTTTCTGCCTTTATAAAGAAAATGAATAAATTTTAATACCAAAACTAAGCAACGAATTCCCATTTGTAGGACCCTCATGCCCTTTTATAATCAGGCTACCCATACAAGACCAACACAATAGGATATAACAACGCATTTTCAAATGAAAGTATAGAAATAATAAATCCGGTCTATCAAACAGAACATGCCGGAATTTGTAGTGAATATAGGACAACAACGGCCTATCCAAATCGGTGACCGTGCTCAAGAGGAGAGCTGTGGAGTTGTAGCTTAAGATTGGCGTTTTGGAAACAGGTTCGCAGTTTTACTTTAGGCTAATTTCGACTATGATCACTAAAAGTGCTGATGAACGTATTACTAAAATAAAAGTTCTACGAAAGCTAGAAATTTCGCAAACAAATTTAAAATCATGAAATCAATTTTTATTAGATTGAGGCGAGAGTTTCGACGACGAAATTTATGTTTAAAGGACCTTGCTCCAAAATCTAGAATTTTGAATTTATGCATTATTTGTTTGAGTAACGGCAAAAACACTCCCCGAAGGTTTAGAGGACAGTCTGTCGCCGGATATGGTGGTAGCCCGACTGCAGCGGGCTCTAACGAACCTTCCGCTCTTGAATTTTAGTAAACTTTACGACAAGCATACCTACCTCGGGTATACTCTAAGCCCCTTACCCGTTAATGCATACTAAAGGGTAAATCAGTTCAAATCAAATCGAAAAATCCCTTTAAAGTGCGGATAAGCAGGGATGAAAGTCACTACAATAATAACAAATTCTAACTGAATACTTTCAACCCCTAACTAAAGATCATCTGCACACATATGAAAATGCATACAAATACTTATTAGCACAAGGATATATATATATGTATATATATATATGAAGATGCGATCAGTAGAAGGGTGCTTTTGCTGTGTTCAGACATTAAGGATAATTTTAACCAACGGCACCTTGGCACTACTAGAATTAAATACTTTGGTTATACGATCATCTTTTATCAAAGGACTTACAACTCTCTAAAAATGGTAAGTTTAAGTGAAACTATCATAGTTGATTATTAATTCCCAACTTTTTTCAAGCGTGAGGTAATATCAGTGCAAATTGGTCAAGCAGGAATACAAATCGGCAATGCATGTTGGGAATTGTATCTCTTAGAGCATGGTATCGATGTTGATGGTACGACTAAAAGCAGAAATGAAGATACAAACACGTACCATGACAAAGATACGGATAAAAATTGTGAAACAACAAATGACTCGAATACGTTTTTTATGGAAACAGGATCAGGGAAAAATGTACCACGAACAGTTTTTGTTGACCTTGAGCCCACAGTTATTGATGATGTACGTACAGGTACCCTGAAAAGTCTATATCATCCTGAGCAACTTATATCAGGTAAAGAAGATGCAGCTAATAACTATGCACGCGGTCATTATTCCATTGGGAAAGAAGCCATAGATAATGTTATGAATCGCTTACAAAAACTATCAGAACAAAGTGAAAGTTTACAAGGATTTTTAATATTTCACAGTCTTGGTGGTGGTACTGGTTCGGGTTTCACATCATTACTCATGGAACGTTTAAATGCCGACTATAGTAAGAAATGTAAATTAGATTTTGCTGTATATCCATCACCAAGAATATCCACAGCAGTCGTAGAGCCTTATAATGCAGTTCTCACTGCACACGCAACGCTAGAGACCTCAGACTGTGTTTTCATTGTGGACAATGAAGCGATTTATGATATATGTCAGAATAATTTAAATGTGGATCGTCCAAATTACCGTAGTCTTAATCGTTTAATTGCTCAAATAGTTAGCTCAACCACTGCTTCTTTACGCTTTGATGGTTCGATGAACGTTGATCTAAATGAGTTTCAAACAAACTTAGTTCCATATCCTCGTATACACTTTCCTCTTGTCGCATACGCGCCATTAGTATCTTCAACGAATGCCTCTCATGAACACAATTCAATTATGACTTTGACAAATTCATGCTTTGAAGCTTCCAATATGATGGTGAAATGTGATCCACGCGCCGGGAAATATATGGCCTGTTGTATGCTTTATCGTGGTGACGTCGTACCCAAGGATGTTAATGCAGCCGTATCGGCTATAAAATCAAAAAGGCATATACAATTTGTTGATTGGTGTCCAACTGGTTTTAAAATTGGTATTAATTATGAAAAGCCCGCATGCGTACCAGGAGGTGATTTAGCTCAAACATCACGAGCGGTATGTATGTTATCGAATACAACGGCTATTGCAGTGGCATTTAGCAATTTGGATTATAAATTTGATTTGATGTTCAAAAAACGGGCATTCGTTCATTGGTATGTGGGTGAAGGAATGGAAGAAGGGGAATTCACTGAAGCTCGGGAGGATTTAGCTACATTAGAGCGTGATTATGTCGAAGTAGGTACAGATGATCAGGAACAAAGTGATAATGGTGATTATGAACTTTAATGAATAATTTTATTATGTTAAATGTTGAATGTAAAAGCTTATTTGTTACTCAATAAAAGAAAAGTAGTAGTCTGTAATATTCATGCCTATTACGGTATTTGACGGATGCGCACTTCCCGCGAATGGCATCGCTCGGATATCGGAATAGACATGATTAAGTTTTGTAAAGAAAAAAACGTAGCCTACCCATTTCAAAGTCACTGTCACCATAACCATACCATAATATACAAATGTATATTTGTATTTATTTGAGTATTTTCCTAGCGCAACAATTTAGAAAAGTATTTCATAGTGCCTGTAAGGAGCAGAACCAAGAGAGGTATCAGAATTTAAATAATTTAATTTAAATTTATAGCAATATACCCATGTAAAAAAAAATCGGCTTGAGAAGGATTTAGAATAATAACCAGTCGAACTAGAAGAAGCTCCTAGCAAAGGTTGGTGTTGCTATTTTAGATAGTTCCGCACGCTCAGCTACATTGAGCATTTTGGCATCCTGATGAAGGTGAGGCTCGGATGACATAAGCAGATGTTGTTGTTGTTGTTGTTAACAGTGCTTCGCCCTGCCCAATGGGCTCGATCACTCTAAATTGTCATCAGGCTCTTCCAACGGAAGTCCGAGGAAACCCGCAGTTTCCACAGGGTTGGACCAGAGTGATGTGGGTGTTAGAAGAGTGGGTTCAACTGAACAGGAAGAGAGATGTATGGTATCCGGCCAAGGACTGTCAGTTCGACAGCACTCCCCAAAACCTTCGGGGAGTGTTTTTGTCGTTACAACAACAACAACAACAACAGAGATGTATGGTATCATGAGGGGTCATACCACATGCAGGGCATGTGTTTGGTATGTTGGGGTTCAGTCTGGATAAGTAAGAGTTTAACCTATTACAATATCCAGAGCGAAGTTGTGCTAGTATGACTCCAGTCTCCCTCGGAAGTACACGCTCCTCTTCAGCCAATTCAGGTGGTTGAGTATTAATAACGGGATTCACAGGCCGAGATCTGAGGGATCTGTCTACCGACTCAGTGTGGAGGTCATTTAGAGCCCGTCTATGGTTCCGCAGATCAAACGGCAAAGAGATATGATGCCGGATCTCATCGTATTGCTTACGGAGATGTCTCCTTATGTCTCTGGGGGGCGGTGCTACATCCAAAAGATGTCGGTTTGGATGACTAGGTTTATGACAGTTCAGATCGTCCGATATCCCTCCTTTCGCCGGTAGCGAAATTGCTAGGGTCCATTCTGCTTCCTTACTTCGTTACAAATCTAAAATTGGCCGATCATCAACATGGTTTTCGCAAAAATCACAGCACGACATCCGCTTTGAACGCCATTACAACGCAGATTAACAACGGTTTGAATCAAAATCCACCAAACCATAGGACGGTTCTCGTGGCACTTGATCTGTCAAATGCATTTGACACGGTCAATCACGCAACTCTCCTCCGAGATCTGGATGAGACACCGCTCCCTGCCGGCCTTAAGAGGTGGACCGCTAATTACCTCAATGGTCGACAGGCAACAGTCAAATTTAGGAACAAGAAATCTAGACCACGAAGAATAAAACAAGGGGTGCCGCAAGGTGGTGTTCTCTCTCCCCTCTTGTTTAATTTCTATATTTCGAGAGTCTCACCTCCATCAAGAGGCAAAATTGCTCAATGTTCAAGAGCACGCGGAACTCTTGAGTAGACAGTTCCTTCTGAACTGTCATAAACCTAGTCATCCAAACCGACATCTTTTGGATGTAGCACCGCCCCCCAGAGACATAAGGATACATCTCCGTAAGCATTACGATGAGATCCGGCATCATATCTCTTTGCCGTTTGATCTGCTGAACCATAGACGGGCTCTAAATGACCTCCACACTGAGTCGGTTGACAGATCCCTCAGATCTCGGCCTGTGAATCCCGTTATTAACACTCAACCACCTGAATTGGCTGAAGAGGAGCGTGTACTTCCGAGGGAGACTAGAGTCATACTAGCACAACTTCGCTCTGGATATTGTAATAGGTTAAACTCTTACTTATCCAGACTGAACCCCAACATACCAAATACATGCCCTGCATGTGGTATGACCCCTCATGATACCATACATCTCTTTTCCTGTTCCGTTGAACCCACTCTTCTAACACCCACATCACTCTGGTCCAACCCTGTGGAAACTGCGCGTTTCCTCGGACTTCGGTTAGAAGAGCCTGATGACAATTTAGAGTGATCGAGACCTTTGGGCAGGGCGAAGCACTGTTAACAACAACAACAACAACATGACAGTTCAGAAGGAACTGTCTACTCAAGAGTTCCGCGTGCTCTTGAACATTGAGCAATTTTGCCTCTTGATGGAGGTGAGACTCAGATGACATAAGCAGGCATCCCGTAGCAGTTCTGATGGCGGTGTTTTAGCAGACTTGCAATTTCCTCCAGTTGGTGTCAGAAAGGTTGGGCGACCATATAGGCGCAGCATAGTCAATAACCGGCCGGCCAATAGCCTTATATGTAGCAAGCAATGTTTCTTTGTCTTTTCCCCAAGTACTGCCGGCCAGTGACTTGAGGATCTTATTGCGGCTCTGTACCTTTGAGGCTATTGCGGTGGCATGACCAGCGAAGGTGAGGCCGTTGTCAAATGTCACACCCAAGATTTTTGGGTGGTTGACAGTAGGTAGAGGTACTCCATCTACGTGGACATTTAACTCTTGCCCCATCTGCGCATTCCATGTAGTAAACAGGGTCGCCGTAGATTTAGTCGGAGACAGGGTCGGATTACGCTCGGTGAAGAAGCTGGAAAGGTCGTGGAAGTAACAGTTAATCCTCGTACAGAGTTCGTCAATGGAGGGGTCCTTACCCGAAGCCATTATCGTGCAGTCTTCAGCGTAGATTATAATGGAGACTGCGTCTGGTGGGGTAGGAAGTCTCGAAATATAGAAATTAAACAAAAGGGGGATGGGACGCCACCTTGCGGCACCCCTTGTTTCATTCTTCGTGGTCTGGATTTCTTGTTCCTAAATTTGACTGACGCCTGCCGACCGTTGAAGTAGTGCTATTGCACATTCTGGCTATATTGCCAGTCAGTAATGCTTCTCCAGAAAGAAGTTTTTCTACTCTTCGGCTATTAAAAACATGGTTACGAACAACTATGACCTCAGAAGAGTCTCACTGGTTTAGCACTTTTACACGTACATTATGATACTAAAATCAACGTTGAAAACATTATAGAAAGATACGCAAAAAAAAGGAAAGCGAAAAATTGATTTTATAATATAGAATTGTATCATAACAGCTTTAGGCTAATTTATGAAAAATAATAATGTATACCGTTTCAAAAACATCTTTGTAACCAAACTACATATTTAATCTGTCGACGAATAGATTGAAATGTGCTTAAAGATAAATTCGTTATGTTTATTCGTAGTTATGCCAAAATGGTGTTCTGAAATTAATCTTTCATTTATATTACTGACTTTCATGACAATTTGGATTTTGAGCTTTCCGCCATGATCGCCCCACTCAACTACAGGCCTTTATCCGCCCCTGATCGTTTCGGTAATACTTTACATCCATCGTCAACTGCATTAAAAATGTCGATATTGGTACCCAGAGACGCGTTTGCATCCCAGGAGCTCTAATCAGGTGGGGGAAACCCAATATTTTCAGTAGTTTGCAAGATATTTGCAATCAAAGTTAAAAATTTTCTGTCATTTTCATGTGGTTGTTGTAGCCAAAGATATAGAGTATTTTCAAAAGTGCAAGTGTTCTGCGCAGAAATACTGGGGATCGCGTAGCCGGTGTTGGACCGGCTAAGGGTTATTTTTTTTGAAGCGCTGTCGATGGCCGCCTACGCAGAAAGGTGTTCTGCACATAAATACCTTGGATCAAGCCCCCTATTTGGGCGCGGGCCAATAACTTTTAAATTACTAAAAATAATAAGGTTCCCCCACCGGATTAGGGTTCCTGGGACCGAAAAGCGTCTCTGGGTTCCAATGTCGAAATTTTTAGTGCAGTTTTTACAGTTGACGTTGGATGTAAAGTATTGCCGTCGTTTCAACCCACTTTCAATTCACCTTGTAAGTTCAGCGTTTGTTGACCTTCGGAAATCGTTTGTAAGTTTGCGAGCTTCTGGCGACTGAAATTATCGACTCCAACTGATCCAAAACATGTGTTCATATATTTAGGATATTCTTAAAGTAACGGCATCTTGGCACTACTAGAATTTAATACTTTAGTTAAACTTTTATAAATAGTTGTAATTGTAATTACACGATCGTCTTTCTTTAAAAGGCTTACAATTTTCTAAAAATGGTAAGATAAATTAAAACTATATTAATTCAGTTGGTTTTATTATCAATCCCCAATTTTTGTTCAAGCGTGAAGTAATATCAGTGCAAATTGGTCAAGGAGGAATACAAATCGGCAATGCCTGTTGGGAATTGTATCTTTTAGAGCATGGTATCGATTTTGATGGTACGGCTAAAAGTAAAAATGAAAATGTACAAACCTCCAATGAACCGGATGGCAAAGATGCGAAGAAAAAATCTGAAACAACCAATGACTGTAATACGTTTTTCATGGAAACAGGATCTGGAAAATATGTACCACGGACAGTTTTTGTTGACCTTGAGCCCACAGTTATTGATGATGTACGTACAGGTACCCTGAAAAGTCTATATCATCCTGAGCAACTTATATCAGGTAAAGAAGATGCAGCTAATAACTATGCACGTGGGCATTATTCCATTGGGAAAGAAGCCATAGATAATGTTATGAATCGCTTACAAAAACTATCAGAACAAAGTGAGAGTTTACAAGGTTTTTTAATATTTCACAGTCTTGGTGGTGGTACTGGTTCGGGTTTCACATCATTACTCATGGAACGTTTAAATGCCGACTATAGTAAGAAATGTAAATTAGATTTTGCTGTTTATCCATCACCAAGAGTATCCACAGCAGTCGTAGAACCTTATAATGCGGTTCTCACAACACATGCAACTCTAGAGACCTCAGACTGTGTTTTCATTGTGGACAATGAAGCAATTTATGATATATGTCAGAATAATTTAAATGTGGATCGTCCAAATTACCGTAGTCTTAATCGTTTAATTGCTCAAATAGTTAGCTCAACCACTGCTTCTTTACGCTTTGATGGTTCGATGAACGTTGATCTAAATGAGTTTCAAACAAACTTAGTTCCATATCCTCGTATACACTTTCCTCTTGTCGCATACGCGCCCTTGGTATCGTCATCGAATGCCTCTCATGAACACAATGCAATTATGGCTTTGACCAACTCATGCTTTGAAGCTTCCAATATGATGGTGAAATGTGATCCACGCGCCGGGAAATATATGGCCTGTTGTATGCTTTATCGTGGTGACGTCGTACCCAAGGATGTTAATGCAGCCGTATCGGCTATAAAATCAAAAAGGCATATACAATTTGTTGATTGGTGTCCAACTGGTTTTAAAATTGGTATTAATTATGAAAAGCCCGCATGCGTACCAGGAGGTGATTTAGCTCAAACATCACGAGCGGTATGTATGTTATCGAATACAACGGCTATTGCAGTGGCATTTAGCAATTTGGATTATAAATTTGATTTGATGTTCAAAAAACGGGCATTCGTTCATTGGTATGTGGGTGAAGGAATGGAAGAAGGGGAATTCACTGAAGCACGAGAGGATTTGGCAACATTAGAGCGTGATTATGTCGAAGTAGGTACAGATGATCAGGAACAAAGTGATGATGGTGATTATGAACTCTAATATTTTTTATGTTAAATGTAAAAATTAAACTAATTTGTTACTCATTTGAATAAAAAGCAAAATGTTGTGAAAAACGAAGTCGGAGTGTAAGTATCAACAAAAAAAACTTTAATATACCTCTGCGGGTAAGAGGCTTAGAATATGTCTGAGGTTGGTACGCCTGTAGTAAGAGGCCACTAAAATCCACTTAATCGCTCCAATGGCAGTTCCATGAATGCTACCATAATAATATTTATACAACTTTTAAGCGACAACAATAACTTTTATAATAAGAAAGAGTACGTCGCAGTCGCCTGGAGTGCTATTCAAAATTAATAAGTAACTCTTTAAGTAATACCTTATTTATACAAGAATCATCTGAGT
Organism: Merzomyia westermanni; assembly: GCA_949987695.1. Taxonomy (NCBI): domain Eukaryota; kingdom Metazoa; phylum Arthropoda; class Insecta; order Diptera; family Tephritidae; genus Merzomyia; species Merzomyia westermanni. Next base: position 18,739,345 of record OX465291.1, read on the forward strand.
ATCATAACAGTAGTCCTCACACGCCATTATCAATTTCGGGAAATGTATTTCAGTAACCGAAAATTCCCCTATAATATTTGGTTCCATTATCTTATTCGTTTTAATATTAAGTTTCTTTATTTTATCAGTTTTTTTGTGCTATGTTAATAAGTGTATCATATTTTGTATTATAAAAATTATTGGTAAAGAGTACACAAATATAAAAGCTTATTAAATGGTAAGTACAACAATATTCGGGACCAACTAATGACTCGAGCTGGGCCATGTTAAATATATGTATGTAAATGTATGAGTATACTTTATGTAAATAATACATTGATCGTCTTAATTAACATTTAATTAAATCATACATACTTTTATATATAAATATTAATATTCACTTATTTGAAACGTGTATGTATGTATCTATGTTTGTGTTATTACATTGATCACCTCTAATAATGATTACTACCACGATCCGAATATTTTCCACTCACTTTACTAATTGAGTAATGGTCCGAATAATTGTCGTATTTATTTCCTTTATAAGAAATTTCTTTGGTAGGTACATAACCGATATTATTTTGCCAATGACGCGTCCAATACAAATTTTCATTGCGCACTTGAGATGGTGTTTTAGCATCTCTGCAAACATGCACGCAATATATCATGCACCCAATGAGAGTGAGGAATCCAAATACTAAAAATATGATCCCAAGTATCCTTAAAAGATATAAATACATGATCAAATGTGTCGAATTATCCAATGGAAAAAATTACATACCACACATACAGAGGTTCGAAAAATTGCACTACAATAACGAAACCTAGGGTCACAAGAATGAGACCTAAATTGAGAAGCAGCATCAGACAACAAACTCCTTTTATATTCGGACAGAATGGATTTGGTGCTGACATTGCATCTATTTTTACTCCACGCTTTGTTGTTGAACGGGCGCTTTGTCCGGTTTTAGCTGTGCTTGCGACGGAATAGACACTGTGTGATGCTCCTCGTGATTGTGGTCGATGGCTATAACGACTGTATTGAAATTTAAGATTGTAATACAATCATGAATTAAAAATAAAATTTTCAAATAAAATATATTGAGCTCAACACCAGCCCAGGATATTTAACTTGGGACTTCGGACGAGCTTCAGCGCGGTATGTATACATATGAGGATTAGTATGATAAGGGAAATCGTTCCGGTATACATCGAATTGTAGAACATGATTTTTGATCGGCGAGAGGACTTTATTTCTCAACCAGCAGACTCGAATTTAAAAAAACTTTTCCAAAATTTTATACAGATTGATATACTGCAAAACAACGGAAATACTCCGTTCCATCATCCAAAGAATACTCCTTAAGGAGTATCAGAGTACTCCAACACTTACCCTCATACTTATTAAAAAGGTGGTCCAATTTCTATGGCGATTGGATCACCGCTGATTGGATCACATAATCCATTTTAGAGTACTCCACTTCTTTGGTTTTGAATACTAGATGGAGGACCTAGGTGAGAGTACTCTCAAAATGTTCCCAAAGGACTACTCCAAGGAGTATTCAACACAAAAGCGAGAGAGGGAGTAGGTGGTCCTCAAAAGTATACCTACTCCTCTGTCGCTTTGATATAGAATAGTCCATAGAAAAATCTTTTGGCGGCATTTTGAAAGTACTCTCACTTAGCTACTCCATAGAGTATTCAGAAGCAGCGTAAAGGGTAATCCGAGATGGATTAGGTGATCCAATCAGCTGGCATCGCCATGTAAATTGGACCACCTTTTTTATATGAATGAGAATAAGTGTTGGAGTACTCTGATACTCCCTTGTTTTTTACAGGATACAATTACCGTTAATCTGAATGAAATAAATTCGTATTTTGACGAATTCGACGTTGGTATTGCCTTTATGTGAACCTAATAAATATGGAGTTTCGAAGACTTGGAGGTTTATACTGGGTCTAGGAGTGTGACACTACTCTCTTTTGAAATAAGAATCTGTCAAGTTGGTGAAGATTTCATTGGAAACAAACAGCAGATCACTGGATTTTTCATATATAAAGATTGCCTACTCAGTCCAAGTGACGAAAGTTTTTGGCAAGATGATTCGATGTCGAAGATCTATTCTAACATTATTTTCGTTGTTAACGTATTTTCGTTTTTAGCCAATTCCTTCACGGTCCTTACCAGCATTTGATTGCCAGTTATTTTTGTTGGACATTATTGTTGGTGTTGATGCCAGTTCCCAGGTAAAGGAAGGGTCTTAAAAGTGTGAAACAGTCTCTACAAACGACAGTTTGAATCTCTCCCTGTTAAAAAAGCGATAGTTATAATCCACGTTGAAGCATGGGTATCGATAATCCCCCATCCACAATCAGAACTACACCTAAACTATCCAAAATTAATTCGGTTGAGAACTATCTGAAAAAGAATCAGATAACGACCATGAGCCAACTACAACAGGTCGTAGCAGCTTGACAAACATACAGACACAACAATTTTCCATGTATTTTTTTTTGTAATTTGTGAGTTTAACGTCAAAATCGTACTGAGAAATGAGTGTAATGTCAAAATTCGAGGCAAAAGTAAAAATCAGCTGGTCTATCAACACGACCTGTATTATTAGATCATGATAACGACCTGATAAGTAATGCACTGGCCGACAGTTTTCACTGACATTTCTCGGGTATTGAGCTAAAACTAGTAAAGAAGTCAACTCTAGGATAGTTCTGAGCTATTCAAATATTCGACGGGTAAATTATTACATTTTTACCTGATCTCAGAAGGTTCCTTGTAAGCAGCACTAGTCACATATATTTCACTACTCACATCTCCGCCTTGATCATAGCTTAGAGCGGATAATGCACGCGTTTGTGGTGATCCATTTGTCCATTTCTGATTATAAATTACACTATTCTCTTCAGTTGGCCTTTGATTTGAATATGAATTAATTTTACGGGCGGAACTGTATGGATAATCAGGTGCCACTGTATGCGATTCTTCACCATCCGTAGAGTAAGCTCGATTAGAATGCGAGTATCCAGGATATCCTCCAATAGGTTGGCTGTGTGTCGCTACGTAGTGACCACCTTTGACTCTATTCGGCAAAAAAAATATAAAAAAATAATATGTTGCCTACGATTGAATAATACTTTTTTAACTCACTTTTCTACGCGTCTCTCGTGCATCTTTATGGATCTAGTTTCTATTTACAGCTTCAAGGACACAGTTGATTTATTACGTTCTTGTTGCAAACAACTTCCACTCGGAACCTGTGAATGGAGTAATGGAATTACATTTTCATTATCTTAGTAATAAGAGCGTACATGGCAGGAAATGTGGTGTGTTTGTGTTAATGAGCAGCTCCAAACAAAGTGAGTAACGCATGTACAGGAAGCAGTAAACTAAGTTATGGATGGGATGGGATGGGAAACCCCCCTGCGGGTTAGGGGGTTAGAATATGCCCAAGGTAGGCATACCGGTCATAAGAGGGGCCTAATACGCACAAAGGTTGTTGTTGTTGTTGTTGTTGTTAACAGTGCTTCGCCCTGCCCAATGGGCTCGATCACTCTAAATTGTCATCAGGCTCTTCCAACGGAAGTCCGAGGAAACCCGCAGTTTCCACAGGGTTGGATCAGAGTGATGTGGGTGTTAGAAGAGTAATGCACAAAGGTAATGACGTGCAACTCGATGGTTGATCTACGAATATGATGCCTTTAACCGCTCATTACCCATCTTCTTCTTCCTTACGGAAAGAGGGGCGACATGACCCAGAAGGTTACAGTGGTCATATCAAATCGCTACCACGACAGTTGGGCAGTACCGGAGCGTACGGGTTCATATCCCGCAAAGGACTGTCTTGTTCTTTAACACTCCCTAAAACCTTCAGGGAGTGTTTTTGTCGTTACAAACAACAACAACATGTTGGTACTCGCTTTAAGTGCCAACGCCTGTTGGCTTCAATGCCACGGTGAAAATTATATGTATCAATTCATCGATGACCGAAATATAGTCATATCTAGTAGTAGGTTTCGATGCAAAAAGATCCCCGAAGAACACACAACCTGATCAGTCATGTCGCCAATCACTGATGGCATGTATACTGTGTTTTACATTTGTGCAAGTTCTTAGAATATAAGCTTATCTCGGATAATTATAGGGCATTAATTAAAACGTGCATTTAAAAATGCAAGACAAGCTGGACTTTTTAGTGTTGTGCCATCCCCAGTGTTATTTTTAAAGCGTGCTATTCGTCATTCTATTGTTCTTATCTTTTAAGGCAGTTTTATTTCTATTTCATTGGCGATTAACACATTGCCGCGATACACACTGGTGGCATCACGGAAAGGACTATATATTTACCTTCCGTCGTCTTGACTTCGTTAATCACGTTTTTATCTAGCCCTGAAACCCCAGCTTTTACTTGGGGGTGGCTAAGCTAGCAAGATTATTCCCAAATGACAGCACACTCAGAATTTACATGTTGTAGCCATATATACACTATAACTTAAATATAGTTTTGCAGCCCATCAAAGTCTAGTATAGAAAAGTATAAGTTTTAAGTTTTAAAAACCGCGTTGAGTTTTTGATTTATTTTTTTTAAGTCATCTTGCGGCCTTTTCCACATAAAAGTAAACGTTTTTCATGCGTTATATGGAGAAAAATGAGGATGAAAAATTCTACAAATTTGGGCCGATTTTAAAAATTTGAATTTTTCCTCAAATTTTTCTCATTTATGTTCCGGAAAAAATATGTTTGTGCTAACATAAACAGAAACTCAAAATTTGTCTTTTTTGGTAGAATTCATACAAACTAGATATAGTTAAGTGCAGAAATTTTATAAAATGTATGTAATAAAATGCATTTCAGAGAATATGTGGCCTGGGCCGATTCCACCCTGGCTACTCTATTCGTAGTATTTCTGCACAGAATCCACTTGTGTGGGCGGGCGCGCTTATAATAAAAAATACCCCTAGCCGAACCAACAACGGCTTCGCGATCTACAGTTTTTCAGCACAGAACGGCCTTCTGCGTAGGCGGCCTGCGGGCACGCTTATAAAAAATAACATCTAGCAGAACCAACAAATGCTTCGCGATCCACAGTTCTTATATTTTTAAACAAAGCGTTATTTCTTTTTCAAAAGGGAAATTAGTCCCGCGGACGTTATTTCCTTTTCTCAACGGGCGTTATTTCTTTTTTGAAAACGAAAAACGCCCGCGGGCGTTCTCACTGCACCGTTAATTTTGTTTGCTGTGGTAAGATCCGTGTGAAATAAAATAAAATAAAAATTTGTCATTCCACAATATGGAATCCATATTTGATTTTAAAGGTCAAGAGACAGTCTCGAAACTGAACTTCTGCTGTATCAATACTTTTGTTCGTGACTGTAAACATTATTTGAGGTATGTTCACGCCTACAACATAGTACATTCCTCTTTGAGACGTGGGCAAATTCCAAAAAGAGCTACACTAAATAAAACTTGATTACTTTTGGAAAATACCAATGTGCATTTGGCTGCAAAATAATCAAATCATATTAAAAGTATATGCATTAGCTCATTAACAGATATATCCATATGCATATTTAAATACATGTACACATTTTACAAGTTGCAAATATTTATGTGTGAGTTAACAATTTTGGTATGCTGAAACAACTTAAAAACAGATATAGTACATAACGTACTTTTCTATGTATATACAAAGTATACATACTTATAAATGTGACTTTTTACGACTTATCACATTGACATCGAAGGATAGCCTACGATTTTTTAAATTAATAAATATTTCAAAGATATATCCGATTACGCACCAATATTTGTGATATAGGTAGGTGTCGTATACTTACGTAATAATCCCAAAATAGCACCAATATCTAACTGTGGACTAATATAAACACTCATATGTACAATTTAAATAGTCTCCATCAAGGTTATTATTATATTATTAACTTTATATAATAATGTCTTCTGAATATATTTTATAATTAAATTAAATATTATCTCTATAGTAACTCAATATGATCGAAAATATTGACTCAAAATTTTTTTCTCGAATCCTAAATCTACATTGTCCGCTATATATAAACAAACTGTGTATTAACCATTTTCTCCATTATTTCTACTCTTGAAAGTTTAGTTTTATTATTGCCAACTTTTAAGAACCTACGCGTTAGCGTTAATATGTATATCAAAAACTCGGAGCTTTCGCTTGTATCGCATATTAAAACCTGTTTATAAATAAGGCTCAAATGAGCATAGATAAAGGCATACACGTTTTCATACATACGTATGAACATAAAGACAAAGCTTAGCCTTAAGTAATCGTCTTGTAAGTAACCGGTTCCTTTCGGCATCTACATTTTAACTAATAGATACAGTAAGTTAGATTAAAAAATCGTTTATTAAGGGCGGCTTTCATAAAAGCCGGTAACTGCTAACCGGAGTTTAATTGACGTATTTTGTACGGTTAGCTAACAAATTAATCGCCGATTAGGCTTAACCGCCCTTTATGAAAGTGGCCCTAAATATACCTAAATCATTCCCATGACAGTCGGGTCTGCTTATACCAACGACTCGACTTTTTCCCGACCAGGGACTGTTAATTCAGTGTAACCTTTTCCGTCCATTAATAGACGTGTCGACTAACCAGAAATTCTGCATAAGAGTTTCCGTTGAAATCTCCGATATTAAAAAATTTATGAACAAACGTAATATTTATTATTCATTAAAATAACATTGGTAATTTTCGAATTCAAACTTAAATTTAAGAGTTTTTTTTTAAGATTATTGCTCAAAACAATGAATTTTTTCTTTTGCTGAAAAAGCATTCAATTGCCACAGGCTTTGTGAAATCACTTCAATGTGGGAAGCGTTGCTTATATTAAACTAAAGGAAAATGAATTATTGTTTAAAATAGTTCGTTGAGTATTTCCACCGCCATTGTATGAACGGGTAGTGTCATCAGTTCTTATATGTTTAGTTTTAGAAAACGCATTTCTATTGAACTTCGGATTGCTATAAGTATTTCTTTGTGCGACTTGTTGTCGCATGCTAAAATTATTCAAATTATAAATTATGTCATCATTTAGTCTTTCCTATATATGAAATACTTAACTTTTGCGGTCGCGACTCCAGTTCTTTAAATCTGCATACTTCTCTTTCCAATCGCTTACGTTCAATTCGTAATTGCTCATATCTCTCATACTTCTTTTTGCAATTGATTTCCAGTAGCTTGCACCTTTTTCTAATTTCGTCCAATTGATAGAGCTAAAAATCAGAATAAAGTTACTTTTTAATTTGAAGGTTTGATTGAATATTTTATCACTAAAATAAAAAGAACTCATACTCGGATGAACTTTTAGAAACCTAGTGTTAAGTCTTTTTTATTACGAACGTCGACGTTCGCACGATAGTGAGGTCTAGAAATGCACGCAATAGCGAAGCCGGAGAACTGAGTCTTTTAAGACCAAGTGTGGGTCTTCAAGATATTCTTAGAAGCGAAACACATGTAGCTTATTCATATATTCAACAATACCAACAAAGCAAAGATTATCCGACAAATGACGTTCATTAATATCAAATACGCACACTTTTAAAGATAAACAACTGACAATCATTTTTCTATCACCTTTTCGAATTATATTTGATCACTTCTGGTGACTAAATATTTGTGCCGTCACAGATTTGAATAAAATGCATAATTCAATATGTTTATTTTTGATGATCAAGAACTGATAACAATGTATTTTGTGCCTTATAAAATTACACTTTAATATACAATTTTTATTTCTCTCCATTTCAACACATTTTTTTATATCACAAAATTCATAAAAATAAAATATAAAAAATTTAATGAACGTCCGTTTAACAATCTGCTCATAGAAAATGTCTCAACATTCACTCACTGCTCACTGCTTCCAAGCAATTTTCATATACTTCAAATAACTTGGGGCTAAGTTTACCCAAAAAAAGTCAAAATAAATATGTACTTTTTATTATATCGTAACGACATGTTTTCTTTCGTACCAAAGTTTGCCTAATTTAATTTAGACATGTCGTCTACCATCAAATGAGTATATCCAACTTTGTTCGAAATAGTAGTAGAAAATAGTCTAAAAATTTATCATAAAATTGATTTATTGTCATTACAGAATTATATCAAATATGACTAAACAAAAATGTTACAACAAGGAGCCGAAAACAATTTAAAATCCTATCATAAAAGTGTATTCATTTTAATTATAAAATTGAATCAAATATGATAAAAAAAAATAAAATAAATTATACATAAAAACTGATTATGTTTCAAAAATCAAATTAAAAGTGATCACACAATTATTGCGAGAAGCAGTAAAACGTTATCACAAAAGGAATTAAATACGACCTTCCCATGATATCAAATATGACGACAAACTGTTTAAAAAGTGTTCAAAAATGTGAATCAATAATGATTATTAATGTTCAATGTTCGATTGAAAAATGCTTTTAAGATTGGTCGTGTTTAATCATCTTAAAAATATTTCCACTTTAATGATATTTGACTACTTTTTGTTTAAAATTTTCAAAAAATGCTGGCTGAGTATTCCGCAGTTTTTGATCGAGTGATCCGAGCCCAAACATACAAGCTGTGTTCGGTGACAAAACTTGCAAAGAAGTGTCAGTAAAGTGAGGATGACGTAAAACTCTCTCGAAACTTAAAAAGTTTCCGCCGAACAGGAATCAGAAAAACTTGAAAGCACAGAAAAAAATCTTTTCACTTTAATTATCACTTGACGATTTCCATTTCACACTTCACTAGGCCTAAAATGCTATTCTGATATTTACGGTAAAAATTCTTTGTTGAAGAACATTTTTAATTGCGTTGACACAAGTTGTGCTTGCTAAATGATAGTTTATTGTAGAATTGTAAATGATATATAATAAAAGTAAATTTATCACTTAAAATGTTTACATTCAAGTCGAATTCCCGAGGGGGTCAATTCTGGTTGGGCGTTATCGTGAAGCGAAAAAAATCTTTTCACATTAGTTATCACTTCACGATTTCCTTTCTTCACTTCACTGAGCTCTAAAATGCGATTCTGATATGTGCGATGAAAACTGTTTGCAGTAGAACATTTTGAATTGCGTTGACACAAGTTTCTCTTGATTATTATAGAATTGTAATAAAACAAGTAATTTTTATCACTTAAAACCAGGCCTGCATAATAACGTTACTTTTATCAAAAAGCAATATAAAATTTTGTTTTTGTTGAGATAAATAGTATCTTGAAAGTTGTGTGTATAAAAAAAAGAAATAGTTTCTACAAATATCCCAAAAATGTTTAATTTTGTTAAATATAAAAAAAAAAAATATTTCAAAAAGATTTTGTTTTCGCTGCAGCAGTATTGAATTTTTTTAAAATATATGTTACGTATGCATATAAATATGTACCTACATACATATATATCCGCATAGGAAGTTTTTTTTGAAACAACTAAACGAAATTATTTTGATATTTTTTTTCAATATCAACGGAACAAAATTATAGTTTAATAATTTTTGATTATTATTGAAACGAAATATTTTTCGGCTTGGACGTTAATGCCAAATTTATATTGGCGTTAACTTTTTTCACTTCACTTCAAATCGAAAATTTAAAGTAAAACGAGATTCAAAAATCGTGGTGAATTGACGTATTTACTTTTCACTTTAACGTCAAAATTTCAAAAAATTAAAATATAGGATTTTTTACAAATTTAAACATTTTAAGTGATAAAAACTACTTTTATTTTTACATTTCTGTAATTCCTTATCATCAAGCAAAACAATTTGTGTCTTCAGCGAACAGTTTTGACCGCATAAATCAGAATCGCATTTTAGAGCTCAGTGAGGTGGAGAAAGGAAAACGTCAAGTGATAAGTAAGGTGACACAATTTTTTTTCACTTCACGATAACGCAAAACCAGAATTGACCCCTGGGAGGTTTTCTGAAATTCTCCAAAACTTCCCCATTACTGGATTGCGATTCATAAGAAAGTAATAACAAAAACTCCATTATTGTTTTTTGGGAGGTGAAAGCGAAGTTTTCTATTACTCGCCTCCATAGGACATGCAATGTTAAAAGGGAGTATTTAAAATTATATGGTAATACACAGAAGTATAGGGAGTAATCCAATACTCTCAAGGGAGTACTCCGGGATTAATAAAACGATAAAATAAACTGGGCAATTACAATTTTATTATTCAGACAAACCCGCCAAATAAAACTATGTTGTCGATTTCCCGAACTAAATCGTTATAATTTATTGGGTATTACTGTTTCGAGTCTGGGGGAATACTTGGGATTTAAAGGTTTGTTAAGCGTAATAAAATGCTTCATTGCTGCCAAGTTTCTTCCATTCGCATTTATAGTACATTTTTAGTTTAGTATTGCGATTGGAACTTACCTTATGATACATTCCCTTTTTAAAACTTTCACGTTGTTTACCTTGAAAGCTCAAAATGCGATCGCTTGGTTCATGCCATGGTTCAGGATTCATAAGTTCTTTAAAATGAGCCGGCATTACATTGCATAGTACACGAAAGCGTTGTGTCTTCTTACAGAGCGGGCATACCACCTCATTGGATCCATTTTGTGCATTAAGAGATGGCGTCTCTGCACATTTCTCACATATAGTATGATTACAAGCCAACAAAAATATTCGCCTGCGCCTATGCACATATATTTCAAAGCAACGATTGCAATGAATCCAATATAGTCCAACATCTTTGGGCAGGTTTACTCCGCTGCCAGTACCAGATTCAATTTCAAAATCTTCGTTTTCCATTACTTTATTTTTAATTTTAACAACATTTTCTGTAACAAACCATGAACCACATCCTTTTTGGTCGATAAATGTACTTCCTGTGTACTCGATAAAGTCATTGTCATATTCCTCGATTGAAAAGCTAAAGATGCTAGCAGATAATAGTCGTTAAGTGCATACCCTACAAGAAACGCAAATTTTTTTTATCTAACACACTCTAAATTAAATAATTTTATTTATAATTTTAAATACATATGAAACTGTCGCAATATCCCGCTGTTAAGCGGATGATACAACTGTTTTTCAAAATATCAAAATCTTTAAAAAGATCTTTAAGGCTCCGCTCCCACTGCCACCGATTTTGTCGGTAGAAAAAACTAAAGACATGTATTTATTTCAATAAGCGTCAACCGATCGATGAGAACGAACATTATCGGCCGAAAAAATTTAACATACGAGAATTTGTTTGTAACAGTGTTGAGTGTTGGGTGTTTGTCGCTGGCCCAGCAACATTCAGTCAAAAAACGTCAATCGTAAATTGCATTGAAGATTTGCAGCAATAGGTTGTACACATTTTGCTACAGAACGATCATTTTGTTTATATACTTTATTATTATTCGAGAAACTTTAATGTTTATTAATTTTAGAGGCATTAATATAAGAACAACACTTGTTTGAATGAAACCATTTATAAATTTTCCTTTGTACAGGTGTTCGTTATGAGAGTCGCGAAGAGTACGATTTTGACGTTAAACTCACAAATTACAAAAACAGAATAATTAAAATTTTTGTCGAGCTGCTACGACCTGTAGGTCGATTCTGTAACTATTTTAACGCCAGTTTATGTGTGGTTAGCTGTCGCGAATTATTTTCGAGGTGTTAACAATAGCGTTAATATATCTGCAAGTGTTTTAGCGTTTGGAAAAATTAAAAAAAATTAGTTTTGAGTGTTTTGCATGTAATTTAGTGCAAAATACGGCGATAAGAGAAGTATTGCCATATTTTATCACCATAAAGAGTCAGCTGTTTAGCGGCGTTAAAGGAGAGTTACAGAATCGCACTTTCGTTAAGAAAAAACGCCGACATTTGGCGATAAGCTTAACGCTCGGCGAGTGGTTAAAAGTTACCGAATCGGGCTACTGTTGTAGTTAAATCATGAATATTCGCAGAAACCAAAAAGTACTTGTAGCATGATCGTAGCCAATTCCACTAACATAGGCAAAACAACTGTCAGAATGTGACGAGTTAGACAGGGTTACGATGCTTTAATAGGTGTGTCTCACCATGACACCATGTATCTAATAATTTATTAGTTCAACTTAGCCGACTCTTTTAACACCAATCTCACTCTAGTCCAACCCTATTGAAGCAGCGAGGTTCCTGGGACTTCCGTTAGAAGATTTTTATGACAATGATAGGTAAGGAAAGCGACGACTAGGCATGGCATCGCTAATACAACTGTTAGAATGATTGTGTTTTGCCGCCGCTCTTAAGAAAGATTAAAAGATGTCTGTTGTCGCCAGCTATAAAGTGAATGATGTGGCATCACTAACAAAGAAAGAAGAGAAGAGAAATCATCAATTACCGCAGCTAACTTAACACACTTTTTACAATTGACAATTGATTGGACCACCGGCAAAAAGACACCAAAATTTTAGTTTTTTCTTAGCCTTTAACGACACATTAAATAAATAACCGAGTAAAATAGTATTTCTGTTGTTTATGTATAATCGAACATTTGTAATACAGTTGTCAGTTATTAAACATACTTTGTTAAATTAAAAGTCGTGTCGTATTATTTTTGTGCGAAACCAGTCAGCCGCCACATACATTCTAAAATTTTGTCTTTTGCCCGGTGTGTTGGAAATTTGCCGCCGCCTACAACATATTTAATCAGCCATCTTGCGTTTCATAACACTTGGACTTCGTCAAAATATATTTAATCATCGGTCAAATATTTGTCACGTATTTGGTAATATTTGAAACATTTACTGCTTTACTAATTGCTATCTGTTTTAATTGCAAATTGGACCAAGTCCCTGCATAAAATTGAGGTTAGGTGGAAAATAAAATCAGCAAACTTTATAATCATCACCCGATAAAGCCGTTAGCCGTTATAGCCGAAACAAGTACATAAGACATCGGTATATAGTACAAGTCTACAGCAGTATTCTTAGCGCGCACACAGCCAAATATTAGCGCGCAAATATACATGAAAGCACTAATATACATACAACACCTGCAATATTTTAAACAGTTACGAGGCAAATTTGTTAGCACTGAGTACATGCGGTACTAATGGTAGAAACTAGAAGTAGCAAAATGAATCAACGTCAAGGAGATTCCGAAGGAGAATCAGAGCTGAACGACACAATTATGCCAGCACCAGGTAACCCTACACTACAACCAGCAACAACGAGTGACAATTTAGTAGCACTCGTCGCCTCAATTACATCACTACGAGATTCAGTTATTCAGCTACGAAACGACACAAGCGCACAACAATCTGAAATACAACAACTTCGGCAACGGATAGATAGGGAGCAAGCAGAAGTTAGCCAGCAGCCTCTGATAGTACAAGAACCAACTAGGCAAGAAGTCGTCGGTACAAATGTTCGTCAGTCACCTATGCCAACGGTGACACCACAGCCAGTAATAGCCACAATGCAGTCTAGCCATGTGCCAAGCTTCATCGACAACGCCGCAAACAGACTTTACCCGCTGCCTAATTTCGAGGGATGCCCTGAGGATTGGCCTCTATTTATCGCCTGTTACCGTGACACAACTGCTGAATTTCATTATAATAATAGACAAAACCTCATACGGTTGCAGAAAGCAGTGCAAGGGGAAGCAAGGCGCGCTGTAATTTCGCTTCTAATATATCCCGACAATGTGCCCAGTGTCATCAATGAACTTGAATTCAATTTCGGTCGTCCTGAGTTGCTGGTGCGCACTCAGTTGCATAAGGTGCAGAATTATCCATACATCGCAGAGAACCGCCTTGACCAGATATTAGATCTTTCGTCTAAAGTACGCAATATAGTGGCATTCTTTAAGTCGGCGAAATGTGACCACCACCTCGTGAACCCAACTTTATTAGACTCTTTGGTGTCGAAGCTGCCCCCATCGAAGCAGTTCGAGTGGAGTAAGCGTGCTGCCGAAATAACTTCGTATCCAACCATCGAATGCTTCGCCAACTGGCTAAGTGACTTAGCCAGAGTAGTTGCCCTTATGCCAAAAGTCGCTGATAGAAACACACTGTCCTCAGCGCCGCGGCCAGTTACCCAATCGTCAAGCAACACTCGCTCGTCAACAATACCAGGAGGTGGTAGTCGGCGTTTACTATACAACAACGAGGTACGAAACGATCGTCGTCAACAAAAGTGCGTACAGTGTAACAAAGACCATAAACTTGCAGATTGTTCACAGTTCTCGTCATACAGCGTAAACGACAGGTGGGCACTAGTGAAGCGGCATGAATTGTGTTTTGGATGCCTCACAAAAGGGCATAATTTATCGACTTGCCAACGAAAATCGACTTGTGGTATCAGTGATTGTCAACGCAAGCACCACAAAATGTTACACACGCAAACTATGGACAACAATACAGCAAGCATTTCGCACGTAGAACGCGTATACAACTGCCGCCAAGAGGAGCAGTGGACATTATTTAAGATTTTGCCAGTAACCCTAATTGGACCTCGAGGTAAAATAGACATATTCGCAATGTTCGACGAAGGTTCTTCGATATCACTAATCGATGAAAACGTAGCTACAAGTCTAGGCCTGCGGGGACAATCGTCATTGTTGTCGTTGCAGTGGTACGGTAAAAATAAAACTGTTGAAAAATCACGTAAGGTTTCACTTGAAATTCGAGGACCAGATGCCAGTCGTACATTTTCTATTAAGAATGTGCGCACCATTAATAATCTTAATTTGCCAATGCAAAGTTTTAATAAAAATAAATTTCATTATTTGAAGTCAGCGCCAGTACCAAGCTACACGGGTGCCAGGCCCGAGCTACTTTTAGGTTTAGACAACTCGTTCTTGGGCATTGCGCAGGAAACAGTCTGCAAAGGACCCAGCCAACTCATTGCCGCCAAAACAAAGTTGGGTTGGATGACGTACGGGCCATCGCAATATTCTGCCAACGAAGAAGGTCGAGTAATGGTAGTCAGGGAAACAACCACAATGAAACAGCTGCACAAAATGGTGGAAGAGTATATCACAGGCGATACATTGGTGTTGAAGTCATCATACAATGACAAATTGGAATCTGACGACGATACTAGGGCCAAGAAGATTTTGACCGAGAAAACTATTTGTCTTGGAAGCCGCTATAAGGTGGGTTTGTTGTGGAAAAACGACGATATCGAGTTTCCATCAAGCTATAGTATGGCAAAAAAGCGTTTATTGAATATCGAGTCCAAAATGAAACAAAATAGTCAATTTGCCCAAAATTATATAATCGAAATGGAGAAATATGTTGCAAAAGGATACGCCAGACAACTATCCACAGAAGAAGCTAATCTAGTTCAGCCAACAACATGGTACCTGCCACACTTCGGTGTTGTGAACGCTCACAAACCGGAAAAATTGCGCATAGTGTTCGATGCAGCCGCCGTGACAGACAACATGTCACTTAATCAAGCCTTGATGAAAGGGCCGGAAAAGGCCCGATCATTGTTCACTATCCTCTTTAAATTCCGTCAAGGAACTATGGCCGTCGCCGGAGACATTGAAGAAATGTTCTGCCAAGTTGGTATCAGAGCCGAGGATCAAAACTCGCAGCGTTTTTTGTGGAGAGATGGTGATCCTAATAAGCCAATCCGTACTTATGCTATGACATCTTTAATATTTGGTGCCACTTGTTCGCCGTGCTGTGCAGAATACGTAAAAAACACCAACGCCGCCAGATTCAGTAAAGAAAAGCCTATGGGCTATGACGCTGTGGTAAATAAAACTTACGTAGATGACCTAGTAATCAGTTTTTCCGACGTTAAAGAAGCCGAACAGACAATAAAAGATGCCATCGAAATAAATGCAGCTGCTGGATTTAAGCTTAGAAAATTTGTATCAAATTGTAAAGCGCTGGAAAAATCTTTAAACAACACGAATTCGCCGTCATCAATTAATTTAGAACGACACGATAATGTTGAAAAAATACTTGGTATGTTTTGGAACACAGCAACGGACGCCTTTGAATTTCACTTCAAGTTTTTTAAAATACCGAGCGACATTTTGAATGGTAAGCGACCACCAACTAAAAGAGAGTTGTTAGGCATCGTCATGTCCATTTACGATCCTTTCGGATTTCTTGCCAATGTTATAGTTTTTGCCAAATTATTGCTACAAGCGTTATGGAAAATAGGTCTTGCTTGGGATGAACAGCTCCCACCTCAGTTCGATGCACAATGGAAGACCTGGTGGCTGAAATTCCAGTCAGTTAAGTCGTTATCCATTCCACGTTGCTATTCGAAGTTAATTCCAAACGCCACTAACATCCAGTTACACATTTTCGTTGATGCCAGTACGAGTGCGTATGCTGCAGCTGCATACCTAAGAGTGCAGAATGATGATGCAGTAGAAGTCGCGTTAGTTTGTGCAAAAACAGTATGTGCACCAATCAAAGTAACGACGGTTCCACGGCTAGAATTGCAAGCAGCCGTTCTTGGATGTCGCTTGAAGTCACTCATTGTGGAAAGTCTAGAGATTCGCATCGATAGCACTGTATTTTGGAGCGATTCACAAACGGTTATTTTGTGGATACGGTCACACACACGATCATACAAGCCATTCGTGGCACATAGGATTGCCGAAATTCTTAGTACAACAACAACAAATGAGTGGCGTTGGGTTCCTACCAGCATGAACGTAGCAGATGCTGCAACGCGTGCAATACCTATACAAAAATTTCCAACCAACGAACTTTGGTTCACAGGACCAGAATTTTTAAACCAGGACGAGGGAGGCTGGCCTCGAGAAACCACATTGACATCTGATAAATGTGGCAGCGAAGAAATCAAGAAACAACATTTACTTATTTGCAAACCAGGTGAGCAACTTATCAGCTATTCTAAATTTTCCTCTTTCGTTGCATTAGTAAGAGTGACCGCCTGGGTATTGCGATTTATCAACAATGCTAGAAAGAGAAAGCACATTGAAGAAGAGCTGCAAGCCGATGAAATCACCACTGCGGAAAATATATTGTGTCGCATAGTACAAAATGAAGTTTATCAACGAGAAATTGAGCTATTACAAAATAAATTTGCTATACCAAAAAACAGTAGCCTATATGCATTGACGCCGTACTTAGATGACAAGGGTTTATTACGAATATATGGGAGAATAGACGCAGCCTATTACCTTCCCATGTCCGCACGTCGCCCAATCATATTACCACCAGGAAATCACGTTACAAAATTAATAGTAGCTGATCATCATAAGAAGAGGCACCACCAAAATGACTGTTTGACAATTAATGAAATCCGCCAACGATATTGGATTCCGGCCATTCGCAACGTATTGAAGTCAGTCAAGAGGAGTTGTCCAGTATGTATTTATAATAGAGCAAAACCAGTCGTGCCGTTGATGGGTCAGTTACCAATAGACCGCCTAACACCATACGTTCGACCGTTCACGTACAGCGGAGTCGATTATTGTGGGCCTTTTCATGTCGCTATTGGACGTAGAAGGGAAAAGCGGTGGATTGCATTATTTACGTGCATGACAACGAGAGCAGTGCACCTAGAGTTGTCAGAGAACCTTTCAACTGATGCGTTCATTATATGCTTACGTAACTTCGTGAACCGACGTGGGGTTCCCATCCGTATACGCAGCGATAATGGCACTAATTTTGTTGGGGCACAAAAGGAAATGAAAGAGGCCGACAGAATGTTTGATGTCAATGCAATTGGACGTGAAATGTCAAAACAGAAGATTGAATGGGTGTTCAACTGTCCTGCAGATCCTGAAAGTGGAGGATGTTGGGAACGTCTGATACAATGTACTAAACGACTATTGCATACAATATTGAAAGAAGAAGCTCCGAGGGTGGAAACTTTGCGCAGCGTCATTATCGAGATAGAAAACATCATCAATAGCAGACCATTGACGGATCTACCAATTTCGCCAGAAGACGACGAACCTCTTACGCCAAACCATTTCTTAGTTGGTTGTTTAAACTCCACCCAAACACCGCATCCAGAGGAAGAACGTCTATGCACCCGAAAACAATGGAAGATCGCCCAGAACTTGAAGGATCGGGCTTGGAAACGGTGGACTTTGGAGTACCTTCCACGCCTTCTCTGCCGTCCCAAATGGAGAGAAGAGACTGAAGCACTCAAGCCAGGGGCACTGGTCATCATTTGTGATCCTTCAGCGCCACGAAGCCTTTGGGAAAAGGGTAGAGTCACTGAAATAATCAGGGGAAAGGATGGTAGATCGCGTAGTGCTAAGGTTCAAACAGCACATGGGAACATCCGACGACCAATACGTAGGCTAGCCGCCTTAAACATTTGCGAACCCCCAGATGATTCGCCAGGAGGTGGAATGTTGTCGCCAGCTATAAAGTGAATGATGTGGCATCACTAACAAAGAAAGAAGAGAAGAGAAATCATCAATTACCGCAGCTAACTTAACACACTTTTTACAATTGACAATTGATTGGACCACCGGCAAAAAGACACCAAAATTTTAGTTTTTTCTTAGCCTTTAACGACACATTAAATAAATAAACGAGTAAAATAGTATTTCTGTTGTTTATGTATAATCGAACATTTGTAATACAGTTGTCAGTTATTAAACATACTTTGTTAAATTAAAAGTCGTGTCGTATTATTTTTGTGCGAAACCAGTCAGCCGCCACATACAATGTCCTCTTGTTCTATAATTTTTTTACGATTAATAATATCACTTTTCCGCTTCCGGATAGTGAATCCTGGGACCGAAACGCGTTACAAACAACAACAACCGAAACGCGTCTTTTGACATTTGCGTCTATGCGCCAAGTATATACAGTACGTCACGGTCGACGTATCCGTCATACGTTAAAATTTAGAGCTAAATAAACTTTGTCATGTCACGATACACTGGTGTCATTTGATGGGTTGATTAATCTTGTAGTTTTATACATAAGAGCAAATTTACACGATTCAAGTATTGAATACAAGTCTTCCGCGACATAGGTGAAGGGCTGAGAAGAGAGGGGGAGGGTAGAAGTACCTCAGCACTGTCAAGTCGTTTCCAGTTTTTTTCCTGTCTCATTCTCTATCACTTCCATCCGTCCTTTGTTTTACAATTGCTTTGCTTGCAAAAATTGGTAATTGTTTCCTTCAAGAGACACCTGCTAAAACACGTTCAAAAATGTCGGGAGAGGGATCAAACGACACGTTTTGACCTCGGTATCAACAATCCGAAAGCGGATTTTCCACTTTTTATTTTAGTGAAAAGTTATACGCAAATAACAAAAATATGGCCCGGGTGCGATCCCAAATAGGGGGCGTGATCCAAGGTATTTATGTACAGATCACCTTTCTGCATAGGCAGCCTTTGACCGCCCTTGAAAAAAATAACCTTTAGCCGGTCCAACACCGGCTACGCGATCCCCAGTATTTCTGCGCAGAACACACTACACAACCACATAGAAAATAACAGAAAATTTTCAACTTTAATTGCAAATATCTCTTGATAGAAATATAAAAACGAGTTATTGTTTATATGTTATGTTATATGTTGGATTATTGCTACCGAGGTCGAAACGCGTCGTTTGATACCTCTTCCGACATTTTTGGACGTGTTTTAATAGTTGTCTCCTAAAGGAAACAATTACCGAAAAATGTTCACCTATAAAGGCGAATAGAAAACACAAAAGAGAACGCAAGCAGAATTGAATTCAACTCGTTTAAAACGGCTCTAATTTTTAGAAAATCGTTTAAATATGATGATCAAAGCAAGGAAAATTTTCGAGCTCGTAACATTTGGCAGCCCTTTGTTTGAAAAGTATCGACTTATATTGTATCGATAGGTGTTTTGTCTAGTGTTTTGGGTATCACTGTAGTGGTTTAGCGGGAATATGGCTGATCGTGCTGGAAAATAGTTGGTTTAGTAAACAAAGCAAAAAAATTGTCTTTAGACATAATTTTAACAATAATGGATCAAGGTACATATAAGGATGCAGACACATCAAATCGCATTATGCTCGGGGTATGTTACTTGATTGTGTTATTCATCCGTTATCAAAAAAAAATAAATACATGTGCAATAAAAACATGCAGAACGTGAATTGTTATATTACTATACTTCATACTAAACATTATAATGAAAACTAGACTTAATTTTTAACCAATATAATTTTTTTTGAAATAAAAATTTTAGGATTTAGAAGAAAATTATCATGCAACTGAAATTGAACCCGCCGTTAGCCATAGCATTGATGCAAATGAAGAAGAAATTCACCTGGACTACGATGGACTATCAGATGATAACATGAATGATACTATCAATGGCAGTGAAGAGAAACTTAATAGCAGTTGTCAGCAATTGACAAATGACAATGAAGAGGAGATTCACCTGAACTACGATGGTGTATCGGATGGTACTTTAAATGATAGTAAAAATAGTTCTAAAGAGGAAAGTAGCATAAATCAGACTGGAAATAGTGAAACAACCAATGATATTGAAGATGCATGTAGACAAGCATTACCTCATAACGAGGAAAGTAGTAGACTGACGCATGATGACAATGAATGTAAAAGCAATCCTGCTTATGATGATAATGAAGTTACAAGTACTCTTCCTGGTGACATTGAAAAATGTGGTAGTCTGGAGCACGATGACAACGAAGAAATTAAAACTATGGACCAAGATAATGTCACAGATGAAAAACATGATGTAAGTTCCATATGGTCGTTAGTGTTATAGATGCAGCCTTTAAGTCTTGAGATTACCTTAAAATAAAAACACTTGTTTATTTTATTTATTTATTTAAAGTAGACAATCGAAAACGGTCGACTAACAAATCATAAAAAGTAATGCAACTTAGAAATATAAATTCCAAAATATCACGTAAGACATGAAAGTATTGCGGTATGTAGGGCAGCAAACGAACATTCAATACTGATGCATTTATACAAGTCGTTGTAGTACGAGCACCAAATACGTAAAGGATCAATTTTGACAAAATTTAGACGACAAAGAGGCAATTGAAAAGGCACATAGTGTCTAGACGTCCTAACAGGAACATGAAAGCTTAGAAAGCTTAGACGATTAGAAGAGTCAATCTCGCCAAGAATCAACTTGCGGAGGAACATTACCCCGAGTAATATTCTGTGATTTTCAAGGGTTAGCAAATCTATAAGAAGAAGCCTGTTTCTATAAGGTGGAAGATTAAGATTAGTGTTCCAATTAAGAGCCCGTAGAGCAAAAATTAAAAATTGTTTCTGCACTCACTCGATTCTCATTATGTGACTGTTATATGTTGGACTTCAGTAACATGAACAATACTCGAGTATTGGACGAACCAACGAGGTGAAAAAGACCTTGGTGAGATAATGATCCCTAAACTCCCTAGCCCATGGAGGAAATATGAGAATGAAAGCTCAATTTCGAGTCGAACAAAACACCCAAGTCACAAACCGCGGTTATACGCTCCATATGAGTCCCATATAGTACGTAAGATGTAAAAAAAGGCTTTACAAGTATTTTCTGTATGTAGTGAAGCCACCATTATTATGTTAAGAAAAAGGGATGCTGTTGTTCTAGCGGCAAAAACACTACTCGAAGGTTTTGAGGAGTGTTGTCGAAAGTGGCAGCTTTTTTCCGGATATGAGCCCGGTACTTCCTTGCAGTACTGTCCATCTGTCATGGTAGCGATTTGTCACCTTATGGAAGGAGGATATGGGTAGTGAGACGCATCTGAAATCCCTACGTTGAAATATCATACTTTAGGTTAGTAAGTCAATCGACGGTACATGTTAACTTATACTAGGGCTGACATTCTCTGAAGAGGCAAATTTCGGATACGCACAGAAACTCACTTACAGGGTGACTAGGCAGATCTAAACCAGTATTATAGAGGACATATACCTTGTTTTTTCTCAGATATACTTGTATAGCATGTATAACGATTACAAAAAAATGCTCTTCTTTTTTTAGCGATTCACATCAAGAAATAAGCACACAATACAAAGTGAACAACAGCGTCTGCAAAGAGAAGCTCAGTTTAGGTATGATATTTCTACTATCAGACCGATAAATTTTACCTAATATTAAGTTTTAACTTTACCATACAGCATACCTTATCACAAACCTAAGAAATACACACTTCACGACTTTCTCAACCGCCGTACGATTATAAAACCATCTAAAACCATAGAAGAAAATACCGGTTTGGCTACTCTAGGAAAATCTAGGAACTTGAAGATGACAAAAGAAGAATTGGAAATTTATTCGTAAGTTGTAGAGTGAAAGAATTGTAAGCACTTCATAGTAGCAAATGTTTTCAATATATTTGATAACCTTTTTTAGAAAATTAATGGAAGATAGAGCGAAAGAAGCATCTGAATTTTTCAAAGCTGAACACTTAGAAAATTCAAACCAAACCACTCAAACTAAAGACAATAGCGAAAATATGGAAAAAAACAATGACAGTATTGATCAATCAGAACTATTCCAGGAAAATGATAACAAAGATTGTGAAAAAAGACTTACATCGAATGTTATAATAACTGAGGTCCTGGAGCTTCCAAAATTGGATTTAAAAAATTTAGCTACAGACTTAAATTTAAAAGAAATAGTTCAACAATCACTATCTCCTCAATCAAAGAAATCATTTTTATTGGATACGAACAGGGTCATATCTTCTAACATTCTGAAGACTAGTCCAGTTTTGAATAAAAACGTAGATATTACCATTGATTTATTTTCAAATGAAGACATAACTTCTAAGCCGATTAGTAGAGCTAATAGTTTGTTAGAAAGGCTTATGAAAACGAACAATTATAAACCTAAGCCAAAGGAGGAAGTGAAGTGAGTAAATGGTCTAAAACAAAAATATTTAATAATTCACATTTCACACATTTAATCATAGGAATTTACTAAGTCCTAACTGTAATAATAAATCACTTATTGAAAACCTAGAACCTGGTTTGAATAAAAAACCCGGAGAAACACTTTTACAACTAAAAGGCAACTTAAAGTCACTTATCATGAAGAAACGTCGAGAGGAAATAATGAAGAAGCAGGAAGAGGATAACGACAAAAAAAAGCTTGAACTCGAAGATGTTGATTTTGATGAGGATGTAATAGACGAGGAGGAGCTAGACGATGAACTAGAGGTATTTTTTAAATATCAATTTTTTTGCTATAATTGCATACATACATATGTTTAAATATTTATTTTATATATAGCCTACGAGCAGTGAAAACTCCGATTCTGAGGATGCCGCTGCATCTTCGCATGACTCAGGTGATGAAAACGGAGATAATGATCTTTCAATTGATCAAACCCAAACTATTCCAGCAGGACAAGTAGAACTAGGAGAAACTGATATTGAACAACGATTGGGACTCTCCTTTAACGAGTCGCACGGGGAACCTCAATCTCTTGGTACACCTGTAACAATTAGTCAAATACCTGCAACTCAAATAGCTAATCAAGAAGAAGATACAGAGCAATTAATAAATTTATGTTCCGGTACCTTTGAAACTCAGGCAGTTGCGGATATTCCCGAGGCCGTAGCTATTGGGAATACAATTATTTCGTCATCAGAAGAAGAAGAAAACTCCACATTTTTAAAAAGCAAAAAATTAAGAACGAAAAGATTTACTAAAAAAGTAAAGAAATCTAAAATGAAACTAGGTTTCTCTGATGATGAGGACGAAGATAACGATGAAGACGATAATTCGGAAGCAATAGATGTGGCGAATAATGAAGATAACGAACCTGATAATCTTCCTGCCACGTATATTGACTATGATTCAGAAGAGAATGAAATAACGGTTGAATTGACTAAGGAAGATTGTTTAAAGCGTGCTGAAAACTTTGTGGAAAAGGAGGCAGAATTGTCAGATTCTGAATGGGGGAGTGCAGATGAAGATGAAAAAAATTTGGATCAATATGATATAGAGTTAGGCGACGAAGATGAATTTGATAAAGAGGAAGTTAGAGCTGAATTGGAGAAGATTCATGCGTGAGTTACTTATTTTAAATCACCCTTAATACTAAATATGTATGTATGTATCTAGCTTCGACATTTGCGATAAATTTCGTAGTTGTATGTCTTAGAAGCATCCAAAACGACGTCCAGGACTTTGCAAGGGTGTAATGCTTATAAGGAGTTTTTTCTTTCAGTCGCAAAATGTTGGATGAGGATATTCGACAAGTAAACAAGTTGCAAGAAATTCTCTTTGAAGATGAGGAAGATGAATCTGCTAAACGTCAACGTAAATTTAGATGGAAAAATTTTGATACCAGCTTCAATATCGATATGAGCCAAAATCAGTTGGCAGATTTCAAACCAGAAGAAGGTAGTGATGATGAAAATGAGCATCTATGGCGTAAAATACGATATGAAAGAGAGCAAACAATTAAAAATAATTCTGTGAATGAGGTATTTATCCGAAATTAATACAACATAATTTTGTTAAAATCATTTAATTTTTTCAGATTTCTTTACAAGCAAGCACTTCAAAAACAACACACAAATCATCAAGTGATATGAAGAACTTAACAATTTTGACTACGTCGACAAAATCAAAGATGAGTGAGACTGAAGAAACAGAGAAATCTCCATTTTTGATATCAAAAGAGCTGATAAAGTGTGAAAATATGAAGGCCCGCAGCTCATTTTTATTAAGAAATAAAAAGGCCCTAACAAAAACAATTTGTTTTGTTAAAAATGGAAATAATGATGTAAATACATCACCGGATAAAATTGGAGTAAAAGCAATAAATCCCAACAAATTCGTGTTTACCACATTATCACTTCAAGAGCATGAGGTATTTATTATTTACATATAGATTTTAACACTTCTTTGAAAGTACCGAAAATAACGGAAACCGAAACTGATGCATCTTGTTGCATCGTTAAAAACACTACATAAAAGTTGTGAATAGTGTCCCCAACCGGACACTCTTCCTTTATCGCACTCTGATGCCAAGGACAAGGTTTATAAATTACCTTTTTATTGATGTATATTGGAACGATTTTTCGTCATCCCTTGTCAAATTTGGTTTTGAGACGAACCGGTTTCGGCGTTGTGCCAGTGTCGATTTTCGTTCAGACGTCGCCTTTTTTCCTGGTACCAGGGTCCAACTTTGCGAATCACATGGCGGGGAATATATGCCCCCCCGGAAACATCAAAAAAACAGTTAAGGTCCTACATGTACAAGAAAAAGGCCGACGTCTGAACGTACTCGAAAACATGGAAATCTACAAACAAAAAACATTCGACGGTAGAATAATAAACGAACAGGCAAACACTGTTTTCAACACAATATTCGGACCTTTAAAATTGGTTTACAAAAAACAAAGCAACCACTCAGGTACAACAAACACACATGCACCGACAAATAAACACAAAACAGCAAAAGATCAAAAACAACAAACAAGCAAAAAAGGTCAAACAACAAAAATCACCAACTTTTACCTGCCTCAGTCAACCACACAAAAACCGATCGATGCAAACCACCCCCGTTTCTGAATGTACACACACAACACATGCACACACGTACACAAACAGACACCCATGCTGACGTTACCTGCTACCTACTATAAATACAAGACAAACGACAACAACAGATCAGAACGAAAATCGACACTGATGATGGCACAACGCCGAAACCGGTTTGTCTCAAAACCAAATTTGACAAGGGATGACGAAAAATCGTTCCAATATACATCAATCATTCACCCTGTCGGGAAAACAACAAAGCAAAATAAAATACCTTTTTATTCCTCAAGAAGTCAAGGTTTGACGTGAGTTATTAAAAATTATTCTTTTTTTCAAATTTGTTTTTTCAAACCGTTTATTCGTTTTTTTAAGCTAATGCAGAAAGGTGTTGTGTTGTTCGAAACAACATATTTATTTTCCGCTTTCGGGTTATTTATACCGAAGTCAAAATGCATCTTTGATGCCTTTTCCGATACATGTTTTAGTAGTTACGTGGTGCCGTATAGAATTACCCCAAATAAATTCACAGAGCACCTCTCACGTAGTAACAGTCACTGGAGGGAGTAAACGCCTTTATATAATAAGATTTTTTCATTAAACGAGAACAAGTGGCTCCTTGCGTAGCCTTGAGTTTTACATGATGAACCCGTTATTTTAAAAATCGCAAAAAATTCAAGTAGCACTCACATTGGATAAAAGTGAAAGTCACAGATAGTTTTTTATAAAAATCATAATCTTTACGGTACCTGTTAATAAAGTCGTAGCATATTTTTTGTCTTTTTTATAGACTTTAAAAAGGAAAGCTGATGACGCAAATGCTGGCATTGATGTAAAAATAACTAAGCGATTAAAAAGCGAAACAAGGAAAAGTGAATATTTAATAGACAAACTATTGTAAATTTTATTAGTCTACATGCAATTTTATATATTAATAAAACTATAGAGAAAAATAAAATGATATCTTTTTAACATGAACCATACAAATCTTAATATAAATAGTTTTAATTGAAACTTGAATTGTGTGGAAGATTCCTAAGTTTTCAAACTAGAATCTGCTAATTCGGCAAGGTGGAAAAAAACTATGAAAACTGCAAAAGTCTGGCAGCAACAAAAGCCGGTTTAATTAGGCTTACGTCGCTGTCTGCACCTGCTCAAAATGCTCACTTGCTTTAGGCGTGTTCCAATCAGGAGTGATCCAGATCCAGATAAAAATTTTGCATGTAAACGCAACAACAACATTGGGATCTTGATATTTATCTGGATCAATTTCAGATCCGTATAAAAGCTCTGTTCCTTTAGTTTTTTGTAGTAGATTTTTTGACTGCCAACCCTTATTTGCTTGGAAGCACAGACACATATATAAACACACATATATCTACAAACAACTCTCATACAACTGATTCGTATCGTTCCCGTGAGATCTTGATCATCATACTGATCTGGATAGCTGATTGGAACGCAACTTTTGTAATGTGGACAAGATAGCGATGAACGCAACCAGTAGAAAGCATACACGCGCTATGGAATTACAAGTTGGTCCAACTTTTGTTCTTTTTGGTGAAGTTGTATGGCGCAATCTTTTGAGTGTAATAGCCACGGGTGCTAGCAACAAATTTGCAAAGCACTACATTTTATAAATGAGCTTTTACACGAGAAAATTGTTGAATCTGATTCTCCATTGCAATCTCTTTTGTATTTTCTATTCGCGTTTATATTTGTCAATTTTTCTTGAAAGCAATTTTAAATCAGAAGTGGCATACAAGGGAAAGAAAAAGAAACTGGAAGAAAAACTAGAAACGACGGTGCGGAGGTACTTTTCTCCACCCTTCTCACAGCCTAGGTATCGGCAGATCTGAATCGTGTAAAAGCCCTCTAAGTTGGATTTATTTCACCAACATGAACACTACACAAGTTTTGAAATATTCTATTATTCTGACATAGAGAGAATCTCGACTGTTAAGTGTGCGTCGCAGGTCCGAAGTTAGGATTTTGAATAATTTAATTCGCTTTTTTATTTTATTCCAATTACATAAAATTTTTTTTGAGTATATCAATGCCTTTTTCGTTTTTTTTTTTTTAATTTATGAAATGTTTTTTATGCTAGAGATATGAAGTTGATCTATTAGTGACTGGAGATTGCTGACACAATTCAATAACTTGCAGTTTGGCTTTTTTAATTCACAAATTTAAAATCACAACAAATTTGCTGAATGTTTAGGAATGACAAGAAAAAAACCAATATTGTGACTCTTTTGAACAGATTTCTGCACTTTTCGGTACAATGATTGTTCTCCGGATCCGGATCATGATTCCTGGGACCTATACCCGTCTCTTGATACCTCACCCGAAATTTTTGGACATGTTTTCGCAATCGATTTTATGAATTGAATTAATTAAAAAATTTAATAAAAATGTGTAAAATTTTGAACACGTAATGCAAATTTTTATAACCTCAAAAAAAATGTTTGTAAACAAAAAACATGCGATTCGAAATTTAGTAAATGCATTTACAAAATTCGGTACCATTAACAACCTTCCATGTCCGGATATGCAAAATGTTGCATTTTAAATTCAACATGAACACTACACAAGCATGAACAGACTACAACAAATTTTCTTTGTATTTCTATGCTACTAAACCCAGCACATGTAGACGCTTGCATGATCCAATAATTTATATGGTCGCTTCAAATGACATAGCGTCTTCTTCTTCCTCATCCACACCTTATGTCAAACTATCATATCTTTGTTTTTTGCTTACATTCTTTGTTTACAGTTCTTAGAAAAGCTATTGAGTTCGCTTCGTGTTTTATTTATTTTTAATAAAAATTCGCTGTGAATTGATATTTAACGAGTGCTTTGTGATAACATTTTAAGAAAATGTGTGATTTATGTGTGTGTTATACGTGAAAAGCTTAGAAAATAGGCGAATCGTTTTTGCGCGTTCCCTCTCACATGTGCATTTTGACATAAGAATTCACCGACGTCAAACGGTAATTTCGTGTTGTTGGCCGTTCGCGTCAACCATATAAATCATTAAATCATGGACGCTTGTTAATGATTGCACAGGGTGGTCACAATATTTTCTTATGGATGCTGGTTTTAAGCTAGAAATTATACAGATTATAAAGGTTTAAAAACTGACGATATTTTTGTTCCTAAGTAGCTAATAGCCATCCATAAACTTTCCTTTATAAATTTTTGCGATAATACTTATCGAAATTACCATTCTACAACATTTTGATCTGGCAACGCAAGTTAAAATACATCGTTGAATAACACGCATGTGGCTTTTTGTCGCGTTTTTTTGTCGGCGACAATAGAAGAAAAATATTGAATACAACTCGGCTAGCGGTTTAAGTTTTTCCCGATTTAACGCATAGGCGCTTAATTAGTAATATTAAAAAGGTATTTTTTTTGTTTCAAAACCATATATTCGATGGAATTTATAGCACCGAGACAGTATTTGGTGTAATGGTAGAAACTCGTATCCAGTGAAAAAATTGAACAGCAAAAAAAAAAAATACATATTGGGTATACATTTTGTAATACACCGTCAGCAAATGTTTAAGGTCTATCTCATTGCCGAAAAAACAGAGAAAAAGTTTTTTAATTGAAAGAAAATAAGTGAACGAATTGTGCGATAAAGCGCATGCATATTGAAATTTCGCTACAAGTATAAACAATAGCATCCATGCCCGTTTCAATAGTGTGTGAACCAGTGCCTAATGTTAGCGCAGTTTTGAGGGAATCCCTTGGCAATGGGTATTCTACAAACAATAGCAGAGGCGGTATTTCCGGCAAAAGTGGAGGTGTGGGCGACAATTACTGTGGTGCCGACGATGATGGCTGCCTGCAAACAAAATTGTCTGTAACAGCGAAACGTGTATTATTATCAAAAATTGAATATGAAGAGGTAACAAATTACGGCCAATCTGTTTTGGGTGCATTAAAATCGAAATATGAGTTGTTAAAATCTACTAATAAAACTGGAAATTACGACTATCACTCTCTTGGCAAATGTAGTACGGAAAAATATGGTAAGTAAATAAGTAATTGTTGGATTCTATTGATAGTGGTGTTAATCGATATGTTTGACTAACTATCGTCGACATCGATAGTTTTCATAGCCATTCCCTCCGCAGGGCCACTATCAATTGTGGTGATTGCTGCAGCAATAACTTAAGTAGCTTACATATCAGAAGTATGCTCACGCGCTTGCTCGTGAAGACATAGGCTACTACTGAGTGCGGCTTATGAGTGAATTGGTGTATGGATGTTTTGGTTGTTTACATTGGCTTATGTCTCATAATCTTCATACATTTGTAATATTCTCCCACATGCCTCTCTTTTCCACCTTATTTACGGGCTTATAAATTTTTAATAATAATAATTCAATTGAATGTGTAGTTAATTTCTGTCAAGCGTCAAATTAAAAGGAGTTTTGTTACTTGCAATTCAATGTTCGCGAACCACGATTGCCAACGGTTACGATTTTTGGTTAGATAATCTTTCAGGTACAAAATTACCGGTTGCGCACAGAATTAACCCGTAGAGATAAATGATCTGTAACCAAAAGTGGGCGTAATCGATTGCACCTAGTTTAGTTGAAATTACGATTACTGTAATCGTTAATCTAGATACCTAGGATTACGATCACAGTAATCGCTAATTTAGCTACCTAGGACTACGATTACAAAAGCTGAAATTACGACTACGTAAATGTTAACGATAATCATAATTTCAACTTTTTTATAATTACGATTACGTAATCGTGGTTTGATGGATTAGCGACTACTGTAATCGTAATTCTAGAAAAGCTGAAATTACCATAACTGTAATCGTAATCATCTTGTAATCGTAATCCATATCGCCAGCTCTGTCTGTAACACAACAGGACCACGAACAAATGTAGGCAGACCTTAAAAGAACACTATCAAATGGTATGTAATACAGTTGGGCAATTTCGTTGAATTAAAAGATCGAACGAACTAGTTCTTTTTTCAAAAGTGAACTAGGTCGTTCACTTTTTTCAGTCGTTTAGCGTTTCAATCAGTGTGTATTAGAGTTATTTAGTTCGCGAACGAACTAGTTCGATTGAACAACTCAGTTCACTAAACGAACGAACTACATCGTTCAGATGTTTTCAACCTCGTTCAGTGATTTTCAATTTTGCACAATCTTTGTGATAGTAAGGCATGCCCTTATGACAGCGAGCAATAACAACCAAAATTTGCTATGCCAACCAAACTCAATATTGGTTTGGACATTGGCTCTTATTACCACAATAATTTTTACTTACCGAACGGTTAACTCCTACCCAAGCTCCAAACCGTCGTTTTGTGTCCACACTTATTCTTATACAAACTGATTGAAAAAAAAACAAATTATTTTGGATGGCCATCGGCTAAGCTATGTACACACTACCTTAATTTTGAGCCCTTTCTCACTTTCGAGACTAGACATGTTGAAACCCTGTTAAAATGTCGCCGAAAAAAAGTTCAAGCTACACGTTTTATTCCAAAACAACACCGAAACCCACTTCCAATCAGTGTGGGCTCTTTGATAACCTTCCAGTTCCAATGTTTACTGCCTGATGCACACTAGAAAACCTTATGATTTCTAATTAAAGTTTAACTTACCAATATTGGGCGGTTAAACTGTAGTTAACTCAACATAAACATTGAAAACTGAGAGTTAACCGTAGAATGTATGTTAACTCGCCACTGTGAAAATGGCACTAAGCGGGAAAATATATTTAAAAGAAATGTAAGCTGAAAACAGGGATACTCATTATGTCAAACTTGATAATTTAGCATATATTGATGGAACTACACATTTATTTATTTCGTAAAATTACATATAGTTATTTTTTTTTTTTTGCCCTTTCATATTTACAATGTACATTTATGTTGGCTTCAGTTTTCTCATACATCTTAACGTTTTTCTTCATTTTGAACCATTTTATATGTATTACAATAATATCAAATTTATTTTCTCATATTTTTTCATATAAACTAAAGATGCTTCGAATGTGAATGCATCCACTTCTAAACGCCTCAATCCAAATGAGCTGCCACAACCGAAACGTGTATTGTATCCGCGTGAAAACGTAATAATTGGCTGGAAAAATTCAGTACGAAAATGGCAAGTTGGAGTTGGTATGATGAACGTTGGAAATACATGCTATTTAAATTCTACGTTACAAGCCCTCTTTCATGTACCCTCATTAGCAAATTGGCTTCTATCGGATGCTAAACATACAGAAGAATGTGAATCGCCAGATAATTGTATTATATGTGCAATGGTTAAAACATTAGAAGCATCACAAAGTAATCAATCAGCTATCCGACCATATCTGGTTTATTCAAAATTAAAATTTATATGCAAACATTTACTTATGGGCCGACAAGAGGATGCTCATGAATTTTTACGATATTTGGTTGAGGCAATGGAGAAGTCGTATCTCACACGTTATCGCAACTATAAAGAGTTAGAACAGTATAGTAAGGAAACAACACCTCTTAATCAAATACTTGGCGGCTATTTAAAATCTGCGGTGCGATGTTTGGCTTGCGGCCATGTATCTGTCACATTTCAGCATTTCCAAGATTTACTATTGGATATTAGAAAAGCCGACACAATTGAAGAAGCATTAGACGGTTATTTCTCCAGAGAGCGTCTCGAAGACATGGGATACAAGTGTGAATCGTGCAAAAAGAAGGTAAGCTTTTCGGTACTACTCAAGAATGGAGTTTTTTTTAATTAGCTGTAATTTTGTTTGGAAATTTACTATTATTACATTGATCGAAAAGAATATATGTATAATGAACTTTCAATTGTTTTATGAATTTAACAACTATCAATTAAAAATTATTACTCCGTGAGTGATTCGATGAAAGTGTGAAAAATGTTGTATAAAAAAGTGATAACATTGGCCACCATCAACCATTTATGGGGAAATGTTATTTATAAAAAGAAAATGAAAAATGTGTTGGTATAAAAAACTGTACAAATGCGGTTATGAGAAAAAGCCTTGTAAAGGTTTAAATTGTTTATATTCATGATTAGGTATTATTTTTTCTCTTTTTTTATTCATATTCAATTTATCCTGTCTATGATATCGAATCTTACAAATTAGATTCAGAAATATTAAATCTAAAAAATATATGTATTCTTTAATACATGACTGAGAGTATATGGGACTTGAATACGTACCTAGACATCGAGTAAGCATAATTTATAGTGCTTTTGTGTTTTTTATTATAGGTTTCTGCAACTAAACAATTCTCCTTGGAGCGTGCACCGATTGTCCTATGCATACAATTGAAGCGATTTTCAGTTATGGGCACAAAACTTAATAAACAAATAACAATCAAACCACGTATTGACTTATCTAAATTTGTTACACGCAAAGATATCAACGGCGAACAATTAACATATAAATTAGTAGCAATGGTTACACATTTGGGAGCTTCACAGCATTGTGGACATTATACAGCTATAGGCTTAACGGAATCTGGGACGTATTACAACTATGATGACAGCTATGTACGTCCTATATCTGTGCAAAATGTTTGTAATACGAATGCCTATATAATTTTTTATGAAATTGATAAAGCTCAACGAGCACCTGCAAGTTGTACTGAATCGAACAGTAATATAAATAATGCCTCCATTAAAGAAATTTCACAAAAATCAAATGGTTATACAAAAACGGAAAATAGTTTCTCCACAGAAATTGGTAAGCTATCTAATACACAACAACAACGCTATGATGGCAATTTATCAAGTGGAGTTATAAAACCAACATCATCGTCAACGCATCACATCAATAAACCATCCCCAAGTAATGGTTCCAGCCCTAACAATACAAAATTTTGTCAAAGTCGGCAAATTCATTTTAAAAATCAAATGGTTAGTAGTACTACGCTAAAATTGAATGCTGCAACAACAACAACATCAACCGCTAAAATGACTATGCATCCAGAGCAGAGCAGAACTTTGGAGCCACACTCTATGAACTCTTTAGAAAATAATAATGGCCAATCAAATAACGGATCTAGGGAGGCGAATAAAAGACCAGTTACAGTTGCCACAGATAACGAGAAAAAATTGGGCTTGTCCAACAATGAAAATAAATTATTTTCAGCCACAGAAGCGAAACGTTATAAACTGTCAGAGTTGGTATCAACACCACCACATAAGGTTAACTCTTCAACTTTACCTAGCATGCCAATTCTCTTTGATGTACAAAGTAATCAAACCCCGACGACGAATCCAACTGCAACTGCAACTAAATATGCTACACTGCCAACAGTCAGCAGTCCACTGAAGAGCCTGGTGCCGTATGAATCGGAAACAGATGAAGAATCGACAGCATCAGAAATAAGAGATAGCTTAGTAAGCGCAGACGATGCAAGTAAGAAAAAGAAAGAGTTTAAAAGTGGTCTTGTTACACGCACTAGCATAGATAGCCCCTCAAAAAATTCTACAGGTAACATTGAAAGTGTCAGTGCAAAACCTAAAAAAATCACTTTTTCAAATGGAGACGACTGTGGCCAATCGAACATTATTAAAAGTGATTTTCCTAAGAATGAAAAATCGGTAGCAAACATTAACCAAGAAAAAATTTATCCAAATAAATTGGATGAAACAAATATAAATCGTTGTAAAATAAAACAACAAATTGATATGTTCGATGATCATAATCATAGCATTACTACACAGAAATTATCTACAAATGATCATAATCATCAGTTAATAAATAGATCAGATAGCGATATTGTTTATAATGAACATGCAATTGCTGCTGTTGATGTTACGCGTCCACCTTTTAAGCGTTCACATTCTACACCGCCATCGCCGCCTGTTATAAAAACAAAAACAGGTTTATGGCAAGTAACCACATTACAACCGGTAACAGCATGCATTAGTCTACCGGAGAAAAAAATTGTAAAGAATCCTAAAAATCCCTTCGCTAAAAAAACGCCGGAAACATTTAACAAACGTCAAAAATCGAACACGGAAGCAAAATTTGAGAAGAATAGCTTCGTTGGCAATGGTTATAGATGTAGCAATGTTGATGATCATTCAGTATCGGGTTTAATGAAACAATCGCATCGTGGTTATGGCGTACCTGTGCTTTCTTGGAAAGGGGATCAGCCTAAATTATCAAAAGAGGTAATTATTTCATTTGTATGAAATCTTAATCGATATTTGGCAGTTTTTTCATATATTAAACTTTTTAATTTGGAATTCGATAATATATTTTTTATTTTTCGTTTGAAAGGTTGAAACTGATGCCCAGCAGCAACGGCAAAACGACTGGCAACATGAAGAAGACGCGGAAATAGATCGTGGACGGCAGAAAAAGGTGAAAAGTTTAAAAGATTCACAACAACAAGATAATCGCATTCCAGGCTACAATCCATTTCAAGAAGAAGATAACCAGCGACGATGGAGAGTTGGTGGTGGTGGTGGTGGCGGTGGCCCACCTCACAGGCATTATAATGGTTATGTACGTAACCAATTTCAACGTAACAAATTTAAATTTCAACGATTCAATCAAAAATTTCAGCGGATGACTGCTGCTTCATACATGCGAAACAATCACAGATTGAATCAACAAAACTATTCACGACGAAATTCATAACATTGTAATATAACATAATATCTCTAATTATAAATATTCTATATTTTTTCATATACATACTTATAACTTAAGTGACTGCTCGAGTAAAATAGTTTAAAATAGAATATACGCAAATTGAAATTAATAATTGACCGAAATGCAGTAAATAACATATTTGTTAAGCTACCAAAACAAACAAAAAAATAATTATCAAGACGAGGGGCACACAGTGCAGGGGAGTACATCTACATACAACGCCAATTGGAGTTTAAATAAATAAATAATATAGTAGGTAACAATGTATGTAATAGTGTAAGGAAAAATAATAATACGAACTAGTTTTATTTCCGTTTTCATCAAAATATTACTTGCAAGCATACCCACGGTACCACCAATTAATTTTGTTTTGCTTTTCCTTTTTGGCTGCTGTATGAAAAAAAAAAAAAGATTATTTTGATTCAAACCGCCGTTTACTAGTTCTCAATTGAACTGTGAACAAAAGACTTAAAATAAACCTACTTGTACAATAGATTAACAAACAAAATATAATATAATGATTTTTTAAGGTTTCAATTAAATTAAAACTAAAAAATTTTATTATGGCATTGAATAAATTTACATTGTAGAACAAGAACTTCAGGTTTTATTATCAACTTGCTCTTTTAATACAAAGCTTGGTAATTCCATACGACTGCTAATATACGTCCAATAATATCGGGAAAGGTATCAAACGACGCGCTTTGACCTCTGTATCAATAATCTGAAAGCGGAGATTCGATATTCCAGAGAAATTTGCAATTAAAGTAGCAAATTTTCTGTCATTTTCAGGTGGTTGTTGTAATCACAGATTAGGGTGTACCGCGTAGCCAGTGTTGGACCGGCTAAGGGTTATTTTTTTGAAGAGCGGCCAAAGGCCGCCTATACAGAAAGATGCTCTGTACATAAATACCTTGGATCACGTCCCCTATTTCTTGGTTTTTTGCCAATAACTTTTTACTGAAAAAAACAATTCTTTGCGCTTTCGGATTATTGATACCGAGGTCAAAACGCGTCGTTTGATACCTTTCCCGACATTTTTGTACGTATATTAGCAGTTGCGTACGGTCGTATAGAAAAGCTTCAGCGAGTGGTGTGGTTTTACATACTTTACATAGTAATAATCCTACAATAATCAATGATGTAATGACGTGCAACTCGATGGTTGATCTAGGGACATAATGCCTTTCACCTCTCATTACCCATTTGACATGACATAGAAGGTTGCACTGGTCATACTCCTCCTGAGACAGTTGGGCATGTACCGCAAAGGAGTACCGGAGCGTACTGGGCTCAAAGCCGGCAAAGGACTGTCACTTTCGACAGCACGTAAATTTCTTCCAGCAAACGCAGCAGATCCAGTCTCTTGGTCCAGGGTTGGGTTCGACCCCAGCCCGTAACAAGAGACAATGGAGCAACCCAGCTGCAAGGGTTTGCTCCGAGGACGACAATTTAAGGGTGGGACGGGACAGATTGGACAGGGTTACACTGAAGAGAGCCTGATGACAATTTAGAGTGATCGAGCCCATTGGGCAGGGCGAAGCACTGTTAACAACAACAACAACAACAGCACGTAAATGCAACAACAATATGATCCCTATATTTACATGGAATTTTTTTTTCCCTATCTGAAGTTTTATTTACTAATAAAAACCGCAATACAAATTCATGAGTTAGGTAACTCCACAGTAAGTTTACTCTACTACACTTGGAAATAAACTCACACCCCTATTGCGAGTGTCGATTTGCAGTAGAATAGAAATTTTTCGAATGCATCGATCGCATTTTATTTTGGTATTGTGTAACTTCAGCGAACAAAAATTGCATATTTTTAATGTTTATTTACATATTTTAATTTTTTAATGATTTACTTTTTATCCATTTTATATGCACTTTTCAAACCTCATCGACACGCCAGCGACTGCAAAATGGTAGTAGAAAGATGATCGATTAAGTATTCACAGTCGCTCATTAAGTGATCGGTTCGACACTCGCAATTGTTCGATGATCGCTTAATAGTCGATTATCTATTCTTGTTCGACCTTCACAATAGGGGTGTCACATTTCATGGCTTGCTTGCTTACTGCCTTTTATATGTGCCTCGTAAGCACTCGTTCTATCTCATCCTTATTGTGATTGTCGAACAAGGATAGATAATCGACTATTAAGCGATCATCGAGTAATTGCGAGTGTTGTTGTTGTTGTTGTGGTAACAACAAAAACACTCCCCGAAGGTTGTGTTAACTGAGCTCTTAGCTATCGATATGTCTGTTCCGTTACATAATGGTAGATTGGTATTGAGTTAGGGATGGTATATAATCGAGAACATCCGCCACACTTCGATATGTATGTTATCGACATTCGTTACTCATCATTAAATGATAAAATAATATTAAATTTGCATCTTTGAGTAAGAGTTTGGCACATTGTGTTTCGAAGTTTTAATTCATTTAACATCAAAGCCCAGTTTGTGTTATGCAATTTTCTTGTTGTAATTGTGTACCAGTGCTGTACAATTAAAGCAAATGAATATAATAGATACAAACTCGGCATATACATTAGTCCAAATGAACCCGTCAACTCCACCACTGATTGCGCTACCAAAAATCCACAAGCCAGGCAATCCAATGAGACCAATCATTAGTTTTAAATCGGCACCATGCTATAAAGCTATCTAAATATTTAAAAACAGTATTGAAGGACACACTGGAACTTAGCAACGAACACACCATAACTAATACATCTGAACTAATAAACAAACTTAGGACCGTTAAAGTGACAAAGGACAGCAAATTGGTATCTTTCGACATAAAAGATCTATAGACATCAATACCACTAGCAGAGACATTGAACATAGTAAACTCTATAATACTACGTAAAACAAAAGATAAAGTAAAAAGTACGCAAATCACGAACACGGTAAGAACCACACTACGTCAAAACTATTTTCAATTCAACAATAAAATATACAGACAAACAAACGGACTTGCGATGGGAAACCCAACATCGGCTATTCTTATGGAAGCGTTTATGCAAAACCTGGAAAAAGAGTATATACAGGAATTAAATTCCAAATTAGGAGTGTTATTTTACGCAAGGTACGTGGATGATATCATATGCGTTTTAACTACCAACAACGAAGAGCAAGTCCTGGAGTACCTCAACAAGCAGCACGGGAACATGAAATTCACAATGGAAACCGAAAAAGACGGAGGAATCAATTATCTGGACCTCACAATAAGTATTGATAAAGCTAGCAATAAATTCAACTACGACATATATATGTAGGAAACCAACGGCCACCGACAACAACATTAAAATGCAGCGCTACGGCACTTAGTACAAAGATTGGAAAGAACACCTCTTACACAAGAAGCATATAGAAGAGAGCTTGGAATAATATATAACATCGCTACAAACAACGGATATAAAAAAGCACTAGTAGATAAACTCAGGAGAGACCTTAGAGAACAAAAAATAAACAATGGAAAAGAAAGTACACAAACCTGGACGACAATGACATATACTGCAAGGGCAACATATAAATTAGCAAATTTCCTTAGAAAATACAACATCAACACAGCGTTCAAAACATCGAACAATTTAGGACGGAAGCTAAGAACCAAAACTAACTCAGAAGATCCATTTAGCAGCCATGGTGTATACAAGCTCACTTGTGAATGCCAGCACAGTTACATAGGACAAACCGGACGACAAGTAAGAACGAGGTTCAGAGAACACATTAGAGATTACAACAAAAAGATACGGAATCCAACCATCATACCAGAGTCCAACTTTGCGAATCACATGGCGGAGAATAAATGCCCCCCCGGAAACATCAAAAAAAACAGTCAAGGTCCTACATGTACAAGCAAAAGGCAGACGTCTGAACGTACTCGAAAACATGGAAATCTACAAAGAAAAAACATTCGACGGTAGAATAATAAACGAACAGACAAACACTGTTTCCGACACAATATTCGAACTTTTAAAATTGGTTTACAAAAAACAAAGCAATCACTCAGGTACAACTAACACACACGCACCCACAAATAAACACAAAACAGCAAAAGATCAAAAACAACAAACAAGCAAAAAAGGTCAAACAACAAAAATCACCAACTTTTACTTGCCTCAGTCAACCAAAAAAACCGATCGATACAAACCACCCCCGTTTCTGAATGTACACACACAACACATGCACACACGTACACAAACAGACACCCATGCTGACGTTACCTGCTACCTACTATAAATACAAGACAAACGACCACAACAGATCAGAACGAAAATCGACACTGATGATGGCACAACGCCGAAACCGGTTTGTCTCAAAACCAAATTTGACAAGGGATGACGAAAAATCATTCCAATATACATCAGTCATTCACCCTGTCTGAAAAACAACAAAACAAAATAAAACAAATGAATATAAGCTGAAGATTTTACAAGATAAAAAGGCTCCCAAAGAAGAGCAACTTTGAGATAATCATTCAACTCTAAAACAAAGGTTACTTGCCACCCTAGATTTACCGTTTGGAATATGGATAATTTATGCCGGGCTTGTTTTAAGGACTTTAGAACTATTACGATCACAGAAACACGGGAGCATGTCCATATATAGGAAGTTCCTGGACTACCGAATAAACTATCCGCTCGCATATCAAATCCATTTACAACAAATAAGGGTTCAAAATACCTTTGCTTTGGCTGATTTGAAAGAGTTGCTAAATTCTATGAGTTTCGGGAAACGTGTATGCAGTCTCTCTGCCGTTTGGAAGGGATACTACATAATCAAGGATCCGTCATTTCTGAAGAGTTTATTAAAAAAGAATATAAGCTAAATGATCAAGAACCACCCATAGATATAGAGAATGTGGCCACAACTGTACCAGAGGGTGTGAATGAGCTTCATGAGTTATATGAAGACCCAGTGGAAAATGATGAGTCCGAACTAAACAGCGTCGCATTTTGGACAGGGCCGCCGGCCTTAAGAGGTGGACCGCTAATTACCTCAATGGTCGGCAGGCAACAGTCAAATTTAGGAACAAGAAATCTAGACCACGAAGAATAAAACAAGGGGTGTCGCAAGTTGGTGTTCTCTCTCCCCTTCTGTTTAATTTCTATATTTCGAGACTTCCCCCCTTCTTCAATAAAAATGTGAACTAGCCGTTTTTGAGATATTTTGATCTTCAACATAGTCGACGATTCGAAATTGTTATATGAGACTTCATGCAAAAATATTTTGAGGTTGACTAAAAAGGGACGAGAAACTACAAAGTTGCAGTATTTTTTCAGTCGAAACTAAAAGTAAGAATAAGAAAATTCTTGAAAAATAATAAAAACGGATGTTTTTTGAACCCTGTCGAGAAATATGGCGAGCTTAATACATTTGGATCTAGGTCTTTTATATGATCAATTCAGAAATGCCACAACAACGTATTTCAGAATTTCGAATCAAGAAAAAAAAAATTATTTGTTTGAAATATTATGCTTTGTTTTGGACCACCACTAATAATATGAATTTAAAAAATATCATCCATTATGTTTTACAGAGGCACATGAAAAAAAATTGTCGAAAATATTGCCTATATTGTGAAGAGGGTTTCAATGGTATTACCGATATGGTTACTCATAGAAAAACTATTTATTCGTCTACATGGTACTATTGTAGTCATTGTGAGCAGATATTTTCCGGCAGAAATTCTCGTCAGCGGCATGAAAGGAACAAACATACTGTGAAACCAGCGATTACAACGGAGCAACCAATATATACATTATTTTGCTCTGCCTGTGGAAAAGGTTTAATAAATAAAGACAAGTTACGCAACCATATGACAGTTCATAAGCGAAAGTCGAAGAGTTCTGCAATAGCGAAAAGATCGGAAGAATTTAATAAAATCGTATCATGATAAATCTAAAACTACTTAACAAGAAATTTATATTTAACAGCAAATTTGATGAAAATTGTGTATTCTTTTTTATTTAATCTTTAAATCTAAAAAAGGGATTTGTACAGATATTGTCTTATATTTTTTTGTCTTGATATTTTAAGGGAAATACATAGATAAAATTAATTTTTTTAAATTTTCAAACACACATCAGCAACTGATACCGGAATAGGCTTGTTTGGCCGAGATTAGTAAAGCGCACCCGAAAAATAAATGTTTTGCTTTACCTTTATGTCGCAGTGTGTTACTTTCTTGGGGACAGATGTTCCTAGGTAATCTTTCGAGGATTTTAGGAAGTGTTGCTGAACTGACAATCTCTTTGCCGGATACGCTCACTTGCATGTACTAACCCGACTATCGCCTGAACGATTTATATGATCACATTGAACCTTCTAAACATCCACCGGGTAATTATACATAAAGCTGCTCGTTATATCAACATTTTTTTTTGCAAATCCAAAATTTCACTCGAATTGGAAAACTTTTAGAACTGCAAATTGAATCATTTGAAAATTTTGAACTGGTATATCTTGAATACTTGAAAAAACTTGCAGATTCCGATTGTGAAGACAAAAATAAAAAAAAAACGCTATGGGTTATGAGATTTCGTGAAGTTATCGTTTTTTACAAAGTGACAAAAGGCAATTTTCGTATTATTCAAAAAATCTTCAGATCTAAATATCTGTTATTCACCTTATTAAAGAGCTTCTATAGCCGTAATAACCTGTCATATAAAGTTTTCCAATTCTAATTCTTTTGTATTTATATTGACGTGGTATTGGAGATGAATCGATTCCAAATAATTTATCTCCAAACTTTTTGTAAATCGGTTCATAAATATAAAAGTTGTAGCAAATCACCTTATCTTCGTGGTATATCGGGCAAAATATTTTTTTAATACTGGTTTCTAGATAGACAAAGTTCTTCACGGTTTCAAAACTTTAGTTGCTAAGAGAAACATGTCTGCCAAGATGTAATGCTTAAAGTCCGCCATCGATGACAGTAAGAACTTCGTTTATCGCCCATAACTGCTGCCTCTTTATACCTAAAGTTATAAGAAGGCAGAACTTACGGATCGACTATTTAGGCTCATAATATCATCAGCGTACGACAACTATTTTAATACAGCTATTATAATAGCTGCACATAAGCGGATGAGCTCGTCCTCTCCAGCATCAAGCAAGCAACAG
The DNA here is from genome assembly GCA_949987695.1 of Merzomyia westermanni. Taxonomy (NCBI): domain Eukaryota; kingdom Metazoa; phylum Arthropoda; class Insecta; order Diptera; family Tephritidae; genus Merzomyia; species Merzomyia westermanni. The sequence continues at coordinate 18,781,599 of OX465291.1, forward strand.
CATTACGGCTCGAAGGGCTCGGTCCTTTCCAAACCTGACGAACACCAAATTCAGATATAGTGGCATACATACGTAGTCGATAGTAAAGTTACCTGGTCTGAAGCACACTAAAGGCTTACTCACTTCGTTGAAGATGGGCTTGAGACTTTGGCACTTTAAGTGAGACAGTGATAGAATATAAATGCTAAATCAATATCTGATAAGGCAACAGAACTATTTAGTCTATGCGAGGGTTTGAATGGCAACAAAGTTCAACCTAACCTAGTTTTCAAAGTCGGTGTGGCAACTTAAGGTATTCAATATTTTTGTATTTTATTTTGATCCGCCCTAGGCTGGTATTATGTACAGTGTACTGCATACATAATTTTACAAAATTAATAGAATTTCAAATTTTTTATTATTCTAATAACTGCTAGAAACACAAATTAATTACATACACTCAATACTTAATAGAATAATTATAGAAAATTGTTATTATGTACATCCATATGCATATCTATGTTGTTGCATATCTTTTAAAGCTTAGTTAGAAGTGACATAACCATATCCATGATAAACGCCTGACCCAATCAACCATAGCGGATTAACACAGGTTGTCATACATAGTACATATATGCATTTACATGTATTTTGTTTCTGTAGTTCTGTGGGTTTAATGTCAAAATATATAGTATTATTTTTGTATTTGAGTGTAATGTAAATATTTGAACTATCAAATGCAAAAGTAGCCATCACCATCGACATTTTGTCGTAACGATATTTTTTATCGATATTCGTTTATTCGCGATCAGCTGTGTCGTTAAGTAAACAACACACAATTTTTGGTTGTAATCTATGTCGTTAAATAAACAACACATAATTTCAAGTTTTTAGCGAAAATTAAAATAATATTACTATTATATGAATTTTATTATCAAAAAAATGGCATTTGAGTACTTAGCGCACGTTTTATCGCGGAATGAGGAATCTTAACCCCGAATCGTTATAGCTAAGTTAGTGAATAACACGGCCGATGATGCAGGATGCAAAATCGTTAGTTAAAATCTCGAAAAATCGCATCGTTATAAGTTAGTGAATTCCATCACTGATTTACTAACAACATCTGTATTATTTCGGCATACAATCAACCTTATGCAAAACTATGTAATCGATGATTGGTGCTTTACAATACCCCGCCTTAAACCAGAACTCTATAGGCAGACTCTTAGAATTTCACCTCACTTGTTAGCTGTATGCAATTCCACAACTTCTGAAACTCCTAACTCTTGCTTTAGTTATAGCTAACCAATTGTATTTAGGTTATCCCGCCATATCTGATTTGGCAAAATTTATTATTTCTTATTTTTTATTTTCAGTGCAATTTTTGTTTTTAAGCAATATTTAATTTTCAACCAATTCTTTTAGGTTAAGACACCAAAAATTGATGCAGCATATGGTTTCGACAAGGGCGTTATGGTTACGTCACGTCAGCTTTAAGAAATTTTAAATTTATCTTTCATTCATTCATTATAACTGCGATTTTAAATAATTTTCATAACTTGCACATATGTACATAAGTATGAACTTACATTACATCGACATGCACATATACTACTATATTATACTAAATGTTATTAATATTCTGTCCTTAACAGGTAAATATTTCATATCTTGAGACTGATATGGGGTAAATATCGGCACACCACTAAATATTTAGGCTAAATATCACCAACGATTAAATCGTTACATTCTAACAGATTTATACACTTAATTCATTATATATGTATATATGTATGTATAATTATAATTTAAAATTGATTGTGTATATTTAAAGAATTATTTTATTCCATTATTCAACTAAGCTTTGTGCAAGGGCAAAGATTTTATACAAAGATGAAGATAATATTTAGGTTCAATACGGTATAACAAAATTTGATTAAATTTTTGGGCGAAACTGTTTAAATCAGGGTCTTTTCGGAAATGTATCTTGGTGCGCAATCTGCAATTGCATGACAAGCATAACGTGCAGAAATGCAAATATGGCAGTAGTGCAATGATCAAGCATTTGAAAATGCAACACTCAAGCGTCGCTCCTCTTACGCATAAAAAAATTAACACTGCGCTGTTTGAGATTAAATCATTTTAGAGGAGAAACAAATGCAAAACTTTTTGCCCTTAACTTTGATAGTGAAAATTGGTTAAATTACATAAATTGTTCAGAGCATCAGATCTACACCATTAAACCGATTGGCGAAAATGACGTGTCAAATGAAAGGGCCACCTGTTTAAAAATTAGTTTTTCCTTATAGTTTGGTTGATTTGTTGCTTAATTTATTATAGTTTTTATAAAACAAGAAATTTAATATAAAAGGGGTTGGCTTAAACACGTACAATAACTCCCAAATGTATTGTTCTTTTTCATATACTTCGTTGAAGTTAATGTACAATCTAGCTGCATACACATCTTTTCATACAATAAAATTGTAACAGGTCGATGTCTCTTAGTTGGGTTCGTATCCCAGTGTCCGGGAAGGGGTCTGACGAGAAGTTGGGCACTTCGAAACATGTCATCCCATACCATCGCTGTAATTTTTTTTTAATTTCAATTTACATAGAAAATTTTTTTTTTATTTATTTCAAACTGTAACCGAAACGAAAACTAAATAAATGTCGAAGAACGATTTGCTTTTGAGAGTGCGTCTTAACATAAAGGAAATGTTTTTATTTTCCGGGCTGATAGAAGTAAAGAAACCTCTTTAACTCTCTTCACTCAAAGTTTATGCCAATCAAACATTTTCTGCTGAACTGTCACAAACAAAAACAGTAGGAAGACATCTACATACTTAAGCACTGTGATGTGATCCGGCACCTTTTTACTCAGCGGAATCATAGGCGGGTTCTCAATGACATCCACACCGAGTCGGTATATACCTCCATCAGGTCTCGGCCTGTGAACCCCATTATTAACGTCCAACCACTTCCCAGAGAGACTCGTTTCACACTGGCTCAAGTACGATCTGAACTTTCCTATCCAGACGCAAACCTACAATACCAAATACATGCCCTGCCTCTGAGAAATTTCAGAGTTTCCAATAATTAATTTTGTCTTGGATCTAGGATACCTTCATCTTTCAAAAAAAACTGCACTATGCAATATAATCGGTGCTTTATGTTTTTAAGAATTTTACTGCTTCAACAGTTCAATAAAATCTACAAAGTGTATAATAATTTAATAATTTATTAACAAATTTAAGCTCGTTTAATTTCATTTTCGGCTCTTTTAAATCTAATTTTTTTTTACAAAAATTTTACAGTGCTGCCAACCATCACTGTATATGTACATATATGTTTGTTTATAAGTTTATTAATTAGTTTTAATAATATTTTAAAAACGCTATACATTTTCTTCACACTGTCCATCATCCTTCACCTGATCCTCCGAATTTCATACATAATCTGAGGGTACTGACGGCGCCACAGTTGTTGTACTTGTCTCATTTATTGCTGCCAAACGTGGTATGCGCCGTTGTGAAGCTTCATTTGGTCCACCGATACCAACCATTGTGTGACCACCCATATCTATATTGCTTACACCGATTCCACCCCCAACTCTGCTGCCTTCCCAATTGGGTAGTGGTTGTGACATAACAGTTAAACCAACAATTTCGTAGGCACGCTCATTGCCACCGCCTGGCATGGCGGTTACCGAGAGATCGGAATAATAGGCGCTACTAGGCGCTGAAGATACAACCATCGGAATGTCTTGCTCGTGTTGTTGGAAATTGTATTTCTGTAAAAGATAAAGATAGATCATGTATCATAGCTTGTAGAATATATTTCTTTGTGGTTGTTAATGTAATGAGTGTGGAGTTCTCGTAGACTGCTCCTATGCGGCCTATAAGATGGGCGCTAAAGCATCTAAAACCTTTGTTTGCGTATAAGAATAGGCTAGTACTTTGAAGTACTCACTGAGTTGACATAGCTAAACTGTTCTTCAAATGCCTAAGGTTCGTTTTAACTTCGATGAGGTTAGGTAGATTTGCAGACGCTAAAAGAGTGGAGGACCAGAGGCTTACTTGGATACTCGTATAGTGCGCAAGTCGAGTTGTTGTTGATGTCCTTGCTGTGGTGTGATGGTAGTGTGCTGACCTACCACACTAAGGTGTCCAGGTTCCAGTGACGCAGCAGGGAACACCAAAATATTTAGAAACACTTTTTTTTCAAAATGGAGTCTTCCCTTGGCAGTGGTTCGAGTGTATTTCTGCCATCAAAAAGCTTCAGCAAAAATTCATCTGCCTTTATAGATGCCCGAACGACACTACAAATTCGGAAGAGAAGCTAGCCCTCAATCTGCTCTGCGGTGTAGCCGGCCAAATTATTCAAAAAGCCCCCATTACTACTTTTTCCAATACAGTCAAGCATATAGAAAGTTCGGGAAACTGCTTGTCCTAGGGAAGAAACAATTCAGCTCATAGCAGTGCCATGATATCACTTAGACCGTCTACGAGTGTCTTCAGAGCCAACGACTGGACTGCACGTTAAGAATAAAACCCACGCTTACATGTAAAACTTTGTCTAGGGTGGTCTTTGAAGAAGAAGGAATAGGGTTAAAGCTGTGAATGACTGAAATGACCTGATACTGAAACTCGCAATAGTGTAACGTTGTGGTCGTAAACTACATGCATAGTTGAGAGTTAGGGAATAATCGGACTAAAAACAAAAAAGAAGGAGATTTGAAACTATTTACAAATACTACAAGAGGAGTCTCCGAATTACACCTGAAAAAAAACTAAATCAAGGAAGTTGAGAACTTTTACCGTTAAGCTGAAAACTTGTTGAGTCCGACTATAGAAATAGACCATCTTCACACCTTGGTGCAAAGTCACAACCTATGGACATGTTTCTTGGCTAAACAATTTTACTACCCCCATCCCACTAAAACTCTAACATTTTCCACTTAAACTCACCTCACCACACTGACTGTAGGCCGTATTTTGATATGATGGATTTGCCGAACGTACCGATTCGCGATCCAATTCAGCATACAACGCCTCATTAACCGGACTATATGCATCATCCATGTGTGTATAATGATTTTCAGCAGGCGATGAGGATGGTGGTCCAATTTGATCGGGACTGGCTGAAGATCGACGACTCCATGACCAAACACCTGAATTGCTATTCGGACGCCTTCGTATACTGTCGGCGGGATGTTTGATGGAGAGTGTGGAACGACCATTTGAGCTACCATTACGATTATTACGACACCACCATGGTTGAGTGCGTCCAGCTGCAAGAAAAACGAATAAAACAAATGCATTTAAAACATCTTACAAAGAAAAACAAAAATATTTGAAAGTAAAAAATTGAATTTTGTTGGTTTACTAAACTTGTGGACAGTGTGAAAATTATGCTTGATGGCTAAGCTTTACATTTCCATAAATCAATATACACCTGGCGTTCATACGCCAACGCTTTTTGTTTGGAAGTAAATGCGTTGCAATTGCCATATGACAACTATAATTTGTATTGCTTGCAGCGTTGGTGTGAATGGCAGTGAGTGTCAGGTTGCACATGCGCCCAATTAAATTTATTTACTTTTATGGAAATTGTATAGGTGTTAGTCAAATAATTTTTCCTACCCAATAAGCACAGAAAAATATATTCTCCGACATTTGATAAATCCTTAGTTCGACTTTTGAATTTCAGTTGTTGTTGTTGTTGTAGTAACGACAAAAACACTCCCCGAAGGTTTTGGAGAGTGTTGTCGAATTAACAGTCCTTGGCCGGATTTGAACCCGGTACGCTCCGGTACTCCCTTGCGGTACTGCCCGACTGTCGTGGTAGCGATTTATGACCAGTGGAACCTTCTAGGTCATGTCACCCCTCCTTCCGTAAGGAAGGAGAGATGGGTAATGAGAGGTGAGAGGCATCATATCCGTAGATCAGCCATCGAGTTGCACGTCATTACCTTTGTGCATATTAGTCGCCTCTTACGACCGGTATGCCTACCTCGGGCATATTCTAAACCCCTAACCCGCAGGGGGTTTTGAATTTGAATTTCAGTCATTCCTTACTATTTAAAATTAAGTGTTGTCTCCAAACGAATTCCAAAACTTGTGCCGTATTTGAGATGCACTTGAGAAATTGTTAACAAAGACTTTTCAACTTTAGACGAACAAATAATTTCCAAATTGATAATCAGCGAAATTTTCATATTAAAAGCGAATTCACTTACAGATGATCTCATAAGAACATATGAGCAGTGGCTTCTGTCAAAATAAAAAAACTATATGCAATTTGACAGGAGAAGCCGCGAAAGCAAAAAAAACACATGAAGTGTGTGTGTGTATACAGCAACGAATTTGCGGTGCTATCACCTGGTATAAATTCGCCTTGGTCGCTGGCACATAATGAATATATCTCTTTTACTTGCCCATGACCAAGGCGAATCTATAGATGGTGATAGCAAAGCGAATTCCGCCATATTCGCCCTGATTCGCGTTCAGATTTTTGTAACTCAAAATGTCAAAGTAAAAGAGAATATAAAGGGACAACCTTGGTGAATGTTAACAAATCGTTTCCCATTATCTTTTACTGACATTCTGAGGTACAAATGTGCAGGAAGAACAAGCAATCAGCTGTTTCTATGCCATCACCAGGTATATGAATTCGCCTTGCCCATGACAATTACAAATCACGTTTTAGTCAAAAAATAAGTCATGGCTCAGTTACCGCTACTAAATGTGCCAGTTGGTAACACTCCTTACTTGGGCCATTTGTATACGACTTCGCACATGATCCAATAATTTATATGGTCGTCTTCCTCATCCACACCTTATGTCAAACTATCATATCTTTGTTTTTTGTTTACATTCTTTGTTTACAGTTCTTGGAAAAGCTATTGAGTTCACTTCGTGTTTTAGTTATTCTTAATAAAAATTCGCTGTGAATTGATATTTAACGAGTGCTTTGTGATAACATTTTAAGAAAATGTGTGATTTATGTGTGTGTTATACGTGAAAAGCTTAGAAAATAGGCGAGTCGTTTTTGCGCGCTTCCTCTCACATGTGCATTTTGACATAAGAATTAAACGACGTCAAACGGTAATTTCGTGTTGTTGGGCGATTGAGACGACCATATAAATTATTGGATCATGACTTCGCATTTGCAAGAGAATTCGTATCAATATTGGTATGCACTGTCTTATGCGTATTCGTTCAATTATACGAAGGCATTTGTATACAGATGTGTGCCCCCTAAACATGCCTTGAGTCGTATATAGAGCTGCTTCACTAGTTTTGTATGCTGCGCTGGCCCAACGAGGCGTATGAGTAATGTACGCAGTTCAATGTGAGATTATTTATGGATTGCAATACAAACAAATGTAATATGCACCTTAGATGTTTGTACATGTGTGTATACAGGTACAAACATGTAACCTATTACTTATGCGCCAACATGTCACAAAACAAATTGGAGTTGACTTTTATCGCAGCATATCATTAATAGTACAATTTAAGATCAAAGAAAAGTGTTAGTCACACAACTCCTTAGAGCTATCAAAACTCAAGTTATTACATATGTACATGCACATAAAGGATTTCGCAATGAAGCAAATAATTATATGCATGTACCCTGCACGAAATGCGATTAGGTTGGGGTGAGTGAGTAAAATAAAATAACATAAAATAAAATAAAATTGGATAAAAAAAAAAAAAATAAAAAATTAAAAAAAAAAAATAAAAAAAAAAAACAAAATTTTTGCTCCTGAATACCAACATCGACTCACATTTATGGAATTTGTATCATTTTTCAGTATGGTGAAAAAGTGAATCTCTCTGAGCAATATTACCCACTTTTTTATCCACTTTTTCGGTTGGCGCGACTCACGACTAATCCAGACTTTTACCCATTACTGGTATGTTATGGAAGTTCCACCCTTTGCAATATGTTATACTAATTAAAATTAACTCTTCCCAACTAGCGCACAAGGATTTAGTTGTGAGTGATTATAACCTACTAGCATTTACCCGCGGCTCCGCTCGCATCACAGAAATAAGCAAAATATCTAAGCTTCTTTTGAAAACCTTTTTAGTTATCAAACAGATAAGTTTTAAAGTTCACATTTTCCTTAAAATAATGATATACAAAAAACCTGAAATAATCAGGTTACACACCAAATATTAAAAATTTCTTAGCAGCACTTGTAAACAATTAAATTCACACAGAGCACCAACTTCTAATACAGGATTCTAAACAAAAGCCAAAGCTATTAATTATTTTTCAGATCAAATTGAAGAACAGATACATACAGAACAAACCGTAAGAGCTTCATAAATTGTATTATTATATAAACACTCATAAAAGTTTAATTTTTACGAAACAGCGAAGCAACCAAAATATGAAAAATTGCTAAACTTACTAAAAGGATATTTTCCGTAGAAACGATATCAATATCTTTAAAATGCACAACTATTTTGCTCAAACGTTACAAAAAATTCATTCAAAATATTTGATTTTATGTTTGACAGGTGACGATTTACTCATATTTATTAACGACGACAACAGCCCGGCCGACATTCAAAACGACGACTGCGAACGACAACGGCGAAAAACCGAAGCTTGACGATAGTTGCCGCCAAGCACCGACGACATGATAATAATGAAAGCGGCAACGACAGTTCTGCATTAGCTCAAACAACAGCAAAAAAATTTAGAAAAAAGTATTGCATGTGTAAAAAAAAACATAAAACTAATAAATTTCAACACATATTTAAAGCAATTTGCATACATTTTCGATTTAATTCACAAAAAGAAAAAAGGACGCCACGACCGTCGCTGTCAAATTAGAAATAGATCTCATCTGGCGACAGCGGAATTCATGAAAAATTCCTCTACATAAGAACATGTGTAAAAATAATTTGACAGATGCCGCACCGTCGTTGTCGTCTTGAATCTGTTTTCCCTAAGTGACAGAAAAAGTAAAGAAAACGCAAAATAAAATTGGTAATGTATGTATAGCAAGGCGAATTCATTACATGAACGTTATTTTCTTTTGATCTGACATTTCTGAACATGCTAAATTCGCAAAATCGTAGCAATCAGTTTTTAAAAGTATTTTTGTAGATATGGCGATGAATTTTTTAGTCACGTTTTGACCGATAACTCAGTTATCGATTAACTTACACAACGAAACATAGCAGTATCGGTTAGTTTATTGAAATATCGAGAAGTCCATATGAATCTTTGGCCTTTCCGTTTCGTGTCATATCCATGTTTAATGCAAATTTAGAGGTTTCAGGGCTTTTACATTTTGACCGATAGCTCAGTTATCGATTAATTTATCGAAATACTGCAATGTCCAAACGAAACCTGTGGCCTTCCCCTTTCGTTTGATACCCATATTGTATGCAAATTCAGGGGTTTTGGAGCAACCACGTTCTGACCGATAACTCGGTTATCGATGAATTAATCGAAATATTGCAGAGTCCAAAAGAATTCTGTGACCTCCCCCTTTCGTTTGATACTCATATTGTATGCAAATTTAGGCGTTTTGGAGCAACCACATTCTGACCGATAACTCGGTTATCGATGAATTAATCGAAATATTGCAGAGTCCAAAAGAATTCTGTGACCTCCCCCTTTCGTTTGATACCCATATTGTATGTAAGTTCAGGGCTTTTGGAGCAACCACATTCTGACCGATAACTCAGTTATCGATTATTTGATCGAAATATTGCAGAGTCCAAAAGAATACTGTGGCCTTTCCCTTTCGATTGATATCCATATTGTATGCAATTTAGGGATTTTAGGGTAACCACATTCTGACTGATAAATCAGCTATCGATTAATTAATCGAAATATTGCAGAGTCCAAAAGAATCCTGTGACCTCCCCCTTTCGTTTGATACCCATATTGTATGCAAATTCAGGGGTTTTGGAGCAACCACATTCTGACCGATAACTCAGTTAGCGATTAATTTATCGAAATACTGCAAGGCTTAAAATAATACTGTGGCCTTCCCCTTTCGTTCAATACCCATATTGTATGCACATTTTAAGGTTTTAGGGCACCAAATTGCATAAATTCATTGGATAAAATACATTTTTGGGTTAGTTGGGTCACATTAGTGCCCATAACTCCATAACCATGTGAGGTATTGAGATTTCATGAAACTTGTTACCTGTTGGAGACATCGGGAAATAAGTGTGCAAAATTTCGTACAGATCGGTGCTGTAGTTTGGGCGTGAAAACGGTTCAAACACACTCACTCACAAACTTACGCATTTATAATATAAGTAAGATTGTAGACGATATAGCTTCACCACTTAGAGATTAGTCTCGCCATTTCTTGCAGGGTATATTCAGCACAATCATACGTAGCCAAAGCTGGTGGGGTGAAGTTGTTGCGCTATATTCGCACTGTGTAATTGTAAAATATCAATATTTATTGCTTTCAAAATTATGAATGACATCGTTGACAGTCAACAGTTGGGGGTGTGTTGTTTGAAATGGTGTCAGACGTAGTTACTATTTACATATGTAGCTGATTGTTTGCCTTCCTAAATGCTTGTTTGCCTGCTTGTTGACACAACTATGTACTACATACATATATAGGTATGCAAATATAAGTACACTTGTATGAAATTTTGATATTTGATTACGCACTCAATTATTCATAAACGGTTTATGCAAAAAGAATTCGGCGTGTTTAAGCGACGTAAGCTTTAATAATTTCTTTCGTTTATTCATTTGGATTGCATGCTATTGTAATTCGCAACCAGCTTATGAAATATTCCAAAGATATAGTTTGTGTTTTGCAATCCCAAATAGGGGGGCTTTAACAGCGAAAATGAGGAGTCCAATCCCGCGCTATTATTTCAGATCGACAAGTGCTCGCCACCAATTAATACTTACATACAAGGTGTTACAGGTGACACGCACCCCCCGTTCAACAAGCACAAATAACTTAAATAAAAAATACTAATAATTTAAAATAATACATTACTCAAAGGTTGTCTGCTATGCATCATGTGCTCCGCACCTCCCCTTATACTCTCTGAACAAATAATAAAATAATATAGAAACATTAACTTAAAAAAACTAATCGCCCTCCATAGAGCTTAGATATGCTCCAACGAGCCGGATTCGAATGGGGTGCGGGGTAACGATAATAATGGCACCCAACCAGCCGTTGTAGAGAGAGTACTTAAATTATGGATGGACCACTTTGGACTGAGTAGGCAACTGAGAAGTGAAGTTCTTTCGAAAGTCACGTCTTATAATAAGAAGATGGACAGGTCCTGGGTGTATTCGAAAACAAAGTTCTTCCGAAAATTTAGGGTTCTTGCCGTTACGCCAACGGCAGATATGAGTGCAGTGAATTGAAGCACCAAAAGCCTAGCTGGCTGAGTCTTGTTATGCAAATGAACAAAGAATTCTTGGCCCAGAAGATTTCCCTACAGAAAGGCTATTTGTTTATGCTCTTACGACTTACCGTTGAGCAAGTAAAATTAATATACTATATCGACGGCTGAGTGAAGGATCACCTTATTACAAAATATTTTTCAAAAACGCTTCATCTCAGAATTTGTATCGATAACGCCCTATTTTCAAATTCAATATATTTCAGCTTCTTTGAAACACATTCTGAGATATGGTGTTTTTGAAAAAAATTCTGAACTAGAGCGTTATTGAAAAATATTTTGAAATAGGGTGATGTTTCACTCAGCCTTCGATATGAGCTTTGCTCAGCTGAGTATAAAAATTATTTCTCCATCCATACTATTCTTTTTCTTAATCATTTCCGAGCTCGTTGCAATGGCCGTCAACCAGAAAAAAATCTTAAACCAATACCAATCACCCACAATTGTGCAACATCATTGTTCCGATTTCAGTTGCTGCAATGACAAATCGTTGATGTTGACCGTTGACTATTAACATTGTTGCATTAAGAAATGAAATGAGATAAAAAACCAAAAACATTTTGGAAAGCCAATTAGCCTTTGGCAATGTTTAAAGCTGACTTGCGGAATTTGCTTTCCGTTTTGCGTTGCATTTTTTGTATTATTTTTGCACAAATTTTTTCGGCTAAAAAACAGTTAAGTGCAAGTAAGGTTTTAATGAGAGGCAAAAAAAGCAAAGAAAGTAGCAAAGAGAAAGAAAGCAGAAGCAACATAACAACTTAACAAATTAACAACTTGAAAAATAAGTTGGAAAATAAGTTGGATCGTGTCTGTTATCGCATTTTAGCTCATACCTATGGTGCGTGGCCGATACTCTTGTACAACAACTGCAATGATATACACTGCTTACTAAAACGAAAGAGAAAAAAGATGCACAAATTTGTAAACTTTTTACAGCACAAAAACTTAAATTGTCGAGCGATTTTACAAAATTTGGCCGAAAATAAACGGAAAATAATGAAAAGGATAATCTCATGAATACGCCGTATTTTGGGTCGGTTTAGGCAGTGCATTTTTTAGCTAAAAGCTTTTTCAATCCGGATGAGAACAAAATATTTTTTATGATTTGTAGAAAACTAGTAAAGATATATTTTTAGGATTTGGAGCATAAATTGTACTGCTCTTGTTTACAATCAACTATTCAACTAGCAACTATTGAGCTGTTAGAAAACTGAATAGGAAATACAACAACAATAAAACAACTCGACTTGTTCTTCTTCGTCATGAACCGCCCTTTTTCACTTCTTTCATCAGCATACGACAGCAATTGAACGCCTTTATAGGACACTGTACCAGTGCGGTTTATCTTCTCTGCTCGAATTCTCCTCCAGCATATGATCATGATAGGGAGTGGTATGTCTAAAGCCTCGTTTGGTTTCGAACGGCTCGGAGAGTCCTTGTCAATATAGGCGAAGCTGTTGGTTTGCTCAACGTCTTTTGTCAAACCAGCATAAGCTCAAGATGACGTCACATTCAGAAATGCCAGCATACAGCCAGCTGTGCCTATGATCGTTTTTAAAATGTTTAAATAAAAGTGGGCGTGGTCCCTATTCTGTTTACTTTTTGTTATGTTTGTGATATATGAAAAATGTATAAAGAATTTACTTAGTCAAAAGTGGGCGCGGCCATGCCCATTTTCCAAATTTATAAAAAAAATATATTGGGTGTCACAGTTTCAATGAAAACACTAAATTTGGCCATCATAGGTGCGTTCTGTCATGAATAATAAGTTTTTTTGTGTTTTCCAAATTATTCGATATATAAAAAGTGGGTGTGGCTGCAACCCGATTTCCCCCATTTCATATAACGCTAGGATATAGTAACATTTAACCAAGTTATAGTGTTCATAGACGGAGGCAAATGGCTTAAACAATCAATTCTTTTTGCCTGAATCCTTCGATATATATAAATAGATATCTATATCGATTAGTTTATGCCATTTCTACGTGGCGTTAGGCAATCAAAATTATTTACGATACTTTCTGAGCTTTGTTCAGCTGAGTATACAAACTAAGAACCAACCAAAACAGAAATTTACTTCATACGTCCAAGACTTTCGTAAGTAAAATGAGTTTTTCACTAAGAAAATAAAAAGTTGACTACAAACTGAAACAGGCTAACAGATTAACGATTTGTTGTGAACAAAAATACATGTGCAGCAAATTCTTTGGACTGACTACCAACAAAAAAAAAAACACAAACGAATAAAACCCAAATGGAACGCACGTTGATGTTGTAGATAACTTGTCACAGACGCAAATCCGCCTCTTAAGCTGACGTGTTCCCGCTTTTTCTGGAAACGAAATGTTAACTAACAATTAAATGTTTGCGCTTTTATTTCCTACCGTTAAGAAGACCAAGAGGCTTAAGCTAAAAAAAAGTATGAATCGAATAGAAATAACACAGAAAAAGCACAAATCGATTGGCACTCAAAAGCACTATTGCCGTTAAAGCTATGCAAATTGAAAGGATGACCAAAAGAGGGAGGGGGAATGGAAACACATTGCACCACGCACGCACGACAAACAAGGCGATTTCGTTGTTATTCTTACGGCGCATACACAAAGGTCATACATCGATTGGCCGATTTAGTGTCGCTCATGTGGCTAGTGCGTTTAACAGAGAATTCGAGCGGAAGTTCTACCACATCACACACCACGACGTGATTTATTCAAAGATTACAGGCAAACAAAAAAGAGACCGACCAGGATAGCTGGGATAGCACCAGTTGGCGGGGCATAACAGTACTTTGTGTAAAAAGTTGGTTGACAGTCGTACATGGGCGCAGGCGCTGCAATTACGCTACATCACTGACCTGCATTTGCGTGTGGCCACAGCGCGAGGAAAATCGGATTTTGTGGCAAAGAAAATGGACAGCAGTCAGGAGATTTTGTTGTTGTTTAAAATGGTAAAATACTTTGAATACCAGATAGATACATCTAAGTAGCATGCGAGCATACGATAACTGGCTAATAGACGCACTTACATGTTGGCCTCTTAACCTGGTGTCTAACCTTAAAGTTTCTAGATATTAAAAATTGGCAAAGAGCGCATAAGTTTGTAAGTTTGTAAGTTTGTAGCTATATCAAATGTATTAAAGTGGGGCAGCTGTTTTAGGAACAAAAAAAGCTGGGAAATATACCCTTAGTTAAAGCTATTCTAATGAAAGGAGCTAAGAATGCAAAAAAGTCGACGTTTACAAGTTTGATGTTCCTAACAGTAAAATATCGATTCTTTTCGGTGTTCCTTTTGTTCTATCACCAAGATACAGTGTTGCTGAGAATGGTACCACTCGACTGTATACTTTTATTCCGTGCAGAAATTGCACTCAACTCATTTTAACAAAATCTTAAATAGATGGAAACACTGGAAAAACATGCTAAGTGGCAACACCCAGGTACAAATTTTAAGAATGTAGTACACTATATATATACCAAAATCGCATACAAATCGGTTGAATAGCACATTTGAGGCTATAAGATAATTAAGAGTCTCGGGAACATCAAATGCAAATAGCAATGTATCGCTACATATCGGGTGTAAATTTCACAGCGCATCGATGCTTGTCTGACATCTCATAATGGAATATACCCCTGATAGTCGTGCCACTTACAAGGAGCAACAACAACAATCATACAATCTATACAGAGTATAGGTTTTCTTAAAAATTGCTATATTCGAAGATTCGCACCCCAAGTTACAAAACATTCTAAAACCCGCACAACCTTAATGCTCATTAATCGTCCCGCAAGCCGGACTTAACCAGTCTGAGCTGTGACACAACAGCTCCGCTTAATTTCTTAAATACGCGTCCCAAGTGTTGCATGCTAAATAACTGTTACCTGTGGCAGCACATTAAATTCGCATTGACTTCTTATCAATGTTGACTTATCTCTTAAATAGTAGCTGAATGCTTGATTATTCGCTGCTCTGCGCGCAAGTGCACCTTTTTAAATCTTATTCAAGTGGCAAGCGCTGATTATTAAATTACGACTACGAGTAGGTTGCTGTGCCAAACATGTGGGCTTTACCAACCAAACGCTACGACGCTAGTATTCACCAGCATTCGCTTCTACTTAGCTACTGTATTAATCAGGGGTAGTAAAAGCTATTATTATATAAATAACATGACTTTTATTTCAAAAGCTAAAATTATAAAAAATTAAATTAAATATGAATCTTATTATTGTTGTATATTGGAACGACTTCCGTCATTCGTTCTGATGAAAAATGTCATTGAAAATGGCACATCGTCGAAACCGGCTTGTCTCCAAACCAAATTTGACAAGGGATGACGGAAAGTCGTTCCAATATACATCTGCTTTCCACCCTGTCGGAAAATCAACAAAACAAAATGAATCAATCTTATTAATCAGTCAGTTT
Organism: Merzomyia westermanni; assembly: GCA_949987695.1. NCBI lineage: Eukaryota > Metazoa > Arthropoda > Insecta > Diptera > Tephritidae > Merzomyia > Merzomyia westermanni. The sequence goes on from OX465291.1 coordinate 18,797,429, forward strand.
CTAAATATAGAATTTTTCATGTTTTATTTTCTTATTTTTGTTTTATTTGATTGAAAAAAAAAAAAACCAATTTGGCTTTTATTTCTATAGTGAGAAAATAAAATAAAAATTAGTGACCTCTAATTTTACATTAAAAACCAAAAAATCAATAACATGTCAAACTTGATTTTAATTTTAATAGTCTAAAAAAGAACACAGAAGATTTTTGTTTCTTACTTTATAGAGGGGAAAAAATTAAATTCGACTCTTATTTGATTAGTTAAAAAATTAACATAGCTTTTATTTCATTAGTCAAAATTAAACAAATAACGAAACATTTTTGTTTTCCTAATTTTACAGAGGGGAAAAAATTAAATTCGACTCCTATTTGATAAAGTAGAAAAATTAAAATAAAAAAATTCCTTTTATTTCATTAGTCAAAAATAAAAAAAATAAAACATAATATCAATCAACAAACAAAAACATAAAAATTCGAGCACGGCTCCAACAATAATTACCATTAAAATTTTTTTTCATAATTTTAAAATTAAAAAAAAAATTTTATTTCATTATTAAAAGTAAATATGTTTGCTAATTAAAAAAAAATAACAGAAACGAAATTAGACTTTATTCAAAAATAAAAATTTATTTATAATTTGAAAGTCAAAGAACTCAAATTAAATTTTATGTTTCAAGGCGGCACATTAGTTAAAAAATTTGTTTCATGCTTCTAAATTTACAAAAAAAAAAACAAAAAAAAAATCTATTTAATTTTTGTTTGAGCAGCCAAAAAAGTAAAATAAAAAAGTGTCGCGTAAATTTTTTGAAAAAAATTAGATTTGTCATTAATTTGATAACAAAAATATATAAAAAATAATTTTTTCACTTTAATTTTAGAATCAAACACTCCAAAAATTAAATACTAAATAACAAAATATTTAGAAATTAAAAATCGAACTCTTCCTATTTCACTTTTCGTATAGAATTTCCTAAAATAAAAGATTTGTTTGGTCCCTGTGTTTGAGTATTCAAAGTGAAGTCGTTCAAATAGCGTTTTGTACATGTCAATTGTACATAAATAATTTATGGTCATACTAAAGTGTTGGTTTACGTGGTTTGTGACCGTTATTGTGTCTAGGAAAAATACTTATTACATATCTCTTTTAAACTTATTAAAATAAATAAATATGTATAAAGAACTGAAGCGCGTGTGCACAGCTGCAGTAAAATTTAAGTAAATGCGTATATTTATATGTACGAACTATGAACAAAGCGGGTCTTAGTGGTTTGAATTTGAAAGAAAAATCGCATGTCTATCTTGTCAGCCTTACATAAGCGATATGACCTCTTTGTCGAACAATCAGACTTTGCATGTCAAAACTAGTTTTTTTTTGTATTAAAAATATTTGTTTTTATTAAAATAAAATGGGTGACTTTGGAATGTTTAATAAATAAAAGTCAAACAGTGAAACCGAAGAATGGTCCAGAGTGAGTTTCGTTTGGGTTTCTGGAATTAAATTACCAGGTTACTTAAAACTTTCAAAATCAAATTTGCTCTTAACCCAAGGGGTTCCGCGATTCAAATATTTGGGGCTTAGCTAATCTATATACTTAATGTAGGCGAAAACGCGTAAAAAAGGCTTCAGTCGTCTCAAGTTACGTTCTCTATTATATACTCTTACAACCATATTAAAAAAAAAATAAAAAAAAAGGTCTATAAAGCTCTTAACTCATAATTTGTTTCGAAATCTCAATTTAAAAACCCTTATAAACCAATTTTATTTTTTATGAATATGAGGGTTAGTTTTTTTGTAAAACAAGGTATGGAAATTGCTACCAAAAATCTCAAGGAAAGGGATCTAAAGGCTCTGCTTGAAATCAGCTTTGAAATCCTGCTAAATGTTCGAATAACGAATTTTAATTAGGAACAGCGACATGAACTTAACAGATTCGACTAATCCGTGTGGTATCTTCAAAACTTGCTTGTTTTCGAGGCATTAGTAGAGGAAGATATCTCATCTGCAGTAGTGGACTGGTGAACTTTTTATACCCAGCGTGTACTAGTACACAGTGTATTTTAGTTTTGGTCATATAACGGTGGTTTGTAACCGTACAAAATAATGGAGATAGATATATAGTTCCATATATCAAACTCATTCACAAATCATTGACTGATACAGGTAGAATGATAAAGTTACCTAAATTTTTTTATTCTTTATATGATTTTTGAAAAGTGGGCGTGGCACCGTCCACTTATGAGTTAAGCTAAATTCAAATTCGACTGTTAATAACTTCAGAACGGTGTAAGATAGAATTACGAAACTTTACACGAGGTATACCATAGACATATTGAGTACGCCTACGGAAAATAAGCAAAATCGGTTGACGACCACGCCCACTTTTGGACCAAAGTTTTCTAAAAGAGAGGTAGGAAACCGGAACATGCCTTATCTCCTTCACTGAGGCAGATTGAATGCTAGAATTTCGTAGTTACAATGAACTGATAATCTTATTAATGATTTTTTTTAAATTTTGGAAAATAGGAGTGGCACCACCCACAGATGAATGAACAAGATGAATGAAATGACAAATTTCAGCTATTATTAATTTCAGAACGAAACATGATATGAGACATACTATCTACGTTTTTCAAAATTATATATAGCTTATGCTGTAACCAGTGAATCCAAGAATCTACTGTGAAAAATTCACAAAGATCGGTTGAATACCTTGAACGCATATACAAGATTAAAATTTTATATAGCATGGGAGTGTGGCACCTCCCACTTTTCCAAATTTATAAATAGCCTATACTGTAACTAGTGAGCCCAAGAATATACTATCATAAAGATCGGTTAAGTACTTTGGACGTCAGACACACATACACACATTAATTTTTATTTATAAGATTGTCCACATGGTAGTAGAAAAATTCCTCTTGATTGCTGCACTAAAGGAGTTCATTCAGTATGATTCATAAATCGGAGCGATTGCTCCCCTGTATTCTGTGTGATTTCTTGCGTAATTACAAGGACGGACAAGGACATACCAAGAGATTCGGTATCTGCTATAATTGTTAGAAAATGTGGAATCACATAGAACCATTTTGTGGCGCTTTCAGAAAATCGATCGCAACCGGTTCTTCTGCTCTATCGATAAGCTTTAAAAATTATCAATAGTTCGAAGTGGCTTTCAACTACCGCCTTTGTAACAGGTACCGAACGGGATACGAATGCCTTTTTTTTGAGACTGATTCGGTTCGTCAGGGTATGTATAAGTGAGTTCCACTCAGTAGTCAGGCCTACAACTATTACTGCACTATTACAAAATCAAATGCACAACCGGACATTTTTCCCATGCTCAAAGCCCATGCGACACAATATAGTTGGCTATGTCAGCAATCCACCAACAATTTATTCAGCAACAGCAACAACAGCTCACTGAAATCGTTGCAGTGAAATTATTCTCGCTTTTGCATAAACTTATAATACAACAATGCAGTGTGTGCACTTGTTGTTGCCATCGTATGATGAAGCAACAATTTAATTAAATGGCCCATCGTGGATTGTTGACTGCTGCTGCTGAGAATTCGTTACTTCATGCAAATCACTTTGGCTGCTGCAAGACATCATGGACCAGCATTTTCCTACATTGGCTCATTTGCTTGAGCAACAAGGAGTCATGATTCAGTTGTATTGTAGTCAACCGACTGTCAACTACACACATGCTGCTTCCTCTCGCCCACACACAACGGGAGCTGAGTAATTTTTCAGCAAGTTGCTTGATTTAATTTTTTTATTTGGTTGTGAGCAGAAGATTCTCATCTATTTACAGCACTCACGGTATTTGTTTCTGTTATTTGTTGTTTATACCTTTTTGTTTGTTTGCTTTGCTGCTACTGCAGCTGCTCGTACTTTCGTGTTGTGTGCATAAAGAAATGATGAGACAAAAATGCGGCATTTTATGGCAAAATTGTCTTTATTCTTTTTGTTGGGCAAACCGAATGAACTTCACACAATCGTAATATTTCACTGAGGATTTGTTATTTTAACGCCCTTTGGGTATTTTTAATTTTAAATGTGAACATGTTTAGATAGGTATATATGTATGAATGCGGAATACCTTGCAGGAAAGGAAGATCACTTCTGTGGCTACAAGCAACAGCATCTGTGTGGAGTTAGAATTAAATTAAGTTGTTACCGGCATTGTATTCTTCGTATTTAAACTATTAGTCCAGGCGACAGGGATTTAACACCGAAGTGGCGCGGACCACAGGTTTTTTTGGGTTATCTAACCTTCCTACTAGTGGACATGAAAGGGTAAAAAAAATAACCAAAAAATAGGTAGAGTATACCTTTCTGCAGCCATTTAAAATGCATTTTTTTTTTAAATTATTTCGGTAATGGTAACATCTGTGAAAAAATTTTCTTCTACGATTCTCCATCCAAAGTGTCTTTACAGTTTTTCTTGTAAATGCTATAGTTTTCCCGCTATAATCACTTTTTCCCAGTGCATTATTTCAAAAAACATGCAAACAAGTAGATTTTTGCATTTTGTAGGGGGCAAAAAAATTTTTTTTGCAAAACTCAATTATTTTTTTCGTATTTCGGTAGAATGTTAAATTGTTATGAATGGTCGAAAATGGGCGTGGCAGCCACCCTAACTTTGTTCGAAATTTAATAACTTGTGAAGTTATCCCGCCAGTTGTTAAGTCCTTGCCTGGACTATATGAGTCATTATAATTTTTATAGAGCTTTTCAACAAATTCAGATTTTAGGGGTCAAAATCAGACCTCTTAAGTAATAATTACTAATCGTAAGGATTACTGGTTTGATTGATTACTTTTTTTTTTTAAATGCTACTATTTTAAAAAACCAATAAAAAGAATCATGATTTTTTATGATTATCAAAAAAATCAAAAATAATTAGTAATTGATTACCATTGGAAGAAAATTAAAAATAATCAAAAACAGAAACAATTTTTTAATTGTTTTTGAAGAAAATTAAAAATAATCAAAAACAGAAACAGCTTTTTAATTGTTTTTGAAGAAAATTAAAAATTATTAAAAAACAGAAACAATTTTTTAATTATTTTTGATTACTTTAGATTTTTTTTTTTGATTATTTAAATTTTTTTTCTAATGGTAATCAATTGCTAATTGCCGATTTTCCAAAAACAGTTTAAATAATCATTATAAAGAGCCATTCAATCAATTGATTGGGAATTTAACTGACAGTCAGTGTCTGTTTTTGTTTGATACAAAAGTTTGTATTTATTTGTTTTTTTACAACAACATAGAAAACTTTAATTAAAAAATGGAGTTTGTTGTCGCCTAGACTTATGACCCATCATAAAATAACCTAATGGGAAACTAATGGCATAACAGTTAAAATTGAGTTCAACTATTAATTGCGATAGCTGACACTCCAATGAAGACGAAGTCAACCTGTTGTTGGGGCAGTATTTCGCCTCCTTAAGCGGTACAGCCATAGCCAAAAATGAAGATGATGACAATTAATCTCTTCTAACGCAAGCCCTAAGAAACAAGCATTTTTCAATAGGGTGGCATCCTAGTGAGTTTACTGTAAGAAGAGTCTACCCCAGATTGTTGATTGCTTAGATTGATGTCGCAGTTGATTGTTTTTTCTTGTAGGGTGTTTATAGGGAAGTATGTGTGAAAATATGGCAGATTTATTTAAAGAAATGATAATGGCAACCAGTGGCGTATCCACGGGGGGTGGTGGTTGGGGGGATGAGTAGACCTAACGTCTAAGCCATTTTGGCCTTCAACCATAGCTCGCCAATCGTTACGTCTTTCTGCCAATTGGAAACATCACGGGATCACAAATCGGTTTCCACTTTGTCCCTAAATCGGAGTGGTGGTCTCCCCCTTCCTCTGCATGCCGATAAGAATACTTTATGGGCCGGAACACCTTCGTTCATTCGCACAACATGGTGTTAAAATTTAATGAACTACAAAACTGTATACTCCAAAAAATTCTAAAAATTCTGAAAAAATGTAAGACTGATAAATTTTTGCATACATTTTTAAAACAAAATTGATTGTGTGTTTCAAATTTCAGGTTCCGATAAAAAAAAATTTTTTATCCCCCCTTCCCAAAATCCTGGCTACGTCACTGATGCCAACATTGCTACGCTTTTTTGAAATTTTATTCAATAAATCTATATTAATTAAGCATCTGAGATTTCTCTAAAGAGTATTTTGCTCCAATGAGCATAACTTAGAAATGCATTTGCAGCTAGCGGTGAATAAATGGCTGAATTTATCCAAATAATGTAAACAATACTCAGCAAGAGTAAATTACTTCCAATCGTTTCACAAAATCTCTATCAACTTCAGTTATGCGAGTAGTTACGTCATTGTCTTCGAAAAATCCTCTTAAGGAGTTTCCATCGTTTCTATTTCCGTATCCATACCCGTCTTCGATTTAAACTACTCTTGGTCCTAATTTGGCGACTTGATTTTTTATATCACAGATTTGAATAATATCGTACCTGATGACTAAATTTTTTCAATATTATGAAGCTTCATCTCCTAGTCGTAGGGGAACAACGGAAATCATAAACATATTACCATCTGTAATTATTTTATCGTCCATATTAATTCTTTCTTCATATGCGGTTTGTCCTCATGATCCAACACGATCCCATTTCTTTATCAATGCTAGTCCCTTTTGCAGTGATTTCAACTTTTCTTCAGTAACTGATACTTCGATTACTTTGGGACTTGAGGAACTGCTTACTTCTTGGCTTGGATAAACCAAAATCTAGAAACAGCGCACAAGACTCTTCAGGAGTGTATTTCCTAGCAACTGCTTTTGTTATATAAGACTTTACGTTTCTTCGAATAAGATAGTTCTAGTAGTATCTGACAGCTTCCTTTTCCTTGTGTAGGTCGCACACTCTTCTATGGGTTTTGTTGGTCTTTCCCTAGTTTGATTGCTTGACGTGATAGGCGTTTATTCGTCAAAACTTCTCTACCTAAAAACTGGCGGCACCTACATGCTTTTTGACGACCTCGTACGGCATCTGCTTTTGCAGAGATCCTATTTCATGGCAGAAATACATTATGATGTTACTTGTCCCTCACTTGAACCTGAGATATATATATCTTATTATCGATAACCAAATACTGATTTCTACGGCATTATGGTATCAGCGCATGGAAATTTGCGCTATTACACAGCACCAAGCGCATGCAAATATGTATTTTCCATATGATTTTTCTTACTTTCACTTAATTAGTTAAAGGACTGCTCACTTAAGATTTCTGATGCATATACATATATTCACATATTACATTTATATATATGTACAGGGTGGCGCAAAAGTAATCCTCCTATCAGAAAATGCTATACATTTTGCGATTGGCCCCTAAAGTCAGTTCTGTTTTGACATTTGTGTAGTAAACACATGCGAAATACACGTTAATAAACAATGTTACGCTACACTGCTCCAGAACGCGGAATATTGCTGACTATTTATTTGACCAATAATCGGTCGGGGCCAAACGGTTACTGTGAATGGTGAGCGCTACAGAGCAATGATCAACGAGTTCTTTTTGCCGCAACTTGATGAATTGGGATTGGAAAACATGTGGTTCCAACAAGACGGTGCAACAGCACACACTTCACGTGCCACAACCGATATCCTGAACATCGGAAGCTTACTTTTGCGCCACCTTGTATTATGCAAACATATGCATCTTTCACAACATCACACATCTAAATGCGTCACACAATTGTTGTCGTTTTTGTTGTTTTAATTTTTGCACATTTAAAATTGTTTGCCATTCCGCCTCTATGCTGTTGATGCCACATTTAATACGGATTGTGGCAATGATTTTGTAGTTAGCTAACGAATTGTCTGTTTAGTTGTATAAATGGCTGTTGTTGTTGCTATTATTATCCATCTTATTGCTGCGTTTCTGGCTCATTTAAGTTATGAGTCGGGAGAATGTTGCGCTAAGCATGACTGCATGCAACAAGCGTGGACACATTGCCACATGCAACCGCACATATGTAGCATGCGAGTCGATGTAGTCGTAAGTTCCCTGGTGGTTGCATTAAATTAGCGGTGCCTTTTTTCATCAACTTGTAGGTACTTTTTATTGCAATTTGTATTTTTGTTGTTGTTTTTGTTTCTGTTATGCAGCATTACAAGATGCCAACGAGTGTAAAATTGGTTTAAAAATAGTTTTTTTAAGTGCTTTTGTTGTTGTTGCTCATACATGCGTGCAACACTGACAGCCTGCAACTGATGGATACTCGACAAGCAACGGGGTTTGCTAAGATTGCTAGAAACAGTGAGCAATTTTATGTGAGGATCTTGCATACTGCATTGTATTTGTAATGGAAATCTAGATCCCGTTTTGAAAGATTTATTGGAAAGTTATCCCATCCATGCCATCTATGCCCATCTATGGGTTTCGGTCTATTTTCAAGGTTTAAGCGCACACTGATAAAATGCAATGGTCCAATCAAAATCTTAGGCGGTGTTCTTGAGCCTTTGCAAACTGACTTATTGGTGCGGGCCTTCAATCCTCGGAGCATATTCTGCATACGGCATGATGCATGGATTCTACCAACTCGTCATCCCCACGAGGATAGTATCACTAGATGCAGGTATCGGTATTTTGCGGTTACAGCAACAACGAGGTCAACGTATTTCACCAGGTGGCCATGATTGTTTCTAAAGAAATTTGTCTAAATGCATTCGCCGAGTTGTCTCTTACACTTTTCAGTCATTATTTCTATAAGCCATCATCTGAAGCTTTTCAGACTCCCTTCTAGCTTCACATATGTGTCTTCTAATTGGGCATATCTCTTCCCTTCCGCATTTAAGGTAAAAAAAACTGTAGAAAGGATTAATCAATTTCAAGCAGATGGGTAAAATAAAATAAAAGAAATAAAAATAAAGTAAAATAAAATAAAATAAAAGAAAATAAGATAAAATAAAATAAAGTAAAATAAAATAAAACAAAATAAAATAGAATAAAATAAAATAAAATAAAATACAATAAAATAAAATAAAATAAAATAAAATAAAATAAAATAAAATAAAATAAAATAAAATAAAAAAAAATAAAAAAAAAATAAAATAAAATAAAATAAAATCAAATGAAATAAAATAAAATAGAATAAAATAAAATAAAATAAAATAAAAGAAAATAAGATAAAATAAAATAAAGTAAAAAAAAATGAAATAAAATAAAATAAAATGAAAAAAAATTAAAAAAAAAAAATTAAATGTAATAAACTAACTGTCAAATGGCGGAAGTAGTTCATGCATATTTTAAAAAGAAGAATAGAACTAGGAGCTTAGATGACATCAAAACCAGCGTATTGTTAGCTTAATGGTTAGCAATGCGTGCCAAAATTTCTCTGATGAGTGAAGTCTATCAGCTTCCGAAATGGATCTATAAGAATAGCTATGGCAGTTGTCTCTAAACATTTTTCCTACTCTATTCAATCAAAAAAACTTTTAATAATTAATTAAAATGATTATTAATAAATAAAAACAATAATAATTTTGATAAAAATTCAAAAAGTGAAAAAAAAAAAAATTCTTACTCTTGGCCTTGAGTTCGTTTCATGAATACTTTATAATAAACTAAAATTAAATTAAATGAAATAAAAAAATTATGTAAATAAAAAATTAAACAAAGAAATGAAATGAAACAACAACTAAAAAAAATTTTAACTGTATTCTTAACTGATAAAAAAAAAGAAACTAAAAAAAATTAAAAAAAAACGAGTTATTCTATCAAAATAAACTTTTTTTACTGTGGTAAATGAAGATTAAAAGTAAAATTATTCGTTTTTGCTTTTATAATTGACTTTCCACCAAGTCTTGCAACCTAACAAGCGTCATAATCCCGCAGTCTCGATATTGCCATCCCTACTGCACTACTACGCGTGCGATGTAATTTTTTTGGAGTTTCTGTGGAAGTTTTTGTGCTTTTTGATTTCCAGCAGACAATTTGTTAGAGTTTCTTTTACTTTTTTTCGATTTTAGTTTATTTCCATCTATCATTGTTTATTTAAGATTCGCTTGCATGCAAAACCCCACCTACACGCAGCTTTGCGTTTCACTAGCGCATTAACGAAATTACATTTTAAAATGCAAATTGAATTTGAAATGAAAATTGCCAAATTCCGCCATCGTAGAAAAGTTTATCAGCGCAGTGCATCAATTAATTGTAAACTGAGTACTCACACACCCTCAACCAACTACTAAGTACTCGTACATGACGGCAATTTGTTGTCGTGTTGCACGTTCGCCTCAAGTTATAAATATGTGGCAGCCAGTAGTGTGTAGCTGCTTTGAGTGGCATTAGTAAACTTTGGCTATTTATATTAAAGCGACAACGAATCGACAGACAAAATTTAATCGTCAGCTTAACTTAACTGAATTTTTAACAAAATGTTTGACAGAGATAAAACTTTGTGATGAAAAAGCGCGGAAAAGGGCCTGCGGCAAAAAGCAGTTAATATTCAGTGTTGTTGGATATGGACAAATAAATATATGCAAAAAAAAAAAAAACAAATACGGAAGTCTATGTTCGATTGAAGCTGCAATTTATATACCTAGTTGTGAGATATCGAGGCATTCCAAGTAAGACATGCTTATTTTAATAGTTTTAGAGTACCCAGAAATTTGAAAACATTTCCTTTGAATTATTTAATTAGCTATCTCTAATAAAACTACCCAGATTTTAAAGTGATATATATTATGCACAGACCACAAAGAAGTGCGCTCAAATGTGTTGGTAGGGTTTTGGGCACCACTGGCTGCAGAGGCACTGAATGCACTCCTGAGTACTCTGTCGGTGGACTTAAGCGGCAAACCGTTAGCGGCATGTGCCGCCATGTGACTAAGGAATTTCCAAGGATGGAGGGCCCCTATTGAATTTCACTCATCAATCCTCAAAAACTGTATATCGAACACTGTTTCGAGGAGAAATATAATAATACGACTCTGGAGAGAGAATATTGGTGGCATGGCAAACCTTCTGGAGACAACGGTTCCATAAACTTGTACACAAATGGATCGAAGCTTGATGATAAGGCGCAACGGTGTTAACGCTGCTCAGCTGGGACTAAATATAGGCTTTCGAATGCACGATCACTGTAGTGACTTTCAGGCAGTAGTGGTCGCTACACAGTAAGCTTTAGAAATACTGAAGACAGTGAATATTAATAACGGTGATTTTTATATCTTCTCAGGTAGCCAAGCAGCTCTAAATGCGTTGGGAGCTATCATATGTAACTCCAGGACTGTCGAGAGCAGCTCCCAATTCAATTGGTATGGGCACCTGGACACCGTCTTTTATTAGAAAATTAGATAGCAGATGATCTTAGGGTACATCAGCTTCGCTTTTAGAGTCCTGGAAAGGTTAAGGTATACCACTCGCGACCTCCTCAAACAATAAAGCCACCGATTGAAAAACATCAGTGCCTGTAATCATTCTAAACGGGTGTGGCCAGAGATGATCGCGAGTGGAGCGAAACATTTACTTACACCTAGCAGGGACGGAATCTCGTTACTTATGGGTCCTCTCAAGGCCACATATATTTAGGAAAACAAGCGAAGAGGTAGGGCATTCACTTCCATGACTTTCGCAGAACCTACAGAGACGTAGAGTAGCCTAAAAGAGTCAAACATCTTCGTTCTGAATGCTCTGCACTGTGGGGTAAAATACTAAAATACATGGATTCAAGGTATTTTAGTCATCTCTGCGAATTATCTAGGATAAAGCCAAGGACATTCTAGGCTCTGCTGAATAGATAAGTTGGTTTGAGTACTGGGTTATAAGATCCATATAAATAGTATCACAACGGAACCTTTGGCGCCTAAGTGTGTTGGTGTGAAAACTAGCTGCCAATGCAACCTAAGCCAACTTTTCATACCTCATGAGCTAAGCACAACTAGGGATAAAGTCATTGCAAAAATTCTCCTATTCAGAGTTTGCTATGCAATCAAAATATATGCTTAAGCAACAAACAAAACTCAGAAAATACAAAAAAAAAATTATATAAAATAAACAATAGAAAAATAAAAAGTTTTATCGCGTATTTGTCACTTTACGGAAAGCGGAATTTTCATAGCCTAAGCCAGTAGCGGATTTTTTCCCTTGCTAACTCGCAATTCGCTACCTCATGTGACAGAGATTACGTAGCAATTTTTCTATTAGCATTGTGTGGCCAACTTGACTGCTGACCGCAACATATTTTTTTGATTAAGTAGTTATTTTGCGACACAAATTTTAACATATTTTTCACACATTACCATGATTCATGAAAATTGCGCTTGCATGAGTGACTTTTGTTGTTGTTATGCAAGTTATTTGTAAACTTACCATTACCGTTAGCTGATTTTATTCTGCAATAAAAGAGAAGAATGGAAATTAATTATTATGTGCATTAGTCACAGTGTACATTCACATAAAAACGAAAGACTTAAGCAACGAACTTGTAAGTGTTATTAACTTTTTTAGATGGGAATTGCTATATAAATACAGGTAAATTATCAGAATAGGTTAATAATAGCTTCAAATAATACTTTCATGCCTAGTAATATTAGTTTAGCTCAAAAGGTAGGTTATAGTGAGTTTGAGCTCTTCCTACTGAAGATGTGCAAGCAGCTGAAACAACTTGTACTTCTAAAGTAGAGGGGTATGCCCACGATTTCAGTAGAGCAGTCCTTGTCCAGACATTCCATACGTATTTGTGACAAAGTAGTATATCGGCGAAGGTAGATTAACTGCGATTCAGGCCTCCTAAGTAGCCGCTTCGATTCCATAGAGACTATTGCACCTACCGACTCATCTGCGGTTTAGGGAGTTGGATTATGTCCGAGGAGGGCATACCTATCGTAAGAGACGACTAAAATGTACAAAGGTAATGACGTGCAACTTGATGGTTGATTTACGGATATGACGCCCTTCACCTCTCATTACCCATCTTCTCCTCACTAACGGAAGGAGGGGGTGAAATGATTTAGATGGTTGAACTGGTCATACCAAATCGTTCCAGCGACAGTCGGTCATGTATCGCAAGGGAGTACTGGCGCGTACTGGGTTCATATGCGGAAAAGGATTATAATTTTTCACAGCACTCCCCAAACCCTTTGGGAATCGTCACAGAAAATGCTTACCGGTCTCTCCGGGTATTATGCCTTGGCGAATTCTGGATAATGCGGTATGCCGATCTTATTTACCATTTTACCAGATAAACCTTGTTATGTAAAATCAGTGATCTTAGGCAGGTTCGATAAAAATTAATAAGGAAGCAGGTTCGGTTGTCTTTCCAGTGGTCATCTGGTTTGAATGTTGGAAGACGAAAAGAAGTATTATTGAACTGGACTATCTCGGTATGGTTGGTTAATGTGGCGAGTACGTTAAACGGAAAACTTCGGCACTGACCGCAGCTACCATTAGGTCGAATTTTGCAAGGAATGTCCGGAGGTAATATCTTAGGTTAAGGTTTGATCTACGCATAACTAAATCCTTGCTAAGTAGGGCTTCGGCGCTAACATAGAATCACAATATACCATATGAAGGCCCAAGTGGGCTTCTCCTCAGCTGGGATAGCTTCCACACCCAACCAAAGATAATATAACCATCTGAAATAGCTAGGTACCTTATATTTCATGAGAGCGTTAGATCTTCTGAGTAGATACCTTCAAGAGTATAGACATCACGTAGTCGTTCCTCTCAGGGATTATTATTGAGAACTTGCTGTCGAGTTAAGTGGTCGGAATAGTACGGTCGACTTCACTCAAAGTTTCAAATTTAAAACTGTGAGGGATTTCGTCTATTTAAGACCAAGCGATAACACCGAAAATAATGTCAGTAGAGAAGTGCAACGGAGAATCACTCTTACCAATAAGTGCTACTTTGGACTGAGTAGTCAACTGAGAAGTAAAGTACTCTCTCGACTGACAAAGATCACGCTCTATAAGTCGCTTATCATATCTGTCTTCATGTAAGGCTCGGAATCATGGGCAGTGTCGAAAGAAGATGAAATAGCCCTTGAAGTATTCAAGAGAAAAGTTCTCCGCAAAGTTAATGGTATTTCCTGTGATACCAACGGCGAATGGACAAATAAGCTGCAGCCCAGGGTAAGTTGAAAAAACAGGTCCAAGATGACTTGAACTCCCTTAGTGTTTCCAATTGGAGGCAGTTATCGATAAAAAGGGATGACTGGCGAAATTTGATACGTAAAGGTCAAATGAATGATGATGATGAAGTATGATCTTCCTTTTACTTGACAACTTCGCAGATATCCTGCTTAGGAGGGTGGGTTGAAAAAAATTGTTTAATGTTCATACAAAAATAAAACAAATTTTACTCAACATTTAGGGGCCATCTCTTGCTTCTTAAATAAAAAACAGATTAAATGGGGTAGCTCCAAAAAAATAAAAAATTTATAGGTATTGTAGAATTTTTAGCGCGTTCTCTCGAAATCCAATGGAAAGTCACGATTTGGTAAAAAAATTTCTCTTTGGCTACTATTCATTTATTCAAAAATCGAGTCGATCAACGCAGAAATCTGAGGCAACATTCTTTTTTATTTTCATTTTTAAAATCCTACTCCATGCTAAGCGAATAACATAAAAAATTGCCAACCCACCCTTATACTTAGTAGGGTTTCCTCCATTTGCTTTTTTTATTGTTCTTTTCGAAAAACAATCATAGCAAATCACCACACATTAAGTTATAAACAAAGTATTTTTCGTAATTATTGGTGGCAAATGCAATTTTGTTGTTAGGCAAACAGAAACATCATAAACATTTCACTGTCTTGCACTAAAGTTGCTTATTGTTGTTATTTTGCATTTGAGCCTGAGTGGCGTTCTCCAGCTATTTTGGCTATTTTTACTATTTTTGGGTTTTCACTTTTTTCTGCTTTAAAATTTTTGCTTTGTTTAAGCCTTAATTTTTTTGTTTTTGTACAAATTTCACTGAATTGAATTGTTGTCTTTACGGTAGGTACATTTGCAAAATACCATGACTATAACAAGGCTCAAGACCAATAATAATAATTTTTGTTTTTATTTATGCAAATTATTATTGTTTAAATTTTCTTTTTTAATGAACTTGCAGCGCTTTTACTTGCTTGGTTTGGGAAGAAGTTCTACTTTTATAAAAAATTAACAAAACCATTAAAGTTTAATAAATATTCCAAAAAAAAGACTACTTTTTGAAAGAGAGATATTAGATGAAGTCTCTTCATAAATGTCCCTGATTGAAGTTTTTACTTTTGGTCAGGGCATATGCAAAATTCGAGCCTTAATGCGTTTTAAAGTTTAAATGTTGATCAAATAAAGCTCAATGTACTGATATATGCCCTTAGAAACTGCTTAGTGATGAGGTCAAAAATAATTATATATGCGCATACGAACTGCTTATATCTCAGTACTCGATAACTTATATTTGTCCACGCAGTCATAAGTCCTTGCTTTTCCCTTCCCAACTATTTAGAGAGAGTGCTTAAAGTACTTATATTTGCCTCATAAAATGCTTTATGCTAAACAGAGCCTAGTAGGGAATACTTACAATAATGTAGTAACCCTGCAAAAAATCATCGGACTGATCTCTAAAGAGAGTGATCCGGGATCAATACCTTTCGTCTACAGTAGGCTACAATGGATAAGGCGATTTTAATTTCTGTAGCCTACTTTTAGGCGTTGAAAGTAAACTTGTCCGACCTTACCAGTAGGGGACAAAGTGAATCTGTCTTACACTACTTTATTGGGCATGAAAGGGACCAATTAGTTTTTTTTATAGGGAAGTAAGCATACATACGTGTACATGAAAATAAAGATATATGGACTACCTCTTACACGGCTCACACCATGAACATATGCATTACACAGTGCAACAATAGACCATTACTCACTGCTGCCATTCTAATAATAAGTCTTTAGCAGCCAAAATACATAAAAATAAATGAAAATTTTAATTGCATTTTATTTAATTTCGTTCGCTAGCATTTTTTCACTTTTCACTATTCTTTCTAAGTACATTATCTTGGAGTACTCGAACTTTGAACTAAATTGCAATTCATCGTACTTTCATTTGCTCTGCCAAATGTATTCGTATATAATTTGTGCTTCAATTTAAGTGAAATTCATTTGCAAAACTCAAAAAAAACAAATACCAAAGAAAAATGAGCGTATTGACTGGAAATGGGTTTACCGCATTTAAGTTGATTCTAAAAAGTTTTCTAGAGGCATTAAGCGCTTTACAAAATTAAATGAGTGCAAAGCGCAAAGTCAATGAGTTTCTAGGGCAAACGTGATTTTAGCACATGACAAACACATGCACATATATATATGTACTTATATGCATACATACAAATATATACTTATACATGCCACATAATCGCCGTCTGCACTCATATGAGCATATATAAAAATAGTTACGCTACTTGCAACGCATACGAGTATAACACTGTCAGTGCAGCTGAGGAATAAAAATAAAAATTGAGACGAACCAAACTAAAGTGCGCTTCAAATCAAAAACTTTTTTTCGTAAGCTGTGGCAAGTACAAAGTTGCACAGACAAGTATGTGGTAAATGAAAGTAAAATTGTTGATATGTGGATGTATGCCCAAGTGCATACTAAGCTGATGAACATTTTATAAAAAGAGAGTATTAATAGGACGCATACAATTTTTTTGAGAATTAAATAAAATATTTTATCATGTTTGGAAGCATTGAAAAGATTTGGCGTTATAGTGCTTTGTTGGTGTTGTAACATTACTTCTTTCGCTGAGTCGGAATGTGCACTGTAGATGCGCCTTAAGCGGATTAAGTTGGTTCAATGAAGGTAGACTTTTTAAATAATGATTTCTAATCGTATTGATTACCAGTTTGAATAATTATTTGCTTGAGAATCCATTTAAAGGTTGATTACCATTATTTTACATTTTTAATGATTATTTCCCAATTAATTAAAAAAATAATCAAAAAAATCACGATTTTTTCCGATTATTAAAAGAAATGTCCAAAAAAGTTGTTTTGATTATTTTTGATTTTTTTCGATAATTTTTGATTTTATTCAGTACTGTTGTAGAAGCACATAAATACTGAAAAAAATCAAAAAAAAAAAAGGGGGGAAAAAATGATCAAAAATAATTAAAAGTAATGAAAACAGCGTTTTTTTTGATTATTTTTGATTTATTTTCGATTTTTTTGATTTTGATGTTGTAGAAGCACGTAAATATACACATCAACAATACTGAAAAAAAACAGAAAAAAATGAAAAAAAAAAATCTAAAAATTATCAAAAGTAATCAAAAAAATTTTTTTTTTGATTATTTTATATTTTTCGATTATTTTAAATTTTTTTTTTGATTTTTTCTAATTGTAATCAGTTAATAATTGCCTTTTCTTGAAAAACCATTAAAAAAGCCGTCTAGTTAATTGATTACTAATTACTAATCAAATTTAACAGGTCTGTACGGAAGTAACAACTTCTGGCCGTGTATAATTCCGGTTCGTAGACCCAATTTTTTATTTTGTTTATTCAGTATTTCCTTCTAATAAATACTGCACTACTGGGAACAGTGTTGTTTAAATTGCATTACAATTAGACTAAACAACAACTATACAATGCATTGGGCTCTTGATAAATTTCATATACGAGGTGTGTTCAAAACGTATCGCGAATTTTGAATTTTCGCTGGTTACGTATATTCGAATTTCGAATTTTTTGTGGCGTTATGTTGGTACTCATGTCTCTCACTTATGCCGACAAGCTCGGCCATTTTGAATGTTCAGTTAATTGTTGACAGCTGCTTTGCTTGCACGTGTTTTGGATCGTCTTCGATTTTTACCTATTCAAAAAAATGGATCAAAGAACCTGTATCAAATTTTGTGTGAAAAACGAAATTAAGTGCGCGGATGCATTCCGAATGTTGACTGTGGCATACGGAGAAGCTACCTTGGACCGAAGCAACGTTTATCGGTGGTACAAAATGTTCTCAGAAGGCCGAGAAGATGTGCAAAGAAGAACAAAAATTGGCTTTTGCACCACGATAACGCCCCTGCTCACGCATCGTTGCTTGTGCGCGACTTTTTGGCCAAAAACAACACACTAATGATGCCGCAGCCACCGTATTCCCCAGATCTGGCCCGCTGTGACTTTTTCTTGTTCCCTAAACTGAAGAGGCCCATGAAAGGACGACGTTACGCTTCTCTTGACGAGATAAAGACGGCATCGAAGGAGGAGCTGAACAAGATACAAAAAAATGATTTTTTGAAGTGCTTCGAAGATTGGAAAAACCGTTGTCACAAGTGTATAATATCTCATGGGGATTACTTTGAAGGGGACAAAATAGATATTCATGAATAAATAAATAATTTTTGAAAAAACTCAAAATTCGCGATACTTTTTGAGCACACCTCGTATGCATAAATGAATTGCTATTTTTTTTAATGAAAATTTGAGTAAGCATTTTATTCAAAACCGCCCTTTTTCAGCAGAATGTGTATTGAATTGTTGTTTGGATATAGTGTTTCGAAATTCATTCTGAATGATGGCTTTCATCAACCAAATTCTGAAATGGGGGAATTTGAAGATAGGGAGTTCTTCAAGAAGATTCTCAGTTACTGTGTTTTATCTTAAATATTTTGAAATAGGGTGATCTTTCATTAATATTTAGAGATTTTTTTGCCGAGTCTTCTCTACTTTGAAACTTATACTTATATATATTCTGATAAAGTAAAACTTATATATATTCTATTAAATCTTATTCGTAGATTTTTTGCACCAGATCAAAGTGGCCAGCTCCTATCAATTTGTTCAATGATTTAGTTTTCAAAATAATTAACCTGAAAGTAGCGCTTTTCATTCACGAGATGTTTTGTGAATACGAGGTGTGTTCAAAAAGTATCGCGAATTTTGAATTTTCGCTGGTTACGTATAATCGAATTTCGAATTTTTTGTGGCGTTATGTTGGTACTCATGTCTCTCACTTATGCCGACAAGCTCGGCCATTTTGAATGTTCAGTTAATTGTTGACAGCTGCTTTGCTTGCACGTGTTTTGGATCGTCTTCGATTTTTACGCGAAATTCGTACCAAAATTGCTCAATTGTGACCAAAAACAGCATATCATGAACATTGCTAATGAGATGTTAAACTCTGTCCGCGACGACCCAAATTTGCTCCAGAGGGTCATAACTGGTGACGAATCGTAGGTTTATGGTTATGACGTGGAAACCAAAGCTCAATCATCTCAATAGAAGCTGCCGCACGAACCAAGACCGAAAAAAGCGCGCCAAGTTCGGTCGAATGTGAAAGTTTTGCTGGCAGTTTTCTTCGATTGCAGGGGCGTGGTGCATCATGAGTTCTTGCCACAGGGAAGAACGGTCAATAAGGAATATTACCTGCAAGTTATGCGCAATTTGCGCAAAGCAATCCGCCAGAAACGCCCGGATTTGTGGAAGAACAAAAATTGGCTTTTGCACCACGATAACGCCCCTGCTCACGCATCGTTGCTTGTGCGCGACTTTTTGGCCAAAAACAACACACTAATGATGCCGCAGCCACCGTATTCCCCAGATCTGGCCCCCTGTGACTTTTTCTTGTTCCCTAAACTGAAGAGGCCCATGAAAGGACAATGTTACGCTTCTCTTGACGAGATAAAGACGGCATCGAAGGAGGAGCTGAACAAGATACAAAAAAATGATTTTTTGAAGTGCTTCGAAGATTGCAAAAACCGTTGGCACAAGTGTATAATATCTCATGGGGATTACTTTGAAGGGGACAAAATAGATATTCATGAATAAATAAATAATTTTTGAAAAAACACAAAATTCGCGATACTTTTTGAACACACCTCGTACACGGCGTACGAGTAACATTTCAATTTCTACTTAACTGTTAGGCGGTTATTTACAGCATACATTTGGCTTAAGATTTTACACAAGGTGTCCATAGTAGGATGGTGAGAAAACGTGAGGACACGAAGCTCTTTTTGTTATTTTAATTTAAATCCAAGAATGCGCTTATATTTTCCTTGCAGGTAATTTTCAAACACTTCTAATACCTTTACTCATTTGCAAATTACCGGTTCACAAGTAGAGATCGGATTTATATTCAAAATAGTGCGCCTAAACACATGTACTTTTGTAAGTTTGTTGAGTGACGGGATTAAAATTTTACTAGAGGTCGAATGATTAATTATGTTAACGTCGTAGCATTTGTCCAGATCAGAAAATATGAAGAATATCGAATTTAAAAAGATTTTATTTAGTAAAATTTAAATTGTATTATGTACACTAACTTCAAATATGAAAATGTATACAACGAATCATTTCTCCAAAATTGAGTAGAGGACTAGCGTGTGGTAATTCCTGTGATGGAACCCATGTGCGAATATTGCGGGAAAAATTCTTATCGCCAGTTACTTTCTTCAGTATAAATCGATTTAAATATCATCACAGAAAATAATTGTAGGTTTCATGTCGTGAAAGAAATTGAAATGGAAAATTATATTTTTACTTGGATTTTATATAAAATCTGACAGCAAAAAAAAAATTACTTTTAACCAGACCTGTTAAATTTGATTAGTAATTAGTAATCAATTAATTAGACAACTTTTTAACTGGTAATGATTACTTTAATTGGTTTTCAAGAAAAGGCAATTATTAAATGATTACGATTAGAAAAAATAAAACAAAAAACAAAAATAATCAAAAAAAAAAATTTAAAACTATTTTTGTTTTTTTTTTTTAATAATCGTAAAAAATCATGATTTTTTTGATTATTTTTTTAAATAATTGGAAAATAATCATTAAAAATTTAAAATAATGGTAATAAATCATTAAATTGATTCTCAAGAAAATAATTAGTCAAACCAGTAATCAAAACGATTAGTAATCATTATTTAGTAGGTCTGTTTTTAACTTAAATTGCGTTCATGAAACTGGCTGTTAGATAGTTAATTTTTTCTTTTATTTAGACCAAAGCGTCTCTTTTTCCACATTTTATTCAGAAACTTTTTCTGTTAGCTTGATTTGAAATAGGCATTTCATTTTGATTGTTATTACAAAACAAAATGGAAACTTTCAAGGGGTTATGCCTAGTTGTCAGGCCAAAAAAACGAGTTTTTTATAAATTTTTTATAAAGAGACGCTTTATTTAATCAATGTTTGATAGATATGAACATTTAGCGTATTATTTATATTTTAAACTGCCGTTGTCCGTTTTTAAAAATTTTAAGTCCTACGGCTCCTGCAGACGATCTCCTTGAGGTCCATCAAAAAATAGTGCTTGGCGGTGAGCAAGATATCTTTCGTTTGGATTATCTAAAATGAGAAATTTAAAAACAGTTATGTAGATTTTTGTTGGAACGATTTTCCGTCATCCCTTGTCAAGTTTGGTTTTGTGACAAACCGGTTTCGGCGTTCTGCCATTTTCAATGCCTAGTTTCGTTCTGGTCTGTGTCTATCCGCTGCGTTGTTTTTATAGTCCGTGGGTGCTGTGGCAGGTAATGTCAATCTATGTGTTCGTGGTAGGTAACGTTAATATGCGTGTGTGTGTGCGCGGTATTGATACGTCCGAATTGTTATCTGTCCCAAGGGTTGTTTTTGTAGGTATGTAGACATACCGCTTGTTAGCTAAGCGGTAGGTTGAGGTAGGTAGAAATCGGTGATTTTTGCAGTTTGGTTCATATTTCGTTTTTGCTTGTTCATTGTTACGTGTTTGGTTGCTGTACCTGCTGGCTTGTGCTGTTTTTTGTAAACTAGTTTTAAGGGTTCAAATATTTCGTCAGAGATAGTGTTGGTTTGTTCGTTTATGATCCTGCCGTCAAATGTTTTTAACTTGTATATCTCCATGTTCTCAAGTACATTAAGCCGCCGGCCTTTTCCTTGTACGTGAAGTATTCGAGCCGTTGTTTTTATGTTAGCTGGGGTGCAGTTGTTCTCGAACATGTGGTTCGCGAAATTAGATTCTGGTATTATGGTGGGTTTTCGTGTTTTTTTGTTGTAGTCCCTGATATGCTCTCGGAATCGTGTGCTTATTTTTCTTCCTGTTTGTCCTATGTAGCTGTATTGACATTCACAAGTAAGCCTATACACTCCGTGTCTGTTGAATGGGTCATCAGAATTAGTGTCGGTTCTTAGTTTTTGTCCGACGTTGTTAGATGTTCTGAATGCTGTGTTGATGTTATATCTTTTAAAGAAGTTTGCTAATTTGTACGTCGTTTTTCCAGTGTATGTCATTGCCGTCCAAACCATTGGATTTTCCTCTACGTTTACTCTTTTTTGTGTTCCATGGCTACTTCTGAGTTTATCCACAAGTGCTTTCTTGTATCCATTATTTGCCGCTATGTTATATATTGTATTAAGCTCTCTCCAGTATGCTTCCTGTGTGAGCGGCGTTCTCTGAAGCCTATCCACTAAGTGCCTCAATGCTGCATTTTTGTGCTGTTGCGGATGGTTTGATGTAGAGTGTATTATGGTGTCCGTGGCAGTCGGTTTTCTATAAATGCCGTAGTTGAACCTATTTGTTATTTTGTCAATCCCTATAGTTAGGTCCAGGTAGTTCATTATTCCATCTTTTTCTACTTCCATTGTGAACTCTATGTTGCTATGTTGCCTGTTGAGGAACTCTAGTATTTGCTCTTCGTTATCGTCATTTAGGATGCAGATGATGTCATCCACGTATCTAGCGTAGAATGCCACGCCTAACTTGGTTTTTAACTCCTGTATATATTTTCCTTCCAAGTTTTGCATGAATGTTTCCATGAGAATGGCCGATGTTGGGTTACCCATTCCTAGTCCGTTTGTCTGTCTATATATTTTGTTGTTGAACCGGAAATAGTTTTGCCGCAGCGTTGTTCTTAGCGCGTTGGTAATTTGGTCAGTTTTTACCTTATCTTCAGTTTTGTCCAGTAGTGTTTTGTTGACTATATCCATTGTATCTGTTAGTGGTATTGACGGGTATAAGTCCTTTATGTCAAAGGATACGAGTTTACTGCTCCTTGTGAGTTTAACGGTCTCAAGTCTTTGTAGTAGTTCTATCGTATTGCTTATTGTGTATTCGTGCCCTAGTTTCAGAGTGTCCTTTAAAATCGTTTTTAGATGTTTCGACAGTTTATAACCCGGCGCGGACTTAAAATTAATTATAGGTCTCATCGGCGTATCCTTCTTGTGGATTTTAGGTAACGCAATGAGTGGAGGAGCAGATGGATTCATTTGTGTTAGAGTATATGCCATCCTCTCGTCTATTATTTTGGTAGCATTTTTTATAACCTCTTTAACTTCGGTCTGGTATTTATCCGTGGGGTTATCCCTAATAATGCGGCATTTCATTTCCTCGATGAGCTTCTCTGTCTTTGCTATATATTCATCCTTACTGATTAGCACCGTTGTGTTTCCTTTGTCTGCCTTCGTTGTGACGATGTTGTTATTTTTTAGCTTTCGTTGTAGCCTTTTCAATATTTTCAGCTCCTTATTTCCTTTTTGTGCTTCCTGGGCTCTTACTTCCTTGCTTATGATTTCTCTGCACATGTGCCTTGCGTGCTCCTGTTCCTCATATGGAAGAAGCGATATTGCAACCTCTGCGTCTACTATCGCTTGCTCAGTTCTTTTTGCTTCATTGCTATCCGCGATGTTGTGCTTCAGGCCCTTCCCCAGAAGTTGCGCTTCTTCGTTGCTAATGGCCACTGTTGTTAGGTTTACGAACCTTTTGTTAAATTCGTGTGTTTGTTGACTGTTACTGTGATCGCGTCGGCCCGTTAACTGGTCCAATTTTCGGTTCAGTTTTTCATATTTGCGTTGCAGTTCGCGTTTGATTCCCGTCTCTATGTGGTCGAAGCAGTCCATCAATGCAGTCGTGGGCAAGAATCCGGACAATTGCAGATGTATCCTCAGTAGTTCGGTGTTTATCTTGTCTTTCTTAGCGTATAGGCTTTGTAATTCGAACTTTAAAAAGTCCTTTTCCGCCTTCCTGGTCGTTCTCCTACTTGCTTGGGTGTTGGTTTTTATTTTTATTCGCGCAAATTTCGGTGTAACATTCAATTCTAAACATTGCTTGTTGAACCAAATATTTGCCTTAGTCGTATGCATTTTTCGCAGTTTCCGTTCGTATTTCGTTAGTAGTCCATCCGTGTTTAAATTAAAAGCCTGACAGGCGGTAAGTGATTTATTTTGTTGTGTTGATCTTCCGACAGGGTAGTAAGCTGATTTTTGTTGGAACGATTTTCCGTCATCCCTTGTCAAGTTTGGTTTTGTGACAAACCGGTTTCGGCGTTCTGCCATTTTCAATGCCTAGTTTCGTTCTGGTCTGTGTCTATCCGCTGCGTTGTTTTTATAGTCCGTGGGTGCTGTGGCAGGTAATGTCAATCTATGTGTTCGTGGTAGGTAACGTTAATATGCGTGTGTGTGTGCGCGGTATTGATACGTCCGAATTGTTATCTGTCC
Source organism: Merzomyia westermanni (assembly GCA_949987695.1). Taxonomy (NCBI): domain Eukaryota; kingdom Metazoa; phylum Arthropoda; class Insecta; order Diptera; family Tephritidae; genus Merzomyia; species Merzomyia westermanni. The sequence goes on from OX465291.1 coordinate 18,821,872, forward strand.
CAAGGGTTGTTTTTGTAGGTATGTAGACATACCGCTTGTTAGCTAAGCGGTAGGTTGAGGTAGGTAGAAATCGGTGATTTTTGCAGTTTGGTTCATATTTCGTTTTTGCTTGTTCATTGTTACGTGTTTGGTTGCTGTACCTGCTGGCTTGTGCTGTTTTTTGTAAACTAGTTTTAAGGGTTCAAATATTTCGTCAGAGATAGTGTTGGTTTGTTCGTTTATGATCCTGCCGTCAAATGTTTTTAACTTGTATATCTCCATGTTCTCAAGTACATTAAGCCGCCGGCCTTTTCCTTGTACGTGAAGTATTCGAGCCGTTGTTTTTATGTTAGCTGGGGTGCAGTTGTTCTCGAACATGTGGTTCGCGAAATTAGATTCTGGTATTATGGTGGGTTTTCGTGTTTTTTTGTTGTAGTCCCTGATATGCTCTCGGAATCGTGTGCTTATTTTTCTTCCTGTTTGTCCTATGTAGCTGTATTGACATTCACAAGTAAGCCTATACACTCCGTGTCTGTTGAATGGGTCATCAGAATTAGTGTCGGTTCTTAGTTTTTGTCCGACGTTGTTAGATGTTCTGAATGCTGTGTTGATGTTATATCTTTTAAAGAATTCATGCAAAACTTGGAAGGAAAATATATACAGGAGTTAAAAACCAAGTTAGGCGTGGCATTCTACGCTAGATACGTGGATGACATCATCTGCATCCTAAATGACGATAACGAAGAGCAAATACTAGAGTTCCTCAACAGGCAACATAGCAACATAGAGTTCACAATGGAAGTAGAAAAAGATGGAATAATGAACTACCTGGACCTAACTATAGGGATTGACAAAATAACAAATAGGTTCAACTACGGCATTTATAGAAAACCGACTGCCACGGACACCATAATACACTCTACATCAAACCATCCGCAACAGCACAAAAATGCAGCATTGAGGCACTTAGTGGATAGGCTTCAGAGAACGCCGCTCACACAGGAAGCATACTGGAGAGAGCTTAATACAATATATAACATAGCGGCAAATAATGGATACAAGAAAGCACTTGTGGATAAACTCAGAAGTAGCCATGGAACACAAAAAAGAGTAAACGTAGAGGAAAATCCAATGGTTTGGACGGCAATGACATACACTGGAAAAACGACGTACAAATTAGCAAACTTCTTTAAAAGATATAACATCAACACAGCATTCAGAACATCTAACAACGTCGGACAAAAACTAAGAACCGACACTAATTCTGATGACCCATTCAACAGACACGGAGTGTATAGGCTTACTTGTGAATGTCAATACAGCTACATAGGACAAACAGGAAGAAAAATAAGCACACGATTCCGAGAGCATATCAGGGACTACAACAAAAAAACACGAAAACCCACCATAATACCAGAATCTAATTTCGCGAACCACATGTTCGAGAACAACTGCACCCCAGCTAACATAAAAACAACGGCTCGAATACTTCACGTACAAGGAAAAGGCCGGCGGCTTAATGTACTTGAGAACATGGAGATATACAAGTTAAAAACATTTGACGGCAGGATCATAAACGAACAAACCAACACTATCTCTGACGAAATATTTGAACCCTTAAAACTAGTTTACAAAAAACAGCACAAGCCAGCAGGTACAGCAACCAAACACGTAACAATGAACAAGCAAAAACGAAATATGAACCAAACTGCAAAAATCACCGATTTCTACCTACCTCAACCTACCGCTTAGCTAACAAGCGGTATGTCTACATACCTACAAAAACAACCCTTGGGACAGATAACAATTCGGACGTATCAATACCGCGCACACACACACGCATATTAACGTTACCTACCACGAACACATAGATTGACATTACCTGCCACAGCACCCACGGACTATAAAAACAACGCAGCGGATAGACACAGACCAGAACGAAACTAGGCATTGAAAATGGCAGAACGCCGAAACCGGTTTGTCACAAAACCAAACTTGACAAGGGATGACGGAAAATCGTTCCAACAAAAATCAGCTTACTACCCTGTCGGAAGATCAACACAACAAAATAAATCAAAACAGTTATGTAGTTAATGAATGAATGCAGGTACTAATCGAAGCAATAGCCAAAATTTTGATTTTTGAAAAAACCGCGGCTTTTCAAAAAAAAATCCTCGAATTTTCGAAGAAAGTTTCAGTTGCAAGTGGTTAAAAACATAGAAATAGTTGCCAAAAAATGTATTCCTTCGATTAATACCTGAGGAATATATCTAAGAATATAGTGAGAAAATTTGAAAACGATCGGTCAAGCCGTTTTGGAGAAATCGTGCTCACCGACTTTCAAAACACCGTTTTGAGAAAAACTTGTTTAAAGTTTCAAAAGACTTTTTACACATAGTAAACAATTTTTTTTTTTACTCACATCGAGTCATCTATTCCCGGGCCATATGCTGAATCCTCAGCGACAATGTTTACATCCAATATTTCCAGCTGCTGTTGTCTGCGAGCCATTCTTCCCTCGCGTGTACTACCTTGTGCTCTAGAGTTAGCTATCGTAACTCGCTCAGCGTCCTCTTTTTTTACGTAAGCGTGGGCATTGGGTCCAAGCGATAACCCTAAAGCTCTCATGTAATACAGGAGTGAGGTTTTACCTTCATTAAATATTTAAAATTTAAAATTCGATATTCGGTGGATGTATCGAATGGCACTGAAATGTCTTCCTGGGACTTGAATTTTTTAGCTGACGCACTAAAGCTACCTGCATCGGATTCTGCTGTTTTGGGATTAAATACATTTTTCCGCCTTCTTCCTCTTGATATCTGCAACTTTGTAGAAGCTCTTGCTGTTCTAGTACACTTCTTAGGCATTATCAAAGATAAAACACTGAACTAAGAGTACACAACTAAATTCAGCTATCAGCAACGCGTTTGTGTAAGTTTTATAGATCGAGCTTATCTTTTTTTATAATTACACCTTGAGGCGTTGCTACAAATGTGCTTATATCTTCGAGAATATTAGTCGGATTGGTTTACATTTTTTTGAGAATATACTAAAATATATGTACATTCTAAAAATGCAAAAAAAAAAAATCGATTTTTCCAAAATTACAACTAGGCATAACCCCTTAAGATAGGTTAAGCTATTTTTCTCAACTTATATTTATTTGGGTTGTTATTACAAATTTAAGCAAGCAGAAAACACACCTAGGCTGCATGGTTTTTGATCTATAAAATCTTCTCTTTTTAAACAAAACCTACCCGACTTACTTTTTGAGTACTTGAAAGCTACCCAAAAATATTTTGCTACTTTGACCTCTATTTTCACTTTTAAGTTCATAGTTTTTCACCCTTAATTCAAATATTTATTACTTCCTCTAGTTAAAAATGTTTTCTATTCCACTTGACTAACCTTAATAATACACCAGTGAACGTGTAGTTACATAAATACATATGTATTCCCAACTATTTCTAGCACATTTACAAAGTTTTTAGTTGTTCAGCTTAGCGAGCGTGCAGAAATGCTGCCAGTCAAGCTTTTAGAGTGATAGGCAAGCCAAAGCAAGCAACCCAGTTTCATGTGAAGGCCAGATTTAACAAGTGAAAAACAGCAAAAACTACATGTATAAAAGTTAATGCACACTCATCGGGTGCGGAATAGGGTTCCCAGAAAGCAGGGACCCCCCGATAATGATTATTTTTATATTTTTAATGAAAAAATCAAAGGCATCCGGGTATCGGATGACAGTTCAAAGTATACGAACGTGCATGTCTCTTCATGCTCAATGGAAATCTTCATTGATTGAAGAAAATTTAAACGAAACCTATATAAATTACTTATAACACTAGTCAACAAGAGAAATTACTTTGAAGTCTAACTATTTAATTTCGATGTATTATGGCCCCCTAAGTACAAAAACACCCAAAATTTAAAATTCTATGGATACGATTTTTTTTTCTTTTTCTAAAATCACGAATTTTCACAGAGGTCTTTCCATTTATTTTATCATATCTTGGAAATTACTTATCTAACTTCATTGAGCGAAACACCAGTGGATTCACCGCAAAATGTTCTTCAAGTCCTGATAATAAAATTGTTTTATATGATCGATGGTTGTGGAGTTATTCACATAAAAATGTAAAAAAAATTTTTTTTTTTTTGCAAAATCGAACATTTTTTTATTTTTCAAAAATTCATAAAAAATTGAAGGTTTTAAAAACTTAGCATTTTTATTTCACAGTCGTAAAACTGAAAGCATGGCAAATAATTGAAACCTTATTTCGTGAAAATACATGAATAAATGTTGGTTTTTTGACAATAAAGTGAAAATACCCAATTTAGCGAAAATTTTGCATATCAAGCCTATTATTGTTTTTGACAAACAAATTATTTAGGTATGACATTTGCGCAGCTTTGTCTTTTTAAAGCTTACTACGGGCATCGACAGAAATGAGAAAACTCCATAATGACACTCAAGAAATTTTTCCCCGTCAATTTTTCTTAAGGCAAAACGCAGATCATAAGTAAAAATGCCTCATACTGTATGGAAAATTTAAGTTGCCAACGCGGGTTTTCGTAAGAAATAAGTATGGTCATATATATTTGTTATCAAATATATACAACTTGTTTCTTGCGATGTTCTTAGAATGCTTAAATCATAAAACCAAAAAAATCAAATTATCACTCCGTCATAGAAACTCTTGTACCTACCTACTGAACATCCCAGCCTGCACAGGCCATTTCTCATAGCATATGAAGTTTTTTTGAAAACCCCTTTTTTTCAAACCCTTTCGCAGGTAGTGGTTAAAAAATTTACAGACTCATTAGATGCCTGGCCTGTATGGTATATTGTCGCCGATTGTGACAAACTTAACGAAAAAAAAGATGCATACTTTTGAAAATCGAAGTGGCCTGCGACTATTTAAAGTAATTCATTTAGTTCATTCAATGTTATTTAACTAGCATTCCTGATCGCGAAAAGTCAAGTTGTCAACAACAGCAAAAAACTATTAATTGGTTAGTGAATTTTAAAACAAATAAATAATAACAGTAGAAAATTTGTCTGCAAAAATTACCCGAACATATTTTGTTATGTATGTGGTCTTCACACTACAGCAAAAGGGCGGAGAAATTTCACTATTTCACTACAAAATTCATATAAGGATTATTTTAAAATAGATGTTGAGAATTTGACCCAATATTGGACGCCAAATTCAATTTGTGATAGCTGTATATATATTTTAAAGAAATGGAAATCCTACCCTCAGTAAGTAACAATTAATTAAAAATATTTATGATACTCATTTTTCACAGAGAAAACATGCAAATTGAAAAACCTATGATGTGGAGAGAAACATGTGATCATGATGCTAACTGTTACTTTTGTTTAAGTAAAAAAAAATTATTTGGAAAACATACGATTTGGTCTTATCCAAGTACTAAATTTTGTAGAATATCTTTAATAAAGTTATCTTAAATAGCTAAATAAACAAAAATAATGATTATTTTTGATAAAAAGAATAAAACTCGAAGATGACTATTACTGTTGCTTTTTATCAAAAACAATCTTAAAATAATGATTGATTTGCGAGTTTTATTATAAAACTCAAAACAGTTACGGTCTCTGCCAGATAGTAAAATACTATGTTGGACTAGAAATCTGTAGTGTAATGAAGGGAAGCAAGATATACAGATAAATCGGTGCTAGATTATTGTAACCAGACACTAAAAATTAATTAATTTTATAACACAATATAAATGGGAGTTAAGCATTCAAATATTATTTCATTATAAGTACTTTTAATTAATTATTTTTGATAACTTATTCATATGTGCTAATTTTTATTAGCAAACCATTATGGCTTAAGCGCTCTCCGCCTTTTGGCTTATAAAAATTCCTTATTTTTTGCTTTAATTTTATGATCAAACAAATTAAAATGTATTTACTTACATTCTTTATCTTTTTATAACTAGTTATATCATATTGAAAAATCAGTTTTTAATTTCAAATTTAATCGTTTCTTGCACGCGATTTTAAAGTTTTGCGCTACAGTATAATCTAATTTGTTCATACTGCTTAACGAGCTCAAAGCATACCCTATAGGGAAAATTTGTAGGTCTAAGCTAGTCGGCGTTTTCCTGAATTTTTAGAATTATTTTTTTCGAGATTGTTGGATATTTTCTTCCATAGAATGCATGAACGAAATTTAATTTTTCTATTGAACTATATGGAAAAAAATACCCAACATCCTCGACAAAAGAAATTCTATAAGTTCAGGGAAAAGTTTTAAGGTACTTCTAACTTGCACATTATAATGAGCTGCAAAACTGCGTCCACACAAATTTTCTAAAAATTCTGCCCAAAAACATTAGCATTAGCAGATGGCAATTTTTCAAAGTTTGATTAACTTTCCTGAACTTTGTGTAAACTGCAAAACATCAGTGAATACTTGAAAATGTACAGGCCGTAAATCAACAAAATTGTTGGTATAAAAAATCAATAACAAAACCGAGAGCACACTGTAAGGCAGTTCTGATGATAAAACAGATCTGTCAAAAATCCATCATGAGCACACTACTAACTGTCAAATGGCGGAAGTGGTTCATGCATATGGTGAAAAGAAGAATAAAACTAGGAGTTTAGATGACATCAAAACCAGCGTATTGTTAGCTTAATGGTTAGCAATGCGTGCCAAAATTTCTCTGATGAGTGAAGTCTAGCAGCTTCCGAAATGGATCTATAAGAAAAGCTATGGCAGTTGTCTCTAAACATTTTTCCTACTCTATTCAATCAAAAAACTTTTAATAATTAATTAAAAATGATTATTAATAAGTAAAAACAATAATAATTTTCATAAAAATTCAAAAAGTGAAAAATTATTATTCTTGGCCTTGAGCTCGTTTCATGAATACTGCAAAACTATATTTATGTGGTTTCTGTTATAGATTTCGCTTTATTTGAAATGAAAATGAGTAAATTACATAAATAAATATATTTTACAAACAAAACCATTTTCGATTTTGGCTCTATTTCTTCGCACATCAGTGTATATCACTTCTGAATGCAAAACATTGACGAATTTTTTATGGTTAATACAGGGAGTGGTAATTGTTCCCCACTACATCACATCTTCTATGGCTTCGAACTAGTTTATAATTCCACAATTTATATCTATTGCGCTCGTCAGCCTTGTTTCGAAAAATTTGAAGACTTTTCTTCCTGAATTTGAAGAATCTGTAACATTTTTGTGCTTCTCATATTTTCTGGCAAATATTTTAAAAATCTTTCATAAAACTTCTGAAAACATGAAATGAGTAAAAAATGTAACAAATACACAAACAAACAAATGAAATATATCATGAAAGTAACTAGAAAGAGATTCAAAATCGCTTATCTTGGTTACTCAGAATTCTATTCTTAAACTAGTAGGGATCTAGTTACGATATAGCTAGTTGGTTTTTCGCACTTTAGAACCAGGTCGGTGCTAGAAACTTTGGTCACTAGTTATCGTTTTCCCTGCAGGGTACGTCGCAACTACACATATTGCAATTTATATTCCTGTATATTGCTAGCACTTAAAATAGAGTAAAATTAATTTTCCGTCGGTTCGTTTGTCTGCCTACATCTAAAGTTCTGCATGAGGCGGAGTAGAACAGTCAAGCTTAGACAACTCTCTTGAATTATGACAGCCTTGAGCTCGTTATAAGCATTTTGAGTTCTATAATAGAAGCTTGTTTAAGTTTTTGTTTGGTGGCAAACAATTACAAGCTGTTGTAAGTTGGATTGTTTTAATTTTTATAAGTTTTCGCATACTGCAGTTACATAGTGCAGACTGGACCAAAAAAAGTTTGTTTCTTTTGAAAAATATTAATTAAACTTAATATTATTTATTAGAGCTCTATCATCGCTAGTTAAGAGGAGTTTACCCCACCAAGCGTTATTCATTCAGTATTGACCTGTTTAATCCCCATCCATGAGTAGACATACCTGCTAAACAGGGCAGTACTCCACCCTTACTACAACAACAACATCAACATCAACACCCAGGTAGGAGGGACAGTACACCTCCCTGGCGTGATACTTCTTAAGTTTCCCTGGGCCAAAGCTCCTCCCAGCTCCTCCCAATCACAAGAAGTAGTTATACCCTTCAGCAGCCTGATAACAAACGCAACCAGAGCTAATTCGACTCCTAATATTGTTGCAGCCTTTTCGATAGCCGCTGGGAGGAAATAAGTGAAAGCTCCATTGTTGTCAAGGCACACAGAACTCTACTAACCCATCTATAAATTTGACAGCCGTATCACTAAACTTGCCTTTGCAACAGGCAAGGTGAGATACCGATTACTTCTGTCATGCAATCAGGCGTACCCATACTTTTTTCAACGTTATTACATCGATCATCCAGTCCGGTTCTTATTGACTTATTTTCAAAAACCGATATTATTTAAGTACTCGATACCTGGTTTTTAATGCTGAACATGCTGCTCCATAATCTAACACAACTACTACAATACAAAAACTATTTCTTTAATGATTTCCGATGCTTTTTATTTATTCCAATAATTCTCACTGGTTTTTATTTTTTTTTGGCCAACACTCAGGCTCATTAATCAACAGATTAAGCATATTTAACAAACAATGGCAGGATGAATCAAATGTAAAAGTATGTATTCATCCGCTACAATTGGCCTTAACCACAATTGCATGCAACCAACGTGCTTACACTCACACATGCACATATACTACTCTCAACTAGAGCAGCCAATAAAAACAGCAAACACCAACAAATGAGCTTTATTTAGTACATCCAAGCATAATTTTAACAACACAACCTCAACATGATTGATAAATAAGCCGCATAACAACTGATGTGACAACAGCTACAACAACAACAACAAATACTAGTAACAGTTGATAGTAAATACATATAAAAAATAAATAAATAATGAAAGCAACAACAGTGACACCCCGCGACAACTATAGCACGAAGGGACATTACGATATATTGACATTTTATGTCACCAATTAACTTTCATTTACCACAACACTTATTTCGGATTTATTTTTGTTGATTCTGTTTTGCATTCTTAAATAACAACAACAACACGAGCGCACTATATGTACAAGCACTGGGAGTTACAATAACATGAATATATTTGCTCATAATTAATTTTTATGGGCGATGCATACTGAATACAGGGTGTGACAGGTATTTGAAAACATAGTACATTTGAATTTGTTTGTACAACTGACTATCGCATATTTTTTGATATCAAAAAAATTATTATTCAGGGTATGGGGAAATCGATCAAGTTATTCCTTCCCCGTTACGCGTAACTATTAAATTGATTTGTAGTGAGAGAAATGTGAAACCGAAAGAGAACGGCTCAGAACAACGAAATCAGTTATTAGGAAGAATGGAAAAGCGAAAGGTAGGAAAAGAAAAAAGGCAAGAGTGAAAGAAAAATTATGTTAAAAAGGTAGTAGGGGAAATGAAAGGTAAAAAGCGATGAAGAGAAGAAGAGGGAAGTAAAAGAAAAAGAGGCAGAGAAGAAGAAGAAAAAGTAGCATAAAAGAAAGAACGGAACGAAAATGGGGAAAAAGGAAGAGGAAGATGAAGAAGAATAAAACTAGATGGAGAGTGAGAAGAAAATAAAGAGGAAAAGTAATTATACGTATCATTATGGTAATGGTGGGAATGATGGTATTGAAAGAAGTAATGATGCTAGAGTTAGTAGTGATATGGTGACAATAAGGTGCTAATTATGTAAGTCACTCACATTCCAAACACCAAAAAAATTGGCATAGCAATTCCCTTTATATAACAAGCATTTTTGTTTAAGCGTGGAGAAGTGACTTGTTGCTATCGGCGAAAGCAACTACTATATCCGTCACCAAAATAGTACCGGCCGCTAACTGTAACCTCTACGTTACCATATACATAACCGAAACTTTATCCACAACGTTTCCGTAATCAAATATAAATGGAGCATCAACCGCCGCAATGGTGTGGCGCTAGTGTTGCCGGGCTACAACACCGAAGGTCCAAGGTTCGAGCCCTGGTACAGGTAACATCAAAAGTGGTTTGAAAAAGTTTTTTCAAAACGTGGTCGCCCCTCGGCAGTGGTTTGGCAAACTCTCCGAGTGTCTATCTGCCATGGAAAGCTTCTCAGCAAAAATTCATCTCCTTTGTAGATGCCGTTTGGAGTCAGCAAAAAACTGTAGGTCCTACCAATTTGTAGGGAAAATTCAAATCGACACACCACAAATTGGAAAAGATGCCTGGCACAAAAATCTCTTAGGAGGCTTATGATGATATATCTGTTGTATATCGCGCCATAGATTTATTTATTTTTCAACCGAAATTGTAGGCCTCAACCGTAATAACAGCAACCGTAAATGTGCTTGTAACTCTAAACAGACTAAACAGAACATTTCTTCATTTTGAAAACGGTGGCGGTCATAGTGGTTATGCTTACGGTTTTAACAACAGTTTTTTTAATAACAGTCAGGACTACGGTTATTACCGTCTTGGAGTCACATGCCCATATGTTTACCCACCAAGTTTGCCGGGTTTTTGGCACTTATGCCCTTAACAATAAGTCACTGTCCCAGAATTTGGTTGTAGGGCGCGTTTCAAAAAATGTGTCTCTAAAACAACCTGCCTTAACAGGAAATTTATTAAATTTATGCTGAGATTTGTGGTATGTTTTTATTAATTTTTGCTACAAATTGGATAAATTTGTGCAGATAAGCTTTTTATGATAAAAATACACTCAAATTATTTGCCGACTACTTCCGGCGGGTGACTCAGTTTTGAAATAAATTTTTTTTAAAAGATTTGTGATGTTATGTTGTCCCGAAAATTTGAAAGCAGACTTGTTAAATTTGAGTAGTAACTAGTAATCAATTAATTAGACGGCTTTTTAAAAAGAAAATGATTATTTTAATTGTTTTTCAAGAAAAAGCAATTATTAATTGATTTAAAAATAAAAATAATACAAAATCAAAAAAAAAAAGGCTGTTTATTTCTGACCTTTCTCAGTATTGTCGATGTGTATGTTTTTGTGCTTCTACAGCAATACTGAAAAAAAAAACAAAAATAATAAAAAACAAGTAAGGAAAGGGCTGTCTTCGACTGTGCCGAAGACTGTATACCTTTCAGGAATACGCATCACAATTAGTAAAACCTCTTCCAAACTGATAATTTAAAGATACATAGCCCAAGCTCCATTTATCGGAACAATCGATTGTATGGGAGCTATTTGTTATGTAGATCCGATCTGGCTGATTTTCACTACACACATTAAATGTATAATAAGTACCCAACCTGCAAAGTTTAACGTTCCTAGCTTTTTAATTGTAAAATTTATAGCCCAAAACCCATTTATCGAAACTATCGATTGTATGGGAGCTATGCGTTGTATTGCTCCGATCTTGCTGATTCCGCGGAATGATTAATCTTATGCAAAATGGCGGCTCCATACCAAATTTCATCAAGATATCTCAAAAACTGAGGGACTAGTTTGCGTACAAACAGACAGACGTACATGGCTAAATCGACTCAGCTCATCGCCCTGATCATTTCGGTATAGTTATTGGTGGATCTATCTCTTCTTCTTCTCATACTTACAAACATCGGACCAAAGTTATAATACCATTTCATGTTCATGAAAGGTATAATAATTAAACTTATCAAAACAACTTTTTTCGATTTTTTTAATAATCGCAAGAAATCATGATTTTATTTGATTATTTTTTTTAGCTGTTTAGGAAATCATCAAATGGATTCTTAAGAAAATAATTTACCAAACCGGTAACCATTACGATTAGTAAAAACTATTCAAGGGGTTCTCTACTCTCGGGGTTTCAAAAAATCGTTTTTTTTTAAATTTAATTTTAATCTATATGTACCCAACAATACCCCATAGTGAGGATTTCTTTGAAATCACATTCTTTGGCATGCTCCCGTCTCCGTGTACTGCAATCACCGTAATTTATCTTTAAACACGTTTTTCCGAAAGTAGGGTGTTTTTCAGCTGCCGAGTAAGACTTCTCATAAAAGTATTGTTCCAATTTTGAAATTTTTTATATTGAATTAATCAGTGAACATACCGCTATGTTTTCCCGAGCAGGATTTGCGAAATTTAATTTTATTCTATTTTCAGAATCTCTAATATGTCAAAAAAAACTTGAAAATTAAACATTTTAACAAATTGTTGCATAAATTTTACAATATATAAAATTAATGAATTCTGCTTCGGGAAAACATAGCCAACGTAACTGTGATTATAAAGAATATTTAATTTTTGATTACAGATTAACCAACTGGCCAGAATTTTACTTGAGCGGGATCCATGCAGTTTCAACATCAATTTAGTTACTGAAGTTTCAAGGTCAACAACAGTTTTTTTTTTTTTGCTATTCGATACAAGAATTTTGAAGTCAAAACATGTACTTTAAAAAAAAAAAAAAATTTTTTTAAATCCATTGAGTAGATCCTTCGAAATTTATTTCCAAAAAAACCGCGCGATTCCAGACCTCGAGAGTAGAGGACCCTCTTAACAGGTTTGTATGAAAGTATGCACATAAACCACCATAGCACGGTTGCAGCCCATTTTGAAGAGGCACCCTATATATATAGTCTACATATTTTACAAAAGAATTAAAAAAAACATTTATTTCACTCATCATTTGTGAGCTTTTCCAATTTTACTGAAATCTTATTAGTGTGTAAATATTATCGAATTTTTTATGTAGAAATAACAGATTATTTGTATGTTCAAATGCATGCATGTGTTATGGATTTTAAATTAAATGCATAATTTACTCCGCTGTTGTACTGTATCAATTTGATTATTTTTTATATGTTTTCTTAATTAACTTTGAACCTATACATATAGCATGAACGCTCATTAGCGAATAATTTTTCGCCAATTTGCTAAAGATTTAAAAATTATGAATACTCATTTATTGATGTTAAGCCCTCAGTCAGGTGGAACAGCTTTATATTTAATAGCCACAAAGAAATTATTAGATTTGGTGTTTATTTTTAATACAATTATTTCCTTTGGGAATAAGAACTAAAGTCGAGCTTGAGTTATACCAGCGCTGTATTCCTCGTACTAAACCTACTAGCACACAAACTTTCATGTGTTTTACTCAAAAAATTGAGCTTCAATGTTCAAAAAACCTGCCACCAAAATCTGTTAGCTTAAACATGTTAATGCAACCAAACTCAATATTGGTTGACACAAATAGCTGAAGCTCGTTTTGTCTATCGATTTGAAGTATGGTGCGATTTCCCAAAAAATGTTCAAAATCCCTAAAATAATCGCTCTGAAAATCCTATTGTTGTTACTTGTTATTCATGAATATAACGGTATGCAACGGATGCTTTGCGGATTTAGTGCGCATCGATTCGCAACAAAATAGTTGCGGATTTAATCTTTAGACTTCGCAAAGTTATTTTCTTATAGTTATGGTGTTGACTAGGCTATGAAATTCAGTTTTTTCACGAATCGATCCGCATTTGCCGCGAATGGAATCCGTCGGATATCGCAAAAAGCATGATTAACTCTTGCTATCCTCCAGCTGGGATTTTCCTTGAGCAAACCAAAAACTTCAAAATATTGCATATTCGCGGTTTTTTTGTTGTAATTAGCTGTGTTGTTCTTTATCTTGCTGTTGTCTTTTTGTTGTAGTGTAAACGACGACTTGATTGGTCATTATTCGCAATTAAAGCAACAAGCGACACCTGAGCAAGATCAAGACGTACAAATATTTATGAATGGAGAATGAAAATATTATATTATACACTGTAAAAAATTAAACAATTGTTAAACAATGGTTTTTTTTTACTGTTCGTAATCAAAATAATTAAACTCTAGTCTCGAGAAAGGAACGAGGCTGAACTGAACAGAACAATTGGACCATAGCGAGTTCGTTGTTAAAAGAGTCTGATCACTGGAGTGGTTAAAAATGATTGGTGTCATAGCGTAGTCACATGTCCCGGGCAAACACTGGGGTTTAGTCTGAATAGGTAAGAGTTGGAGCTATAACAATATCCCGTTAATAGATAATCCAGACTTACTGCAAGTGGTGATTGTGCCTGTATGATGGCATCCGCCGGGCTTGAGCTGAAAAAGGAGTGAGCTGCTCGGAGTGAATGTGATTGAGGGCTTATCGGTGCGCTTCTGAATCAAAGTCGACATGATTGTTCAGCTTGGCGTTCCAAGTAGTTAATACGGTACCCGATGATTTAATAGATGAAAGTAGAAAGGGGTCATTCTTTTTAAATGCTACTGAATCTTCATTTTCAATCCTAAAGTTCATTATTTCAAGCTAGGCGGAGTAGTAGGTTTGTCGATGTCACTCAAAAGTAGCGCGTTGTTCACCACGTCGAGAGCATTATAATAGTCTGAAGCCACTAGCAAATTGCTGTGGCCACATCTTCCCTGATTGAAACCGCCTCTATGTATGTGCTTATGGTATTAAATGCGGTGGTGGTTCTGTGATTTTGCGGAACCTATGGTGATGGCCGTCTAATGGTAATGTAGGGATGCATAGAGAGTAGTGCGTACTCGTATGTCTTGGCTACAGTGAAGAGGGATATTTGAAGATATGATCCCTCCTTTGATGGTTTCCGGGCTTGAATAGCGATATTACCCTTTATAACTTTAGCTAACTCCCTCACTGCTGAAATATTTTGGTATGTGACTCGTGTGATTATCGGCTTCCTTCGTCCCCCTCTTCCTTCAGTTGTTCGTCTGGTCTCGGTGGAACTTTGTATGCGCTGCCATGGTAGTAAAAGTACATTAAAAACTAAGCTCCCACTGCTCCATTATATCATTAGTCGAAGATTACCTTGAATGAGCAAGTACGGGTGCCGAGTGAAGAAGTTATCAGCTGTCTTGTACAACTTCTCGACATTAAACTTTCTTGCATTACTGTACGCACTTTCTTCGGCAGAAAAAGCTGTGTGAATGCCTTGACGGCCACAACATGGTGGTCCCAGTCGACAATGGGAGCTCGTATGGTATGCACGTCCGTTGCGGTGGAGCTATGTCTGCCGTCGATCTCGTTATTGTTTGTTTAGGAGACAGTCAGATAGCTTGTTGGATCTTGGTTTGCTTGAACCTGGTACTACAGATTACCATATTTAGAGCTCTGGCGAAGTGAAGTAAACTTCTCCAGTTTGGGCGTTCCAGAATTGTCATATCCCGAAGCAGCAAAGTAGGCTGGGATCTAGGAAGCTTATAGTATTTACCAAGAGAAATTATTGATAGGGTGTTCTATTCTGGTCTAAGAATATTTTTTTAACACATGGTTATTTTCAGTCTATGTGAGGTTTGTGGGCTGGCTTAACGTAACTTAACCACAATTGGAAAATGTGTCATCACGTTGTACTTAAAGAAGCGCCCTGAAATGTAGATTGCATTCCATATTTTATCAGCATTTTCACCGAAGTTTGAACATTCGACAATACAAATCCAGACTTATTTAGTTTCTTAGAGTGTACCACATTTGAAGCGGAGCAAGAAATTTGAAACACAGCAAATAAAATTTATAACATTTTAATTGGTTGTCGCAGCTAATGCGAGTAGCTGGTTGCCAAGCTGATGTTACTGTCACTTTTACAGCCTTTCTGAATGCGAGTTATTAAATTGCTGCTAATTTAACGCTTTGAATATGTCAAAAGCAGCAAAAAGAGAATTAACTTAAAAAATTTGAATGCAAAAGTGCATGACAACAGACATACATACAAACTTGAGTTGTACGATTTTTTGTTTTGAATTTAAGTTTCAGCCAATTTTCAGCTGTGATATAGCCAATCCACAAACGTCCCACGCTTACTGAGCCAAGGTGACATTAATTTGCAGCGCCAGTTTGATGACTTTGCATAAAGCCAAAAAAACACAAAAACACGAAATTATGCATGACAAATTTGTGGTAGGAGTTTTAATGCATTTAAGTTGTTTTTTCTTATATTTGTTTACGCCATTTATTCTTGTTAAGCTGGCGCAATTAAATGTGCAATTATTGGCAGCGACTTTGGCGCTTAATGCCACACACTTTGACTTGATACTTTAAAATGGCTTAATGCAGAGGAAGGCGGATAGACGAAATAGTTATGAAAGTTTATGCAGATGCGTTTATCTACTCACAAAACTTCTTTATGGTTGATATTTTTTCTCGACTTTTAATAGCAAATCAAAACAAAAAGTTCTTCCTTCACTTAAAAGATCTCGTAAACAAATTGATGATATCGTGTTTTACGGTAGACGTAGCCCCCAATAGCTCACGCAACTGCTCTCTGAGTGTAATCTTTGACGAAACGATGCAGTCGTGGTCACTCACAAAGTAAATCCCCTGATACACTTTTGGCTTCAAACGAGACCGGACGAATAACTGATACGATGCGGCATGTTGCTTCGCCTCGGAAAGGAAGAACGCTGCCTTCTGAGCCCTGTTGTGTATGATCGCAATACATAAGTAGGTCTCAAGATAGCGGAAAAAGTACTGCAGGAACAATAATGATGACTTGCAACTATAGCGAATAAGTCCCTTAATATCTAACAGCTGATTGGAGCTTATTAGTACGGCTTCAGACCTGGTAAGTTTGGAGGTGGCCACACAGTTTTTTGTAAGCCACACAAGCAATTTTTGGAAGCGGGTAAATCTAAATTAATGTTCCCTGCAAGAGATTATATGGGTTTGCTCATTCAGCATTGCAAAAGACCTTCCTAAACCATTTGAAACCACCGAGGCTTCAGACGAAGGCGACTTGATATCATCTCCAGAAGCCCATTTTGATAGCCGAGAAAATGGGGAGTTTATTGTGGTTTTTATTAGGTAATAGAAATCAAGAACCAAACAGAAGTTTTAAAATCGATTTTTGTCTGTCTGCACGTTTGTTCGCGCATCACTATAAAGCCGTGGTAATTTAATTTAATTTAATTTAATTTAATGTAATTTAGTTTAATTTAACTTAGTTTAGTTTAATTTAATTCAACTTAGTTTAGTTTAATTCAATTTAATTTAATTTAGTTTAGTTTAGTTTAATTTAATTTAATTTGATTTAATTTAATTGAATTGAATTTAATTTAATTTAGTTTAGTTTAATTTAATTTAATTTACTGTATGGTGATTGTTGTTGGAGCAAAGCTCGAATTTTTATGTTTTGTTTGTTAATTGATATTAGAGAAAAATTACAACGTTATGCACAGCGATGGTATGGGATGACATGTTTCGAAGTGCCCAACTTCTCATCAGACCCCTTCTCCCTTTACTTTAGTTTAATTCAATTTAATTTAATTTAGTTTAGTTTAGTTTAATTTAACTTAATTTGATTTAATTTAATTTAATTTAGTTCAGTTTAGTTTAGTTTGGTTTAGTTTAGTTTAATTTAATTTAATTTAATTTAATTTAATTTAGTTTTATCTTATTTTATTATACTTTATTTTATTTTATTTTATTTTGTTTATTTTATTTTATTTTATAGTATTTTATTTTATTTAATTTTTTTTATTTTATTTTTTTATTTTTTTTTTGTTTAATTTTACTTTATTTTATTTTATAGTATTTTATTTTATTTTATGTTTTTTTATTTTTATTTTTTATTTTACTTAATTTTTTTTTATTTTTTATTTTTTTTAATTTTATTTTATTTAATTTTTACGTAATTAAATTATGGAATTTCAACCAATACATTGCTAGATTTCTAACACGGAAATATATTATTTTTGCAAGTTTTTAGTGGAAATAAAAGTAGGCTCAAAATATTTTTATACATTTAGTAAAATTGAAACAGGCCGACGTCTGTTTATAATAGTTTTTGTATTAAAATGCATATGGATAGCCTTAATTTGAGCAAGAGGAGTCAAAGGTACAATTCTTTGAATTTCCGTCTGTTTGTATGCACGTTTGTACGCGCATCACTAAATAACTATTACATTCAATGGATTGATTTTCACTTCGATGTATTGCTAGAGGTCTATCTCGAAATATAGATTCGTTTCTGTAGTGTGTAATGTTTTAGTTTGGATGTGTTAATGCGAGGCTTCGCTACATATCCAAATAAAAAGATTATTGAAATTTTACTACGAGTAATATGCTGTGGGATTATAATACCAAAGCTCTCTTGTTTATAGTTTAATCAAATTTTTAATTGTGGGTGACATCTAGCAAGAAGAATTACTTTTGAATAAATTCAAATGCATTCGATCAGCTTAATTTTGTTCTTCATGGCTAATTAGCTTCAAATTGTTATTGCAAATATTTTGCAATTTCAGGCGCTTGATACTTTACAATCTTACTTATTTACTTTGGTATATTTAGTTAACTCTACAATATCAAAAAAAAATTAAAAAAAAATTAAAAAAATTTCATACTATTTAGTTCCGCTTCAAACAATTAATATCAATTTTTTCCTACTCTCTTGTGTGGCCTTTTAATAAATGTTAATGCTTTTGCTGACATTTTAATTGAGCCATAATTGCATCATTACTAAAACTTAGAACAGACACATACACACCCATACCTACATAACCTCACATAAGCTCTAAAATGTGCAACAGCGCTTTTCAAAAATGTGAAGGGTCATTGTCGCGCACATGAGCGCTGCAAATTTTTCACATAAACAAAAACAAATATGATGTATGGACTACTCAAACCAAAAACATCTGGCGGCTGTGTTATGCCAAGTGAATTATGGATTTGGAAAAGTGTTTTGAATGGTACTCAAAACAAAAAAAATTTAAATCTGCAACCTATAGAAATCAGTATAATGTAATTAAAGCTATATTGTGAATTTACCAGTTTAAATGCTAATAAACCTAGTTAAAAATTTAAAACGCACGATTTCCAGCAAGTCCCGCGCATACCTAAAAAGCAATTGTGATACTTTGGTATCACTTCAAAGTGCCGTTAAAGTTATAACAAATAATATTTTTTTGTGGTTTTTGCTTGAATTGTTCGTGACTTAATTTGACAGCATTCAACTCGAAATATAAAAGAATGAAATAAAAAATCTTTAAGTTTGAAATGAAAAAAGCTCCTAATTTTAGACATAATGAAAGCTAATGAATGAACCCCAAAAATAAACCGCTAAGTATTTATCTAAAAGCATTCATAAGCGCCAGCTCGATTTTCAAACTTAATTGAGATATTATTTTCTACCTTTATTGCCACACTCATCTTCATCTGCACCATGTACTCACTTCCGCTGCTTTTGATTTCAAACATTCCAGAATTTGGAACCTACAGACATATAATATAAAGATCGTTTTACAGTGGTTGGAAAAAGAATAGACCCATACTCTTTACATGTAATAAAATTGTGTCTACGTATTTATATATTAAAAACAGACCTTCCGCATTAGAGTAGTGGCAAAAAAACCATCAGTTTTTAAATTTTTTTGTCTGTAGGTCTATATGTTTGTTCGCACATTAATAAAAACCGCTATATAAAACTGAATTCAGTTTTCACCGATATTTTTCTAGATGTCCAACTTAAAGTTAAGGATCCATTTTACCATACAAAAATATTTTATTCTCGCTGTACACGGTGTCGTAAATTTTGCTCAAAATACTTTTATTTATATCGTGAAATCGATATTACTTTAAATTGCATATGCGACGCCTTAATTAGAGCAACAAAAACTCTAAAGCATATTTTTTTAATTTCAGACCGTCTGTCTGTATGTATGTTTATACCCGCATCACTCAAAATCTAGTACATGGAATTGAGCAAAATTTTCACTGTAGTATTTTCTGAGGTCTTGCTTCATTTATAGCTACAGTATTTCCCATTTTTTTTGGATTGAGATGTGGCCATCATATTTTTTTAAAAGATTTCTTTTAAGGCAGAGCCGGCAGTGGTTTTTATTACATTTTGCCGCTATAATTTAAATTTTTTATGTTATGTTATGTTGGTTGAATTGTGCTATGCCACGTGATGCTTTTTTTTTTAAGAATTAAAAAAAGGAGTTTATTCAGTTTACTTATGTTCATCAATGACATTTATCTTGTTTATTAGTCTTGAAAGATTTAGAGTAGAGCTTGGGGACAAAGCAAAATAAGATGTACCCTGGGATGAGAGTATCTACTAAATTGACCCACTTGTGTTGTACAGAGGTGACTCGAGGGCATTTTATGGCATTGAAGCTAGGATTTTAGGTAGCAGAGCTAACTTATTTACATCACTGGAATCGTGCCACAACATTTATCAAGGTGATTTATGCCACATAAGTCTATGTGCAGAGATGGACCTGAAACGTGGTTAGTGAAATCAGATACTCACTACCTCAAGAGGAGAGGAAATATCCTGGCATATCTTGAAAATTAATAAGAAAGGAACAATTTGGCAAAGTATGGTTGGTTCAACATTAGAACAACTTCTCAGTGCAATGGGGAAGTCTTTATAAGCAAAAATACAGATACTATGGACTCATGGTGACCACTTTATAGCCACATCTACTCTACTAAGCAGGGTATAACTTTCGATATTTTAAAACGCGGCTTAAATGAGGTATTCTATTGAGATAATGGAAATTTAGTAGTAGTGCGATATATACGAGTATAATGGTATAGTTATAATCTATACCAGCAATCAAATGTACTGTAGAGCCAAAAATTAAAAAAAAAAAAAATTTAAATTTTTTCAAAATCATATTTTCTCGAAAATTTTTAAAATTTGATTTCCGTGACAACATATTATTAAAAATTTATTTAAAAAATATTTTCACAGTCCCATTGTGACTGAAAATAACTGCTTGTCAGCTCATTAAATACGCTTTAATTGCTCTTCGCACTCCCGTTCGCCTGTCAAATGAGCCGCACCAATTAACAACTCATTCAGCGGTTGCGATGTAGCGCACAAACCTCGTGTTAATTTCATTTCTATCATTAACACAACACATACATAGCCATAGGTTGCGGTCATAAGCATAAGTAGATTTGTATGTTTGTTTATGAGCGTTATATCAGTTAGATATAAGCTGACTAATTGACTTACTGGTTTGCTGCCTTTTTGTTGTTGGTCATTTGCCTGTTTTGTACATAAAACTATGAATATTATGGTTGTTACCCTTTTAACAGTGACATTCGCTCAAATAATGGCTATTTAACTAATGATGATGACAAGTTTGTCGCTTAAGTCTTTCGTATTATGACTTCATTAACTAATTTTGCTGCTGTAAAAAAACCATGTCATAAAATATAGTAATAAAATAAAAATTAAAATTTAAAAAGCATACAAAATAAATTAAAACATAATAAAATGCAAAAAAGGAAGTAAAACTAAAAATTTTAATGAAAAAACACTTAGTAATAGCATGCCATTAAACATATGAAATTATACATGAATGACTCACCTTCTACACCTTAGAACTATGACCATTATAATAGCACCTATAAGAGCTGATATGATTGAAACTATGATTAAGGTGAACGCCCAACCCAGTTCGCCGGCGTGATCTGTAAATATAATTAAAAAATCCAGAGGTTAACAATATGCTTAGAGTGGAATGAATGAACTGCTTAAATGAATAACACGAATTTTGAAAGATATTTTCAGTAAAGCTATGGATATAATAGCAGACTGAAAGTAGAATGCGTTTCAAAATTGAACATAAAATGGTATTATAACTTTGGTCCGATGTTTGTAAGTATGAGAAGAAGAAGAGACAGATCCACCAATAAGTATACCGAAATGATCAGGGTGATGAGCTGAGTCGTTTTAACCATGTCCGTCTGTCCGTCTGTCAGTTCGAGCGTAAACTATTCCCTCAGTTTTAGAGAAATCTCGATGAAATTTGGTAGGAGGCAGACAGTTTGTAAAGCATTAATTATTAGTCGGAACCAGCATGATCGGACCAATACAAAGCATAGCTCCCACACAATCGATTGTTCCGATAAACGGGTTTTGACCTATAACTGTTGCAATTATAGAGTTAGGAAGGTACAATTTTTGCAGTTTTTTTACATATTACATATGTAGTGAAAATCACTCAGATCGGACCAACATAACATATTGCTCCCATATATCGATAGTTTCGATAAATGGGGTTTGAGCTCTACATTTTGCAATTAAAAAGCTAGGAACGCAAAAATTTTGAGCGTTTGGCAAATATTATATGTGTAATTTGTGTAGTGAAAATCAGCCAGATGGGACCTACATAATATACAGCTCCCATACAATCGATTGTTCCGATAAATGGGATGTGGGATATGTATCTTTAAATTATCAGTTTTGCAGAGGTTTTACTAATTGTGAGTAAAAGGATCCGACACTTAAAACCGTGATGCGTATTCATGAAAGGTATAAAGCCTACGGCGCAGTCGAAGACAGCCCTTTCCTTACTTGTTTTTCTTATAAAAATTTCGTCTGAAAATTTGCCTATCACTTGCATTGGAAAACCTTCACTATAAGAGGGGTTTTCTGAAAATCTTAACATATAAGAAAATTCTAACAGACCGATGTCTGTACGTCGTAGATATTAAATAAAACTGCGTATCTACCTGAGGATGTTTTTTATACCAAAAGAACCCAAAGTAATAGTTTTTGGAATAGTTGTCTGTCAGTCTGTATGTTTGTTCGCACATCACTCAAAAACCGCTGTATAGAATTGAGTACAATTTTCACCGTTGTAATTCTAGCAGTCCGAATTAAAGTGTAGGACCTGTTGACATTATTTTCGGTGTTAAGGCTGTTTCCCAAATCTATATAGTCCCTCACAGTCTCACATTTGTAAGTTTAAACATGGTTGGCTAAGCGCAGATGTGCCGATTATTTATTTGATAACAGCAAGAGCTTTTGGCCTCATTCACCGCAGGACCCACATTGTTACCTTCTTTATCCAGGCCAAGCGAAGGTACAGCTAACAGGGCGCTTGCATTTGGATCTACGTACCAAAATAAGTAGGGCTTTATCTGACCATGCGTTGTTAAATCAGTACAACTCTGTTTAATCCGCATCCATTTGTGGACATGAGGGGACAAAGTTCTGTTACTTTAACAACAACAACAACACTGTTGTAAGGGCCAATGATATTAACGCATAAGCCAGCAACTGCGTGTGGTTTAGCTCTGCTATTTTTTGTTGTTGTTGTTATTACAGTGCTTCGCCCTGCCTAATAAGCACGATCACTCTGAGAATCATCATCAATCTCTTCTAACGGGAGTCCAAGTAAACGCGCAGTTGCAACAGGGTTGGACCAGAGTAATATTGGTGCTAATTGAACAGAAAAATAGATCTTTTGTATCATGCGGGGACATAGCACATGTAGGGCACGTATTTGGTATGGTGGGATCTCATTATAGTGCTTACGGAGATGTTTCCTTATGTCTCTAGGGGGCTCTGCTGGTCGAATTATCTTCTTCATCATCAAGTTAAATAAATAATAAGATATGATGTCGAGTTGACGAACTGTTGGTATTGCTCAACGTTATTAGTCATAGCCGTACAAGCTTTGCATGGAAATCAGATTCAGGCTCGGCAGGGTACAGACGCAGACGTGGGAAAAATGCAAAGAGATGGAGTGTCTCGATTCTCTTATTTATCGATTGTGTGACGTATTATTAAAGATCTCTAGTCGATGGCATATTTGAAAGGTCTGAAGCCGCACCTTAGGTCCCAATCAGAGTTTGGACTGCGTAGATAACACTTAAGAATTAGGCAGATCACAATTAAATTCCACTCAGGAGACATGCGTTCGTCCGACCATATTCTGAATAATAGTTGGTAGTTGATTTTCAATAACTCTTCGCCTGCGTGTTTGCTAAGCTCGGCGGGTAATACACAATTTTAGGCAGTAGGGCTATTAAATTAGTAATCATCTCCTTCGTATAGCAATGAAGAGGACCGCTCATTCTATAGCTGAAGGTCTATCTGTACGTCGATTACTAGGTGGCTATTCTTGTTATTGCACTATTTCTTCGAAGGAATTTTTGGCCATTACTGGTATCGGTAAGCTCCTCAAATAGGCATCATCCTTCAATAGTTTTAAATTAGCTAAAGTTACTGCTTATTTGTCGAGAAAGAATAATGGAAGCTGAAATATATTTGGGATTTTTGAATAGTTAAATTGTCATTTCGCAATGTATTGCAGCTATCTCTAAAGACTTATTCACTTCTGCCCAACCTTATGGAAACTGCCACTTTACTGGAATTTTCGTTAGAGGAGATTGATGACAATAATCCTTAAATCCGATTATCAAGGGAAAATACAACAACAACTTATTCACCCTAAGAATTGTTTAGTAAAGCGAAACAACGATTAATATTTAGACATTCTTAGGAAAAAGTTAATTTCGATACCAAATAAGCACTGTCATTAATAAAAAAGTCCTGAAACGATAATTACATGTGACAAACCCAAAATTTCCCCAAGGTGTACTTAGCTGTTTCGTATCATTTTCATTCATCGTAAACGTGCAACAGAAAGGTATTCGCTTTAATCTGCACAGCTGTCTTACGCGCCAGATATTATAAAATTAAAAACCCCAATGACACCCGCTTGGGCGCACCACAGCTCTCATTCACTCGTTTATTTTCACTATTTATCACAAAGTGACAATCTTGGGCACAAAAAAAAAAAAAAAGAAATGCGGAAAAAACTACCAAGAAGGGTTAATAACTGGCAGGCATACACACACAAAATCAAACACATACACATACCTACACATTTGCATTGACAGAACAGTACAAGCACGTATCAACTTAACAGTTAAGGCTCGGCCAACTTTAGACCTACTTACTTATCTATACCAAAACTATAAATCGTCCAAAAACAATAAACATTTCAACCACTTGATGTTATCCTTTCGTGTGGCTGCCCTTTTTTTGCACCCTTACAACCCTACTGCTGCGCGCACTCATTCAGTATTCAAACGAAAGCATAGAGAGTACTCGTATTTAGCGCGCTGCCAAAAGGCTTGAGGCTTACAAATGTTGGCTGTTGTCGGCTTAGTTGAAAAGTTTTCAATAAATAAATAAATAAAAAACAAGAACAAATATAAAAACAAAAAGGAAATCGAAAATGAAAGAATGAAATATATAGCAACAAAAAACAAACAAAAAAACAAAAAAAGAGAAGAGAGCGTACCTAAATGACGTAGAGAAGGAAGTGAAGAGCGCGCGGAAAACATGAAAAGCAAGGAATGCCACCGAAATTCACATCGTTATTGTGATTATTTGAAAACATTTCTAGGTATGATAAAAACCTAGGGTTGCCACCTAATCTCATAATATTTTTTTTTGCATATTCGCTTTAATTTAGAAAACGGTGTGACAAATTTCTATGAGATTTTGTATACATTCTATTTGCTACAATCTTAGTTCCGCTACTTAAGTATTGCCACGGGGTTGCCAACAGCCTGAAGTAAAAAAAAATTAAACGAAAGTAATTTTACTATCGCCAGCTAGGGTTGCCAATTAGCCTTATTATATTCAGTGTTCCATACACCATATATTTAAATACTGGCATTTATTATACAAGGTGGCGCAAAAGTAAGCTTCCGATGTTCAGCATATCGGTTGTGGCACGTGCAGTGTGTGCTGTTGCACCGTCTTGTTGGAACCACATGTTTTCCAATCCCAATTCATCAAGTTGCGGCAAAAAGAACTCGTTGATCATTACTCTGTAGCGCTCACCATTCACAGTAACCGTTTGGCCCCGACCGATTATTGGTCAAATAAATAGTCAGCAATATTCCGCGTTCTGGAGCAGTGTAGCGTAACATTGTTTATTAACGTTTATTTCGCATGTGTTTACTACACAAATGTCAAAACAGAACTCACTTTAGGGGCCAATCGCAAAATTTATAGCATTTTCTGATAGGAGGATTACTTTTGCGCAGTAACCGTTTTTCACCGACCGATTATTGGTCAAATAAATAGTCAGCAATATTCCGCGTTCTGGAGCAGTGTAGCGTAACATTGTTTATTAACGTGTATTTCGCATGTGTTTACTACACATTTTCTGATAGGAGGATTACTTTTGCGCCACCTTGTATTTCAAAGCTGCTACCTACACACATTTTTTGAAAAAAAAAAAATTAAAAAAATAATAATACGCAACCCCTTGTTGGCTCAGAGGCTTCTGCATTAAATTAATTTCAAAGTAAGTGTTGAAAGAGGAACAACAACAAACCAATATTAGGGGAAATTCCTTCTAAATTGCTGTGAACCATAACTAATGTAGATATCAAGGTCGCTTGGTCCAAAGGTTAACCGACAAACTTTCAAAATAATTAGCACACAGTCAGTAGGCTCATTTGTTCGCTCCAACCCAGCAAAAGCAATACCTGTATCTGCAACTGATACCCGGAAACACCTGGCTCAACTTCATTCTGTATATTGTATCTACTTATACAGACTAAACATTTACCAAATGTTTAAGCGATATGTGGCGAGTCTCCCAAAATTATAAATTATCTTTTTAACTGATCAACGAAGCAGCGTCTTCTTAGAGTAATTCAATATAGTCCAACCGTATTGAAACTGTCACGTTTTTACGAGCTCCGTTAGGTTAGAAGAGGTTGATGACAATTCTCGGTAATGGACACAGTCGATTATTAGGGCCAAGTTCTGCTATATCAACAACAACGACAAGAGTATGTGCTTCACCACCGTCTCATACACAAAAATTTAAAAAAAGTATAGCAGCAGTACACGTAAACCTAAGATTTCTTAGCTTTGGCTTCTGAATTAAATTTCCAGGATAGGCTTTTCAAGATATCAAGCACTCCATTCAAAGCTATCGAAAGTTTGCAAAACTTTTTTTGTTTAAATGAGTTGAATTAAAAGCTATTCCGTTACAAGTAAGTAGTACATTTAATGAATAATTTGTTTTTATTTTTATTGCAAAACCGAAAGCGGAATTAAATCAAACACTGAAACAAAACCGGAATAAAATCGTATCAATTTTACAAAACCAATACCTGAACCGTTCAGTAATTTTGAAGCGGTGTTATTCCTTGATAAAATCGAATAAACTTGTGGGCAACAACGAAATCTAGGGCGACCCAAAAGCTATAGTCGGCAAAATTGTTGTGTAGCATCCACCGATTGACCTGCTTTTAGAGGAAGCAGGCAGTAGCAAGCTTTTTTCCCGCCACCAAACAGTTGGCTGCTGTCTGCGGTTTCCACTTTTGTCTTTTTGTGCGTCCTTTACTTACAATATTTATGCGCTTTTAATGATACCAAAGTACCATCGAGTATTTGCACAAGTACTACTAACACATAAATATATACACATGTACACGACAGTCAAGCCAACTAGTTGTAAACTACTTCAAAACTGGTATGAACACCAAGCCCAATCACTCAGCTAACTGCCTTTCTTCAGTATACGCAAGTGATAGAGATTTTTAAAATAGCGATGTACTACGAGATGTCATATGTCACATTTTGGAGAGAAATATACCAGGCTCAAACTTGTTCGAAATAGTTTTAATGTCTAAGGGCATGTTGGATAAGTAATCGGCTCACATGTGGTAGGCCACAGCTACGAGCTCTTGTGCTGGAAACATCAAAATTTAAAAATAACTTCTACTGAGATTTTCGTAACTTTGTGTATTCCAGGCCCCAAAATGTAAACTTTGTAAACTAGTATTTTGTCTGACTAGTTTGGTGTTTCACTGCAGGATATGTAGGTAAGTATAGCACAAACAAAAGTAGGCGACGTTCAATAGCCACTACATTTTTGGTTGTACAAATATTTCCTTATTTATGTTTGTGGCAAGTGTGGCACACACAAAATATTTGTTAGCGCTTGGAAAGTTTCCGCCACAAAATAATAAAGTGGCATTCGAAATGAGTGGATTCGTACTTAAGTTAAATTACGGATGAAATAAGTAATTAAAATGGACACACAAACTTACATACAACAAAAGAGTGTAGCCATTAAATTGTGGTGGAAAAGCAGCAACAGCCACACCATTACAAACAACCGTTCAGATAACAAACAAATTTGTGGGGCGGCAAAACCGCAAATCATCTGAAATTTACAAAGAGTACGAGTACGAGGAAAGCAATTGGAAATGATATTAACAAAACCAAACTGGGCGTTTGTCAGCAAGTGTGGCGCCGCCTACCGCTCGATTGAGATTAAATCGTTAACGGAAGTCGGCTAACGAGTGAGAATGTCGATAATTACAATGGCAATAGCTTCGTTGGATTGTCTGTTTGCGTAGCGACGCAATGCTTGGCAAAGCGTGCAACCGAAAAGCTTTCAATTAAAATGTGTACAGTAATGCAAGTTTTCAATGTTTATTGGCTCGCATTTGGCTTGTAAGCAGGCAATTAGACACAAAACAATAAATACCTAAAATAGGTCACATAAAGTTCCTCTTTTCAACCGTAGTTCCTGTATTTGTTGCTTGGAGAAAAGTGGGAGAAGTAGTGTTACTGTTAAAACAATAATAACAACAAGAGTTGGGCTAGAACCTGCTGCTGGTGCCTGAGTCAAGGTCTATTTTCCCTGACGTTCGGGAGTATTTCTATTGCTACTCCAGCAAATAAAGGACCCTTAAAGACATTTTGTAGTATCAAACATCGATAATCTTTCCTCCTTGGAACTACCACTTAGATTTCCAAAATAGCACTGGTTGCGAATTAGTTGAAGTGCAGCTACCTTAGAACTCCGAGTATCTGAAATGGTTGAGAACAAGTTGTCAAGTAATTCATTTGTAAAAGTGTTGCTTTAGATCTAGGCTAGCCCTACGTCCAACAATTTCGACTTTAGTTGCTTTTTACTAGAGTTAAGCCTTAACGCGGGTATATTCTAAGCTCTCACCCATTGGGGCTATTTAATTGCCTCTGAATCAGTATTTGGGGTGTTCGTGGAAGACAAGTTATTTGTTTTTCGAAGCTTTGGGACTCCTACTAACTACAAAAAAAAAGGCTAACAACTTGAATATGGATATCATTTGATATTGTATATATTTGCATTTCAGCTTGGATTGAATACGAGGTGTGTTCAAAAAGTATCGCGAATTTTGAATTTTCGCTGGTTACGTATATTCGAATTTCGAATTTTTTGTGGCGTTATGTTGGTACTCATGTCTCTCACTTATGCCGACAAGCTCGGCCATTTTGAATGTTCAGTTAATTGTTGACAGCTGCTTTGCTTGCACGTGTTTTGGATCGTCTTCGATTTTTACGCGAAATTCGTACCAAAATTGCTCAATTGTGACCAAAAACAGAATCGCATGAACATTGCTAATGAGATGTTAAACTCTGTCCGCGACGACCCAAATTTGCTCCAGAGGGTCATAACTGGTGACGAATCGTGGGTTTATGGTTATGACGTGGAAACCAAAGCTCAATAATCTCAATGGAAGCTGCCGCACGAACCAAGACCGAAAAAAGCGCGCCAAGTTCGGTCGAATGTGAAAGTTTTGCTGACAGTTTTCTTCGATTGCAGGGGCGTGGTGCATCATGAGTTCTTGCCACAGGGAATAACGGTCAATAAGGAATATTACCTGCAAGTTATGCGCAATTTGCGCGAAGCAATCCGCCAGAAACGCCCGGATTTGTGGAAGAAAAAAAATTGGCTTTTGCACCACGATAACGCCCCTGCTCACGCATCGTTGCTTGTGCGCGACTTTTTGGCCAAAAACAACACACTAATGATGCCGCAGCCACCGTATTCCCCAGATCTGGCCCCCTGTGACTTTTTCTTGTTCCCTAAACTGAAGAGGCCCATGAAAGGACGACGTTACGCTTCTCTTGACGAGATAAAGACGGCATCGAAGGAGGAGCTGAACAAGATACAAAAAAATGATTTTTTGAAGTGCTTCGAAGATTGGAAAAACCGTTGGCACAAGTGTATAATATCTCATGGGGATTACTTTCAAGGGGACAAAATAGATATTCATGAATAAATAAATAATTTTTGAAAAAACACAAAATTCGCGATACTTTTTGAACACACCTCGTATAAGCACACTCCATATGCACGCTTTTTTCGAAATATGACGTGCCCTAGTTAGAGAAAGCTGTCATAGGGTATTCTAATTAAAATACAAAAAAAAAAGTAATCGATTCGGCTAATGTCCTAAACTTCGGCCAGTCTGGATCTCTTCGTACCACATTTTGGCATACGCTCCTACAATGAAACCAGCTAGTTCTTGCAGCTGAATTGTTGGCCGTCCCATTGTTAAATATCCCAATTTCCCAGGATCTCCGCCAGCTAAAGATTGAGGGCACTAACCGTATGTTCTGACCGATTTTTCTCAGATTTTTCCTTTTGCCGACATTTGGACTTAGTTTTGTCGACATTTGGACTTAGTTTTGTAACCCTATCTTCCACATTGAGTATTGTCATTGGTCTTGCACGAAGTCCCTCTTAGCAGTTGGTATCGACTGCTATATAAAAAGGTTTTTATACCATTCATGAACATGAAATGTTATTATCTAATGTTTGTAAGTATGAGAAGAAGAAGAGATAGACCCACCAATAAGTATACCGAAATAATCAGGGCGATGAGCTGAGTCGATTTAGCCATGTTCGTCTGTCTGTTTGTAAGCAAACTAGTCCCTCAGTTTATGAGATATCTTGATGAAATTTGGTATGGGCCGCCATTTTGTATCAGATTAATCATTTGTCGGAATCAGCAAGATCGGAGCAACACACCGCATAACTCCCATACAATCGATAGTTTCGATAAATGGGTTTTGGGCTATAAATTTTGCAATTAAAAAGTTAGAAACGTAAAATTTGTAGGTGTGGTACATATTATATTTATATGTTATGTGTGTAGTGAAAATCACCCAAATCGGAAAAGCATAACATATAGCTCCCATACAATTGATTTTTCCGATAAATCTGGTTTGGGCTATGTATATTTAAATTATCAGTTTTGCAGAGGTTTTACTAAATGTGAGTAAGGATCGGACACTTAAAACCGTGATGCGTATTCATGAAAGGTATAAAGTCTTCGGCACAGTCAAAGACAGCTCTTTCCTTACTTGTTTTTGACTAATTTTTAAGATAAGATAAACTAGTATCTTTAGCAGGGTTTTTATAGTTATGGTGGAAGTTTTTTATTCAGTTTTGCAATTAATCCCGGGATAATGATGACGCGGGTGCAAACAGAGGGCAAACACCATTTCGAGTTTCCATTTTATTTATCTTACCCAAATTCAAATATGTCAATGACTTTTCACAGTAAATATAAAAAGAGGACTTCAAAAATTTAACAACTACAGTGTGCGACAGAACTAAAGCACCGAAATTCCCTTTAAAACATTTCACTTGAAAAAATCGTAAGTACAAGTTCTATTATGTTTAGCCCTTTATACTCAGGAAGAATACATATTAGGTATTATAAATTTGAATAAATAAAAGTGGTTTAACAGCTCGTCCAAAAAATTGTGTACAAAAAAACCGATGAACTCAAAAAGTGGAGCGAAAAAACTAAACCACCATCAAATATCTATGGGACAACCACGTGTTTTTTGTTATTTCTTGACATGTTCGTGGCTCTTTATGGCAGCTTCACATCGTGTTGGTATTGAGTATAGTATTAAGGTAAAATATCCAAAAAATAAGTTTCCACGCCAGCTCAACTTGTCCAAATAGAGAGTCATTGTTGCTGCAACTTTTTTTCAGATCCATCATTTTCTACAAATTCTCTGTTCGGCTAAATAGCACAGGCCACGACAATACATTATTAGCCCTAACAAATTTGTTTAAGCAAATCATTATACGTTTCGGCGGAATGTCTTCCTGATAGATTCTACTTAATGGTATTCCTTCTCCCTCAAGAAATGGGATCAAGATTTTATGAATATCTTTGTATATGAAACAATCCGATATCAGTTTAATCGTATGAATTCGACCCACTCCATGGTCGGAGCAAACATCTGTAAACCCCCACACTGCCTCAACCGTGTTTCACCGATCAAGTTAAAGTGAGTAAGCTTTGTTCTTTAGGCTTGGGAACAAGCTTTAGGAAGTCCTAATATTTCAGAAAACTTTTATTTAACAGAAAATACGATTCCTCGTCGCATTGTAATACTCAAATTTAGGTGGAATCTTTTTTCTCTTCTATCTTAAATCAAAGGGGTTTCACAGCTCCGAAGTGAGGTAATCGTCTTAAAGAGCACGTATTTAAATTGTCCTACATGAGGTGGATATCACAAATTCTTTTACAAAACTTCTTGTGGAAACAAGAACACATATTTTTAGTCCACGAACGATTGCTCTATCATTACTATTCGTTGCTTTTCGTGCACTAGCGCCTCCCTGTACAGTGATAAGAGAGCCAATTGAATGGAAAACTGTTTGCAGTACGCAAACAAGGCCATACAAAATGTTTAAACATTTTTAAATAGCATTTTCTGATTTCCTTTGAATTAATTTAAGTAAAATTCTATTGCGAAGTACCATGAAATAATTATTTCTAACAAATCTTTTAGACTTCTACAGATCATCCAACCTCGTTTAACGGCTAAATAAAATAAGGGAACCGTTGCCTGAAATGTTATCGGTGTGGTTATTGCGATTTTACAATACATTTTAGGAAAAACAAGACCTAAGTTTTTATAGGGTACCCTACTGAATATATTGTTTTGAAATGAAAATGTTTCAGGTAGGCTTGTCAACTAAGCTTTTTTATTCTTCCATCTTAAAGTACAGGTTCTTAAGAATGTTATCTCAAATTTGTATAGAGATTTAAACTGTAGAAGCAGAGTTATAGCGTTTTGCATCTTGCTCCCTTACGAAGTCGTAGCGTGTACTTGAAACTTTAAACGCGATTATCTCGAAGTCATGTTTCCCCGAAAACGTCGTTGCGGTGACTTGGATTGCCGAAAGAGTTTTCAACCGATTTCAACTTTTTTTTTTTCAAATTGTTCGTAATTTATTTGCCGTGTCCTTGAACTATTTCATTTCTTCGTTTAAATTTTCACATCAATGTTATGAATTTTTCAATACATTTCATAAGATGAAAAAAGTAGCTTTTTCCCCGTTTGCAGGACATTTTTTTCTCATTTTAGTGCTTCCGCCGACACAAAGCGCACTTACAATCATACAAAATGTAAGAAAAGATTTATGATATTTTTTTTTAGAAAGCTCGCCATAATCAATGAGCATAAATTGTAGTATGTTCTTATTATTAGGTACAATTATGATTACAATCATACACTTCATTTATATTTATGAACTTGTAATAAATAACAAACACCAGTCAAACCCAGCATCTTTCCAATGGCTTGTATAAGTCGTTTACTTCTAAGGCATCAATGCGCCATAATCAACATTAAAACAAATAGCTAAAATGAATAAATCTTTAATTTATGATTTGCTTCCCCCTACTAAACGCTTGAAATATTAACAAATGTTCGAATCAGCAACATCCGACGCCCACTTTATTTGTTTATAGGAAAACTATTAGTTGACTACACGTTGAAATGATTATTGAATTCAAGTCTCTATTTTCGCAAATTATACGTCACCGTGTGTACATAAGAACATATATATACATATATTAACGGTGTATTGAATTAAAGATGAGGCAAACGAGAGATCGATCTGCTTAAGACAAGGATATTGGTGCTAAGAATGTGTCAAACATTTCCCTTGCGGCTTCATGGAAGATTACTCACTCTCTTTTCATTGATAAATAGATGTTGGGATGAAAGTTAAATATGCACATTCAATTGTTGGTGGATGGAGGAAATCGAAGTAACTGTCAATACTTCTGTGTGTGGGTGCATTGGTAAAATGTATTCTAAATCTATTCTGTTGATTTGTGGGTGTTAAAGTAATAATGCCACACTTATCCGTTAAGTGGAAATTGGAAAATACTAATTGATGGTAAATAGTTATTATGGTAAGCATAGAAATTTTTGTATTTTAACAATCTTTATAGTCTTATTTCGATTGCTTGGAACGGTATGATTAATCAAAATCTGAAGATTTGCTTAGCTTGTTATTGATTAGCGTAAACTATAATTTTGATTAATTGCAATATAATTAAATCATTTATGCGGAAATTTAATAGTTACAATTTGTTTAGTCTCAAAAACTATAATTGTTTGATATTATAATTTGCTTTTTACTTCTGGCTTTTAAGACTAACTACAACCAGTTACTAAAATTTTAATTAACTAATTAAAAGAAAATTACGATTAATCGAAAATCAATTAAATATACAATCATAATTACAAATTATTAAAAATCAATAAAAATTTACAACAGATTAATAGATAACAATGATTAATCTAAACTTGATAACTTCATTAATTAAATCGTAGCATTATTAATTAGTAAAAAGGATTAATTTTCCGACCATCACATTTTGGTTAATCATAATCGAATCAGTTTTCTTATGCAGCACATTGAGTAACCACCATCTGTTTAATTAAAAAATTTACTTGTTTCATATTATATTTTGTTTTGTAACTATTCACTAAATCACTTTAAAGAAAACTTGATTTTTTTTAAATTAATTCAATAAATAGAAAACGTGATGAGGCATGGTATACATATTTTATTATTCAGAAAATTAATTAATTATAATCTTTACATACAAAAAAATGTTAATCACATGAAAATCAAATTATTTTTAACACAGAGTAATTATTAAGGATTTGATTAATCGGAATCCCTAAATCCAAATTTGATTAATCACTATCTGAACAATTTTTTTATGCAGAAAATTTAGAAATCAAAATCGGTTTAACTAGAAAATTTAATTGTGTCACAAAATATTTTGTTTTAAATAACTTAAATGATTATTTAACTGATAAACCATATTTTAGTTAATTTTAATCTAATTATTTGATTATTCAGAAAATGTCGTAAGCATAATCTTCACTTACAAAGAAAGATTACTGAAATGAAAATCAGATTTTTTTTTAACCAAGAGTAATTTCTCAGGATTTGATTAATGGGTATCATGTTATCAAAATTTGATTATTCTTTGTCTGAGTAATTTTTTTATGCAGAAAATTTGGAAATCAAAATCGGTTTAATTAGAAAATTTAATTGTGTCACAAAATATTTTGTTTTAAATAACTTAAATGATTATTTAACTGATTAACCATATTTTAGATAATTTTAATCTAATTATTTGATAATTCAGAAAATGTCGTAAGCATATTCTTCATTTACAAAGAAAGATTACTGAAATGAAAATCGGATTTTTTTTAACCAAGAGTAATTACTCAGGATTTGATTAATCGGTATCATGTTATCAAAATTTGATTATTCTTTGTCTGAGTAATTTTTTTATTATTATTAAAAATCAATAAAAATTTACAACAGATTAATAGATAACAATGATTAATCTAAACTTGATAACTTCATTAATTAAATCGTAGCATTATTAATTAGTAAAAAGGATTAATTTTCCGACCATCACATTTTGGTTAATCATAATCGAATCAGTTTTCTTATGCAGCACATAGAGTAACCACCATCTGTTTAATTAAAAAATTTACTTGTTTCATATTTTATTTTGTTTTGTAACTATTCACTAAATCACTTTAAAGAAAACTTGATTTTTTAAAATTAATTCAATAAATAGAAAACGTGATGAGGCATGGTATACATATTTTATTATTCAGAAAATTAATTAATTATAATCTTTACATACAAAAAAATGTTAATCACATGAAAATCAAATTATTTTTAACACAGAGTAATTATTAAGGATTTGATTAATCGGAATCCCTAAATCCAAATTTGATTAATCACTATCTGAACAATTTTTTTATGCAGAAAATTTAGAAATCAAAATCGGTTTAATTAGAAAATTTAATTGTGTCACAAAATATTTTGTTTTAAATAACTTAAATGATTATTTAACTGATTAACCATATTTTAGATAATTTTAATCTAATTATTTGATTATTCAGAAAATGTCGTAAGCATAATGTTTAACCACAAGAAAAAGTCTCTTAGAAGAAACAACTATTCGCGTAGTTTGCTGTCACAACAAACATTTTAGCAGTGTCTTTTGAACAGTTAAAACTCTGTAGAGATGAGCAAGTTTTGTGGATTTCCAGCTTCTTTTAACAAAGTATTATCGTTCGGTATAACTTTTTAGACATTTTGAACGTTAATCATGGCTACATGACACGATATTAAATATCTCCCTCAAGCTACTCAAAAACTCCTCCATTAAAAATTCCCTAAGTGTTCCCAGACTTCTTCTTATTTTAAAGAATTACTCACAAAGTGGGTTAACTGAATTTGTATATTCTTCTTTAGAACTTATTCAACTTGTCCTTGCTAACGAAATATTGAATTAAAGCGCTAAAACTGGAAACGCTGGAACCAATGTTTCTTTAAGAAATTTAGTCGCAGCTGTCACTCAAAACCACACTTAACGCAAACGACCATTGCTGTCGGATTTATAGTAATTAATACTGACGATTATAACAAATGATGGCAGCCTGCAAGACATTTAAGCACAAACAATTGAACATGCTAGTAATTTGCTTAGATCATTTATGCTTAAACAGCAATTTCATTTAATACCAATAACAAATGAAGTGAATCGAGGTTAGCGTTTGGACAGCAACAACGACAGCGTGGCAACAGTCGGCAGAGAGGAATAAAAAGGATTTATGCGCTATAAAAGAACAACGTCAACAAATCTGAAAACGGAATGGAATGCCGACACACTGGGCTGAAAGACTTGGTTTTCGTGAATAGAAGAAAAGAATTTTATTGCATACTTCCAGGCGGAAAAAATTACTGAAATTATAAACTAGTGAAATTTTCGAAAGGGAAAATAAATACGAGGACTTTCAGATTCAACACGAAACATGTAGGTCCAGGCAACCTATAGTAAAAATTTTAATCTAGAAAAAATTTAAATTAGCAACCCACAAATTCTAAGAGAATTCGCATAATGCTATAAACGTGCCAACTAACTGTTGTCTTTTATGTACATAAACGCACAAAAGATGGTCATCAAGTCGCTTGGATGATTTATAGGCGGTCTCATGTACCAAATTATAGTGTCGTGGGGCACTATATCCCACAGTAGCTCGCTGTGAATTCCTGTAGTCTTTGACTCCGGATTAGACCAACTAAGACCCTGTGGGACTACTGTTATATCTCGAATAGATGTGTTTCAGAAATATTTATGTAGTAGGAAAATAGACCAATCCATTTATCTTCCACGGACGCATTCAAGATGACCTGTGGTGTAGAATATCTGCAACACTTACGCCCATGTCTCTCTATTTGGGCATTGAAATATGGTGACTCATTTAGGAAGAATGGGCTTTAAATGTATCAACTCTTGTTAAATTGCAATACTCCAGGGGCGGGAGAAACATCATACAATAATCCCGAAGAAGCCTCCTTAAAAACTTACTCGGCACTAAAGGATATATTTAACTCAGGGCCATCGCAAGTGGCAGGGATATAGGGGGATGGGAATCCCACAACCGCCCCTTTTGCCAGTTTTCTTAAAATACCTCGCCCCTACGGGGACCTCATACATTCGCTATTCTAATCTCAAATACTTTAAAGTCTTCCCCTCACTTTTATACATTTTAGCGAGAAATTTCAAATGTCTAACCAGTGTGCAGGGTGGCCTCACTTCCTGCTGACGCACATTGCCTCGCACACACACACAAACACAGCTATGAATTGCACTGGGCTACCACAGCAATAACACCTATCCATTTCCTTGCACTAACGCCTTTAATGATTACCCTTATATGTTGCAACACAGCCCCCCAATCACCCCTATCCGTTATGTGTAACTGTTAGTGTTTACCACACACTATCTCCTCCATTGTCTATTCATTTTTATTGCAAGTCGTAAAACTCATTCATGACCATGTAGCCGCCAATGGACC
Source organism: Merzomyia westermanni (assembly GCA_949987695.1). Classification (NCBI taxonomy): domain Eukaryota; kingdom Metazoa; phylum Arthropoda; class Insecta; order Diptera; family Tephritidae; genus Merzomyia; species Merzomyia westermanni. The sequence continues at coordinate 18,859,683 of OX465291.1, forward strand.
ACTATCAACCATATCGAACGACTTCAATGGCAAGCCATCAAGCCACCAAGCCACCAAGCAACCAACATAAGCAACAACAACATCAAACCAATATCATCATCAGCAACAATCAGCGCATCGTAAGCAACTAACAACTAACAAATCGACATACAAACAAATACATATAAATATGTATGTAGTTGTTAGAAGCATAGAAAAGCCCTCTCATGTTAGTTACGAGTATACAATTGGCAATTTTATTGAAGCCGCAAAAATTGCATTTGGCCACGGCTGTGTGGCCGACTTTGATGGTGTTGCTAGTTGCAAGTTGCAGTTTCTAACCAAAAGCCTAGTGCATGCTGCTTCTTCTTATTTTTTTTTTGGTTTTTGATACTTTCCTATCAAAAACATAACTGCATCTGCCCTTAAAATGAAATTTCTCGTAAATGGCCGAGAAGCAAAAATAGCCGAGTTGCAGTAACGGCAGCAGAGACAACAAAATTAGTGTCAGCAGCACAAAAAAGGAAGAATTGTGGTCGAAAGTTCGAATTAGAGCATGAAATTGCCACACGTTGTATTGCTCTTGCCACAAGCGGGGCGAAAGACGAGTTGACTGCATGCCGCATGTTTTTGCAGGCGCAAAGAAAATTCTACTTTCAAACATTAGGGTGGGTTGTAATATTTTTTTTCGTTATAGATTGAAACTACAGGGTGTTTTTTTTACAGGTTTGTTTTTCGAATAGAGATAAAACTGGCAGTTTGTGGTCAAATCTGGCAACTCTAATGTCATTTATGTTCAGTTTGGTTTGCCATTTCATCATGAACAGGTTGACAAAAGAACAACTCTTGCAAATCGTGCAAATTTATTTCGAAAATAATGGTTCAGTTCGCGAAGTTTACCGTGAGCTCCGTCCATTTTATGGTCGACATAATCGTCCATCAGAGCAATTAATTCGGTTAACCATGGATCGTTTTCGCACTACGTTTACTCTATGTGATAATACGCATCCGCAGAGACGTCGAACAGTGCGCACCGAAGAAACAATTGCCGCTGTAGAGCAAAGTGTTGAAGAGGACCCGAATGAATCGATTCGCCACCGTGCACAGCAATTGGAGCTTTGTCCATCAACTTTATGGAAGATTTTGCGCAAAGATCTTGGCTTGCGACCTTACAAGATCCAGCTTGTGCAAGAATTAAAGCCGCGAGACCATGCAATGCGTCGTGATTTTGGTGTATGGGCCGAAAATGAGATTGATTTCGATGCTGATTTTCATCGCAAAATTTTGTTCAGTGATGAGGCTCATTTTTGGTTGAATGGCTACGTCAACAAGCAAAATTGCCGCATTTGGAGTGAAGAGAATCCACATGAGACCCTTGAAACGCCATTACATCCACAAAAACTGACTGTTTGGTGTGCTCTATGGGCTGGTGGAGTCATTGGGCCATACTTCTTCCGCAATAATGCTGGAGAGGCAGCTACCGTTAATGGAGACCGGTATAGAGCCATGATAACCGACTATTTTGTTCCCGAATTGGATGGCATGAATGTGGATGAGGTGTGGTTCCAACAAGACGGCGCTACATGCCACACAGCGCACGTCACAATCGATTTATTGAAGGAAACATTCGATGAGCGCATAATTTCGCGGAATGGACCTGTCAATTGGCCACCAAGGTCGTGTGATTTGACACCATTGGATTATTTTCTTTGGGGATATGTGAAGTCGCTCGTCTACACCAACAAACCAGAAACGTTAGGGGAATTGGAAGCCAACATTCGTGGCGTTATTGCCGACATACGGCCCCATATGCTCGAAAAAGTGGTTGAAAATTGGACCTGTAGAATTGGCTTTATTCGAGCCAGCCGCGGCGGCCACATGCCCGAAATCATATTTAAACATTAATGGCATGAAATTATCCTTGCAATAAAGCCAAACTGATGGACCTTAAAACGATTTTCTTGTGTTTTATTTCAATTCAAAGTTCTATACCCCTAAAAAAAACACCCTTTACTTTATAAAAAAAGAAAATTAAAAAAACAAAACAACTTTTTGCGATGGCACCCTAGATTTGAAATATATATAATTTATTGCAGGAGGTAATTTCAAAGCGACACATTTTTTTAAGGTCAAAAATATCTTTTTTTTTAATATTCATGACTATAAATGAGGCCAAGAATAATAAGTTTTATGAGAATTATTTTTATGTCTGTTTTTTTAAAATAATTTTTTAGTAATTATTGAAAGTTTTTATTTAAATAGCAAAGTAAAATGTAAAGGCCATTGCCATAGCTCTTGTTGTAGATCCATTTCGGAAGCTGATAGACGTCTTATGTGCTGTTCATGCTGTAGTTAAAATGCAGCATTTTGTATTTCGGACATTGGTTTCGAAAAAGCGTTCATGGTGACGCATTTCATAAATACACATTTAGCAAGTTCGAGTCATATGTTTTTTGAGGTTATGAAAATTTGCAGCACGTGCTCAAAAATATACAAATTTTTTTAAATCTTTCGTTTATTTCCATTCGCAAACATTAGATTAACTTGTAAATGGTTTTATTTTAACAATATCACATAGCACGTGCGCTAAATTACAAATGGAAAATCGGTATAAATTTGCTGAATGTTTACGTATGAAAGAGAATGAGAGAATGCCAAGAAAAAAATGCCAATATTGCCACTCTTTTGAATTCAAATCGCGATTTTTTTCGAAGAGTGCAGGGTTGATGTTAGCATTTACGTGTCAAAATTTGTATGGAAAATGCGAAAATAAATGCTGCATTTTGGGCTAAATGCTAAAATGAGAGGTAAATGCAAAATGCAGGCTTAGCATGAACAGCACATACGAGTACATCAGCGAAATTTTGACACCCTATGTTAACTATTACCACTTAAAAAATTTTTTTTTTGTGGAACTACCCAATTTGAGCAATTTTACTACATTTAAGTCCCTTCTGGCTTGTCCGCTCATTTCAATACTATACTTTTTCGAATTTTGCAAAGTTTTTTCAGTTAACTTCCCGTTGAGCTAGGCACTTGAAACTTGGAGCAGATGGAGAAATTTAGAAAATTTGTTAGAAATGTGGAGTTTTGTAATGGAATTTTAAGTAATTTAATAATTTCAGCAACCCAGGGACTTGAAACTTGCCACATAGTTTAGGAAACGATAGCAATGCAATTTGTGAAAAACGAAATTCCGCTAGGGGGCGCGCTGATTAACATAACTGAAAATTTGTGAAAAACGGGGGGAATCTTGGAATCGGGTTTTGAGTAACTTTGCGGTTAGCTAGAGTTTTCTAATTTAGAACCCAGTGACAATGCATTATTTTATCGTAGGTGGCGGAGAATTTTGTTTTCAGCCCACCCTTATGCGCATATGTATAATTAAACATACAAACTTTTAAAATATATTTGTATGCACATATTGACCTGTATGCATGTTCGTACATGTCATATATCACACTTCTTGTTCGTCCTTTTAAACGCTTTTTGGTTTTTGCTCTTCTTTGCCATAACAAATTCTATCCAAAAACAAAAACCTGTAACCAAGTGAGAATAAAAGTTCAAACACGCGCCACTGATTGGATATCGCAAAAAATTTTAAATGAGATTTTTTACACCCCAATAATTTTTTTTACAACTTTATCAATGCTTTCTCGTGCTAAATTTAGTTGTTTTTGTTGTTTTTTCTGGGTTTGCTTTGTTTTAATTATTTTATATATTTTTGCGTTTGAAATTTTTATTTGTTAATTTGATTGTGCGCCAATTGCTTTGGTGGCTTCTTTTAGGTTGATAATAGCCAAGAACGTAAAACATAAAGAAGGTGCAACGCGATGAATAGTGGAAAACACTAAACCATCAACTCGCGGGTAGGTAATTCACCACTGGAGAAATTTATTATTTTATTAGCACTTTTATTTTTATTTAACATTCACATTTAAACGTTTTTGTTACTCCAGCTATAATTTTTTGTATAAATATACAATCGAAACTCAGTGAATTCAAGCATTTTGCATGCAGGTACAGTGGTGAATTACCTACCATCGATTAGACAGCGGCCTCTTGCATTCGCTTTTGGACCTTATTTTGGTTATAGGTTTTTTGGTTATAGATTTATTACTTTTTTTGGTGATTGAGATTTTTGTTGTTGCTATAGAGTTGGACCTGTAAGATAATTGATTCTATACTCAAAAAACATACAAAAAGTAAAGGTAGAATCAGTTTCTCTCCTCTTTATGCATAAGATGAGCATTTCGCTTCTGAGAAAAATGTCTATTCTGTGTCTACATATATCATCTTCGAACTTATGGGCTCAAAATAAACTTTTTCACTACGGATATTACTTGAAAATTTTTACGTTACTTAGCTAAGGTGCTTATGCTTATTTTCCGGGTAAGGATAAGAGTCTCTGAAATTTTCCATAACAAGAATCCATAACGCCATCCTCGGCGGCGGAGAGAGAATCCAGCGAGCAAGGCGTAAATCGTTTCCAAAAGTCAACATCACCCAAGCGAGTTTCGAATGAATACGTACACATATATAGCAGTCGAGGGCCTAGCGACGCCAAGTTTATTACAGAAGGAGGAAAGGTATGAGCTGAACACCTCATTTGACGTTACCTCTGAGTTAAAAAGATAACCTGCCGTGATAATTTAAAGCAATGTACGGGAAGAGTTCTTGTTGTTAGTACAAAAAAAACCATAAAAAAAGAAAAGCTTGGCGGGGAAAAAAGTGCGAGAGAGAGCGAAAAGCCTAGAAGGATAGGAAAGAGAAAGGAAAAATCGAAAGGAGCCCGAAGAGAGGAAGTTAAAGAAGAAGAAAGTGAAGACAAAAAAAAGAGAAAGGTTAACGAATATATAAGAGAAGGTAAGCAAGAAGTAGAAAAATTATAATAATTATTAAGATCAGCCGACATCTTGGCAAGCATGTCACTGTTGATAGTTACGAATTTAAAATTGTGAAGGACTTCGCCTATTAGGAAACCAGAGGAAACAGCGAAAAGAATGCGGGTGGAAAAATTCAACGGAGAATGATTCTTACTACTTACTACTTCGAAATGAGTACGCAATTTAAAAGTTATGAAAAGCGTGTCTCAACGAACAAAGATCAAGCACTATAAGTCCCTCCTCATTCATGTTTGGCTCGGAATCTTAATGAAAGCAACATAGTAAAGCAAAATAATAACCAAATACTCTGCTGGTTCGATAATGTAGTGCGAATGAGCAAAAAAGCTACCGCCCAGAAGATTTTCCCATTGCCACCCAAAGCGGAAGAAATCGCCTAGACGGTTAAGCGCCAATCAAAGATGATGGACAAAACTCTGAAACACAAATTAAATCATTTGAAATAGAACTCAAGTTGATAGGTTCTGTTATATCACTGCAGTGCGCTCACATTGACCTCTTAGTTGAAATTTCGTTAAGAAGTTTTCAAAAACAATAAAACATTTGAAAAGTATTGAAGAAATTAGTAGCAATAAATGAATTGTTGGTTTTTCGTACGCTTTAAATCCGAACTTGAATACTTCGTTATCAAGAAATTTTGGCACGTTCTGTTCACCATTAGGCTGCCAGAAGGATAGTTGGTTTGTCAACCAAACTCGTTTTTTCTAATTTTTATCATATTAAGCTTGCAAATAAACCATCGTTCTAATAGGCTTATGGTTAACAGAACGTGAGAAAATTTCTCTGATAAAAAAACACAGAAAAGAAACTGAGCTATAAACAAGTAAGGAAAGGGCTATCTTCGACTGTGCGGAAGACTTTATACCTTTCATGAATACGCATCACGGTTTGAAGTGTCCGATCCTTACTCACAATTAGTAAAAACTCTGCAAAACTGATAATTTAAAGATACACACAGATTTATCGGAACAATCGATTGTATGGGAGCTATATGTTATGTTGGTCTGATCTGGGTAATTTTCACTACACACATTACATATATAATATGTACCACACCTGCAAAGTTTAACGTTCCTAGCTTTTTAATTGCAAAATTTATAACCCAAAACCCATTTATCGGAACTATCGATTATATGGGAGCTATATGTGATGCCGGTCCGATCTGGCTGATTTTCACTAGTCACATTGCGTATGTAATGTGAACTTAATTCGCCAAATTTAAAGTTCCTAGCTCTTAAATTTCAATATTTATAGTTCAAACTCCGTTAATCGGAACAATCGATTGTATGGGAGCTATGCGTTGTATTGTTCCGATCTTGCTGATTCCGACAAATGATTAATCTTATGCAAGATACCAAATTTCATCAAGATATCTCCAAAACTGAGGGACTAGTTTGCGTACAAACAGACAGACGGACATGGCTAAATCGACTTAGCTCATCGCTCTGATCATTTCGGTATATGCCCCTGCGGGTTAGGGGTTTACAATATGCCCGAGGTAGGCATACCGGTTGTAAGAGGCGACTAATACGCACAAAGGTAATGACGTTCAACTCGCTGGTTGATCTAAGCATATGATGCCTATCACCTCTCATTACCCATCTTACATGGGGTGACATGACCTAGAAGGTTTCACTCGTCATAAATCGCTACCACGACAGTCGGGCAGTACCACAAGGGAGTACCGGAGAGTACCGGGTTCACATCCGGCCAAGGACTGTTAATTCAACAACACTCCCTAAAACCTTCGTTACCACAACAACAACAACATCATTTCGGTATACTTATTGGTGAGTCTACATATCTATTCTTCTTCTCATACCTACAAACATCGGACCAAAGTTATAATACCATTTCATGTTCATGAAAGGTATAATTAAGCAATTAGAAAAAACTAAAAGCGCTTACAATTTTGGTTGCTATCTGCGCAATTTCAAATTACGAAAAACAATTAATTTCGTTATTTTAAAAGTTGCTAAGAGCTTACAAAAAAAGGTGGGCTAATGATTTTCATAAGTTATTATTCTTGGCCTTGAGATCATTCCACACACATTTGAAACATATTTATTAATAAACCGGCTTACTCCAGTATTTATTGAATTAATACATCATAATTTTGAAATATTTCAATGCAAGAACAATTTTTAAATTATTATTTTATTTAAATCTCGAAATAATAAATGAATAGGAAAGCACGTCTCTTCATAAATTCATCTAAAAATTAAAAATATCTAGGCAAATTTAAAATATCAATGCTAAATAGCGTAAATGCGCTGATGTGGAACCAAATAAATAAATAAAAAAACCGAAATATGAAGCAAAAACAACTAAATTTGGATGCTCATTATCTCACACCAATCAACACAAAAGCACAACAATTTATTACAATAAAAAAGTCTTGAATCTCAAGAGCACTTACTACAAACATACATAAAGCGCACAGCGGCCCCTAGCAATTTGCAACTTTATAGGCCTACTCCCTTAAGGCCATTAGAATGGCTAAACAAAAAACAGCAACAAAGGAATCGAATACATTAACAGAGCTGAACTAAGCGAAAGCAAGGCAATGCGCCACATAGGACGTATCATCGTTCTTTATATTGAGTCATTGAGAAATTGAAGCTTTGAGCCAAACTAAACCGAGACAAGAGTACCACAAATCAAATTTTGGCAGTTGTTGCCGGTTGGCGGGCGTGTAAAATCATTCACGCCAATGGCAGCGGGTGAAATGACCGTGTAGTCAGCAGACAATCTCAAACGTCAGATGGACGAACGCCCGCCGCCCCCGCTCATCAATTGAAGCATTGAAACGGCAAAACGAAACTAAGACAATCAGCTAGCTTCGTATGTTTACTGCCACTTGTTGTTGTTGTTGTTGTTGTTGTTATTCCCTAAGAGACTTTTGTTTTTGCTTTTGTTGCTGAGTTGAGCAACAACGCAACAGCAAAATTGTTTTTAATCAATCATCATTGAACATCGATTACTCCAGTTGCTGATAGCGCAGCCATTTGTCTTTCCAAACGTGAGATTCCAACTAATAATGCAAACAAACTGACAAATGACTAGATTAGGGGTACTGCGAGGTAAACAAACACAAAAGTTAAATGCGCGCTAGATAGGCGCAGATAGAAAGAGATGTATTCGAGGACGGTACAAGCAGATGGGTAAACGAACTGATAGCACTAATTTTGGGGAGGGCGGAGGTGCTACACAAAACGAGGCTAAAGGCGTAGCAAGCTTATCTAGTTCTATCTTAGACGTTACTGTTTTGTTGTTGTTGTTGTTGATCAACTGAATGTCAAGAGAAATTTTGAAATCGGCGTCCAACTGGCGTACACGTTAGCCCACTAGCTCAATGGTTGAATGATTAGTTGCATGGTTGAACAGTTGGGCCATTGGACGCATTACAAATCCCAATGTTTGATGGATGATTTTGTCTGACGGATGGTCTTCTAACTATTGGTATACATAGCTGAGTGTTTGTGAATCAGCACTCACCTGAAGCACTAACTGAGTGAATCAGTGTGTGTATGAGTGACTGTTGGCGCGCAAAATGTCGCAATTGATTGGTAGTGGGCAGACGAAGCGACACAGCACAGAGATAAGGTTGCATTTTGAGTTACGATGTTTGTTGTACAACAAATAAATCAGTTAACAGTCAGCAAGCTAACGATTCAACGAAAACGCCGCATATTGAGTACAAGAACGACAATGGAGGGATTTAGAATAGGAAAAAAACTTTATTTCGGGTGCTGCTGTACGTTATATAACCAGTAGTAACCACACTTATTTGAGAAATAAAGCTAGGAAATGTACCATAAATTTCGTTTTGGTGGCTCTGAGGACCCTATAAAAAGTAGATGAGATAAACTTTGGAGTATTGGAGAAAATTCCTTCAGAAAATCTATCCTCTTAGAGAATTCCCCTCTTGTATAAGTTTCTAATAAGACTGAATGCTAGCCTAAATAAGTTTTCCGGGGATCCGCAAAAAACAAGACCGAAGTATTTCAGCTTTTCCCAAACAAAAATTGGTCAACTAAACATAATGTGCCTTTATGATTTCACCTCGTCATATTCTGTGCTGCTATAGCAAAAAGAGTTAACTAGTAAAATGAGGATCGCTACGCTCATTTACCGGTTAATGATCGTTTTTGGGTAACTTTAAGTTCATTGCCTGTGACGATAATATGCCTGTGGAGGTTGTGAGAGGAAGTGATATGCTCTTACAACCAAGAATTACTTCCTAAATTCCAGTGATTTCCACAGATCACATAGACACTCTGGTCATGCTCCAAAAACTCACTCCGATCCTTCCGACTAGATGCTTCTGTGTTTAGATGAGTAGAGACTTTGCAAGTCTACAAAACCATTACGAAAGTCTAGTTAGACTCCTTAAGACACTAATATCTAGCAATAAAATAAGACTTTATTAACCAAGGAGCTCTGTTCACCTTCCGTCAACAGCTGCCACTAGAATAGATTGCAGTTATTTAGCGAAATACCAATTCAAGTCCATAAACATATTTTGCAGGCTTTCTCCAAGCTTCCTTTTGCGTAATGGGTTTGAGATTCCTGCTCTTATTTCCTTCTCGCTTCCTGTGTGAATAATAACCATGATTACCTTAAAGAGTTGCAATAATCGGTGAGAAGATACTGCGGTGATCACGTAGCCTAAATTCGCTGGCTGCTAACCCCTTGCTAGTTCTTGAAAGAATACTCTCCTATCAACCCACACATCGAATTGTGATCAATCCGTACTTTCATTCAATGCCAAAGTGGGTATTATACCACGGTATTTTTTGTTGTTGTTATGGGTGTAATACTTCGCACTGCTTAGACTCTGCTGACTCCAACCGGTATCGACGGCGCCGATCGCTGTTGTTGTACTTCGAACTGCTTCGACGGTCTCGGTTGACTCCAAGCAGTATGGCCTGCTTCAGGGCTCCAATATTTTGGCCATTTACAGTGTATTTCACCAAATTAATTATTAATAGAAGAATATTGGCCCGGCTACTACACACAGCCGGTGGTGGAGTATACCTGCTGGGAGACCCCAACGTTTCCAAAAGTCACTGTGGGCTTCTTCCATATTAAGCTTTCATCACAGCTTCAGTAAGATTTCAACATTGTTAAACCTTTCAGATAGCCCCAACGATGCTTGTTAAATAAAGATTGGTCTTTCGTGGATTGGAATTCCGTTTTGGTTGGGTAAACATCCACTAAACGATTTCCACGATATTAGACAGCATGTGAACCAGGGAAAGTCAGTATTTTACGCGGTAGCAGAGATATCGCCCACCAATATTCTGTTGAAGCAATATCCACCGATCGTGCCGGTACCGTGTTTTGGCACTACTGGGTATGCAAACAACAAATTCAAGACCAACAAAAGTAAAACAAAAAACCAAAATAGTGATTCTTAAAACAATAAAACGATGTACCATAATTGTCTGCTTGGAATGAGAACAAAACGTTGGAGGAAGAAATTTGCCTGATATGTGGCAGAACACGTCGATATGCAGCAAAAGGCAGCGCTGAGTGAGTAGGCGGTGTTCAACAAGAAAATTTTCAAACATTAAATATACGATTTGTGGGCAATGCTTAATGCTATTTTTGAGCTTGCTGATTTCGTTGTTGTTGTAGCCAATGTTACAAACAGCGATTTTCAACATGACAGCTGTGCATTTCAGCTAAAAAACAACAAAAAGTCCAACAAATCGTTGACGAAAATCGTTCGCTTTTCGTAGAAAATTGCCGCAGCACGCTGAGTGCTGGAAGGAAGAAATTGTCAAATGTTGATGGTAGGAAGGCTGACAGCAACAACAAGACTGAAATTACAAGAACAATAGCAGCAACAACAGAAAACAGCAGCAATGGGAATCGCACAAACAAATAAATTGATAGAAGAGTAAAAGCTTAACAACGTAATTGTGGCAACAAATAACTTTGAGTGTCAGGAACAAAGACAGCAACAACAATAACAAAATAAACACAAAAACAACAACAACAACAACATTAATGGCAGTAACAAAAAAAATCTTAGCTTAAAACAAAGTAACAAAACAATTTTATGTTCAAGTAATTTAAAATAAACAAACAACAAAGAACAAACATATTCTTAACATGAAAGGAACACAGCTTTAACATCTAAACAGTTAAAAGTAAATAACAATTTGCCTTTAGTTAAAGCTTCGTTGAAAAAAAGTTGCGCTGAGTTGGAGGATGGGAATTATGTTTTAGAGGTTTGCATATTCGTCGATAACTTATATTAATATGAAGCACAATGAGCTTTGAAAACTTAAGAATATACTGATGTGGGCTTTCTGTCAGGAAAGACCGTGCAACCTCTTTTGCGAATGGGCGTCGAGAACATTGTAGCCGAAGTCATAAATTAGACGTTACATTGAGGAATGAAGGCACTATACGGCGTTGGAGAGGGGATCTGCATTTCATAAGTATTCCTCTTCTCCTAAACACTTCTTACAGTTGCCTAAATAAAGCAAAAGGCGGCTCTTTTCTTAAAGGGATACCAGATTTTTGACTTTTAAGTTAAGTGTGCTCAACTTTATCTTCGGTCGCATTGACTATTAACATCATTATTTATATCTAGATACGTGATGTGCAGGTAACTGGGACAGGTAATATCAAAAGTGGTTTGAAATAGGTTTTTCAAAACGGAGTCGGAAGGTATTTCTGCCATGGAAGGTTTTTTTAGCAAAATTCCATCTGCTTTGCTTTGCAGATGCCGTGGAACTGAAATAACTATAAAACATATTTAAAAAATTTTTGTAAGTATAACGAGCTCAAGACCAGTTGATAATAATTCTTAGTTAATTATTATTATTTTTGATTAGAGGAGTAAAAACCAACAACAAAACATATTTAAAAAAATTATAATAATTTATTTAATAAAAAAAGTTCAGGAAATTGTTCGGACCAGCAACCTTCGGAGCAAAGTTCTAGTACATATTCATTAGACCCGTTTTCACCGTCGTTGCCTAAATTGGAGTTTTATTAATCAATTTTCAACAAACCCTTACTTTACGTTGAATAAAACGTTAATTAAATATTGTTAATCAAACCACATTTCCAATTGTTTAAAAAGCGATGACTTTCGTTGATTCGACAATATTTTCCAGGCATTTAACAACGGTTATATTAAACTCTTCCAAACGAAAAGCTTGCTTAATTAAGTTTATCGTAAGCTTATAGTAAACGTATTTTGCTTATTGGGTATTTACAGAAATGCTTGTTGGGCAGTTATTATTATTATTTTATTTATTGATGATATTTTCTGCATTTTTTTCATAAACTAACTTACTTATTCAACCAACTGTGGTAAACTGTAAAAGGCGATCGAATGACTAATACATTAAGGTGTGTTTCTTGGAAACTAAAAAGAAACAAAAATTAACTTTTGCCTGCAGGTAGTTGCATGCACGCCACACGCATATTTTGCTACCACAACCATTGTATGTATGTAAGTATGTAATTCTATAAGTATTTCAATATGTTTGAATCACACTTTTTTCCCTTTCATTACACCAACGTTTGCATTGTTTTCATTAGATTGAAAGAAAGAAAACAACAACAAGAACTGCCGCACAACATGACATTGGCATGCAGCGCGCTATCGCGGTTAGTTTTGTTGCACTTCTGTTTTGGCTGCCGGAAAATGCGATTGTGTCGCGTTTGCTTGAGCTTTGTTGTTGTTTCGTTGTTATTTTCTATTTTCAATTTTGTTTTTGAAATTTAATTGAGTTGCACTTTCGAGTGCAAATGTGTTAAATATTGCTTGTTGCTATTTCCTTTAATTGCTGTTACTGTTGTTGTTGCTTACTGCTGTTTAGATTACGTTTGCATACGCGTTTTTGCACCAGTTCAATTGGGCTAGCAACCGGCTTTGACTGCTTACCGACCAGCAATCAGATAAAAATGTCGCAGCCGTTTTATGTTGCAAATGCCATATCAAATACAATCACTTATACGCTCTATTGCTTGTTATTGTTTTTGTTACAATTGCTTGTTGTTATTGTAGCAACAATTTTATCGCATTTACGCGACACCACGATTTGCTGCCTATCCACTTTCGGTGCGATAATGCGCTGCCACTTTGGTCGCGATCAGCAAGCGGCCGTTGGCCAAAAGTGTCGCGTAATTTAACGAATTTTACAGTGCACAAACAACAACACAACAACAAAAAAAGTATACAAAAAGTTTTACTCATTGTTACCACTAGATTTGGTTGTTGTTTGTGTAGCACTAATATGTGTTGCTAATGATTAACAACATGTTCGGTGGCAGCAGGTGGCTGCCACAAGAGCGAGCGTCGTTTTGCTGCCTCTGTTTGGGTATTCTGTAGTTGCCACTGTTGTGATTTTCTTTTTCTATCGAAATATTTCATTTATTTATGCAATTTTTCGGTTTGACATTTTCCCAAAATAAAATATTTTTGTTTTGTTTTTGGCTTTTAGCTGCAGCCATTAAAGCCGTAATTGCAGTTCGATGTGACAAAATTAACATAGAAATGCAATCAAGCGCCGCTAACGTAAATGCCGTTAGGCCAACAAGTTAGCCTGGCCTGCAGTACATGTGGCAACTATTGCTTGTATGGATGTGTGTTGCTATTTAAATATATTTGTTTGGCATTTTGAGCCTTTGGGGAATTTCAATTTGAATTTTATGGGAATGATTACAATCGTTTTGAAATTTTGCAAATGTGCGGTTAAAAGTTGTGTCTATATAGTTCAAAATATACATTTGGTTGTTGTTGTTTGTTTTCTGGTTATTTTGTATTTAATGTAAACGAGTTGCAAATGACACTTTAATGACCTGCAGCCAACTCGTTGCTACACAAAACAATCTGACTTAGAAATATGAGCGGATATTTGTGATATGAAATCTACACTTAATGATGATAAATGGCATGAAAAAATAATTTAAAAGTTAAGTTGGCAACTTTTTAGATAAAAATTTTTTTTTTTTTTCTAAACCAGATGTTGAGCCTTTTTAATTTATTTTGTATTTTGTTTTGGTTTACTTCGCCTGGTAGCATTTAACATATCCCTGGCAACTGTGCTGTGAACCCACTGAACACAAGGTGGGTCGTCTGCGAAAGTTACAGGCAGGCTTATCGGGCTTATTCTTGTCCAAAAATTAATGAGGCGTACACTGCGTGCCTTAAAATTTTGACACAGAAGAAGGGGATTCTTGGTATAACAATGTATCAGTTGGGCCAAAAGTAGCAAATAGAAAAAGAAAAACGATATTAAAAAAAAAACAGCAATAATAAAAAAAAAAAAAAAAGATTTGAACAAATAACAGTTACAATAACTCCAAATGATAGCCAAATAAGTGGTAAAAATACCTCTAACAAGGTAGGTTGAATCGACCTCTTCCGATTTGAATGAGTTTTGCGGATAATTTCCTTATATCATAAAATGAAGTTCTACCAAAGAAAACATATTTTTTCAAAAGTTATGCAAATTCAAAATTTCTCTTTTTTAAATTTTTTCCCTGTTTTGTGTAATTTATTTTTTCAATGTTTCGGAAAGTGCTGAAATTAGAAAAAAAACTTTTGCACTTTGATAAAAAAAATATTTTGAAAAAAAATTTAAAAACTTCTTATATTAATTTTTCAAAATCGTAAACATTAAAGTTCACCATTTAATTTTAGACCAAAATTTTTTTTGTATTATACCTCTGATCATTTAAATTAGAAGGGTGTGTTTTTTTTTCAAAATATGATTTTTAAATTTTGTGTGAATTTTTTTTCTAAATATTTGTATGTTTTACCAAATGACTTAATTTTGAGCCCAAAATACGTAAATAAATTTAATTTAAAAAATATTTTTTTTTTTTTGTTTTTACACCCCGCCAGCATAAAAAAAGGTGTTCAATGATTGAAATTGATTAATTTTGAGTTTAAATTTCTACGATTTTGAAATATATAATATTTATTATGAGAAATTAAAAATATTGCTTTCAGCAATATTTTTTTTATACCGATAGGAACTGCCTTGAAAATTTTTATTTTTGAAATCCACTAGCATGAAAAATAAATTTTAAGTTATCAAAATTAATTGAAATCGAGTAGAAAGTTAACAAAAAATTTTTTTTGGCCAAATCTCAAAAAATCACATTTTTGAAAAAAACGAAAGACCGGTCTAAAAATTTCAGGATGTATTTAGAAATCCCACAAGTATAATAATTTTTACGATTTGAAAAATTGAAAATTTTCTATTAAAAAATAAAAAAAATTTTTCGAAAATTTCGTTTGTTTATACTTCTGAGTACCCCCTTTGAAAGTGTAAACGTTTTTTTTTAAATACAGTAATTTCCGAAATATTGAAAAAATAAACCTTTGAAAACAAGAAAAAAGTAAAATTTTGAATTTGCATAACTTTAAAAAAAAACTTTAATATTTCTTTCTTTGATAAAAGAAAAGTGCTTACCAAAATTCTTCAGAATTCAGCAAACGTAATTCAGAGTAGTAAGCTGTACTTCAGAAGCAGCAGATATACTGGTTTTGAACAGTACTTCACGAACTTAAAAAAGAAACAGCCGAGAATTTGACTTGAGTTCGGATTCTGTTAAAAATTCGATAGATAATGTTACTCATACGCCTAGGCGTCCCACTTCAAATCATATTCTCAAGCTATTACAACTGGTATTTTTGTTCATCTATTTTTATTAAAAACAAAACTTCAGACTATTTATATTCAATATTAATAAGATACCAAGAATTGCCCAAAATTTCACTGCTTATATATTTGGAATATTTGCTTCAACACAGGCTTAATTAAAATTATCATGAAAACCGCAGTTTCCTACCTTGACACTAATTCAACGAATTGCCTCTTAAATCATTATTTGAAAAATATACTACATACAACACAAACTCATTCACACTTAACATGTCGCAAACATATTTCACATAAAACGAAAATATTTAAATACATTCATTTGTATGGTAAAAGTTTTTCATTTTAGCTTTTTAATGCGATTTTCGTTTATATTGCGGATTTTCACAGACAATTTTATGTTGGCGTGATTTGTCTGTGCATGTTTTTTGGTAATTTTAATATTTGTATTGCTCTCTGTATAATTACATGGAAGTATACATATACATGTACTATGCGGTGCATGTCATGTTTTCAATTGTTTCGCAATCTCAACAAAATGTTCGCGAAATTTGTTATTTTTAACCATAATGACATGCGAATAGCGGGCAGCGAAGAGAATTATTGCATGACAAGTGCGGACGTTGTGTTGTATTTTTATAGCTTTAGGGCAACACAATTATTTAATTGTGGCATATTTATGTTTTCACAGTAAATATTTAATTAAATTAACTGTGAGCGATAGTGAATGAGTTTTGTAAAATAAACATTCAGTTACCTTTTAAAATGTTCGTGGATTTTATTTAGAGAAAAAATTCATATTTTTGATTTGGCTGACAGGTTAAAATCAGCTCTGAGCCTGCGGTTACTTGAATCGTTATTTAATTGTTATTAAAATAAAAAAATAAAAAATAAAAAAATAAAATAAAAAATCAAATAAAATATAGCAAAATAAAATAAAGTAAAATAAACTAAATTAAAATAAAATAAAATAAAACATATTAAAATAGAAAAAAATTAAATAATAAAAATTAAATATAATATAATAATATAAAATAAAATAAAGCAAGTAGGGAAACGGCTGTCTTCGACTGTGCCGAAGACTTTATACCTTTCATGAATACGCATCACGGTTTTAAGTGTCTCATCCTTATTCACAATTAGTATAAACTCTGCAAAACTGATAATTTAAAGATACATAGCCCAAAACAGATTTATCGGAACAATAGATTGTATGGGAGCTATATGTTATGTTGGTCTGATCTGGGTAATTTTCACTACACACATTACAGATATAATATGTACCACACCTACAAAATTTTATGTTCCTAGCTTTTTAATTGCCTAATTTATAGCCCAAAACCCATTTATCGAAACTATCGATTGTATGGGAGCTATGCGTTGTATTGCTCCGATCTTGCTGATTCCGACAAATGATTAATCTCATGCAAAATGGTGGCTCCATACCAAATTTCATCAAAATATCTCAAAACTGAGGGAGTAGTTTGCGTACAAAGAGAGACGGACATGGCTAAATGGACTCAGCTCATCGCCCTGACCATTTTGATATACTTATTGGTGGGTCTATCGCTTCTTCTTCTCATACTTACAAACATCGGACCAAAGTTATAATACCATTTCATATTCATGAAAGGTATAAAAAATAAAAAAATTTAATAAAAAAAAATTAAATATAATATAATAATATAAAATAAAATGAAATAAATTAAATAAAATAAAATAAAATAAAGTTAAATAAAATAAAATACAATAAAAAACATAAAAAAATATACTAAAATAAAATAAAATAAAGGAAAATTAATTAAAATAAAATAAAATAAAATATAGGAAAATAAAATAAAGTAAGATAAATTAAAATAAAACATAATAAAATAAAATAAAACAAAATAAAAAAAAATAAAATAAAATAAAATAAAAAAATAAAATAAAATAAAGTATAATAAAATATAATAAAAAAAAATAAATAAAAAAAATGAGCTAAAATAAAATAAAATAATATAAAATAAATTAAAATAAAATTATATAAAAAATAATATAAAATAGAATAAAACAAAATAAAATAAAAAATAGAATAGAATAAAATAAAATAATCTCTATGTATACTAAAATTGTAACAGATTGATATCTGCACATTGCAAGTACTCTAGGAAAATTAATAGTAGGGTGCATTTTAAAGTCAATAGAACCCAAATCCACAATTTTCAGAGTTTTTGTCCGTCTGTCTGTGTATTTGGGAGCGCATCACTGCTAAATGGATTCAACTTTACTTTCAGCGTTGCATTACTAGACAACCAACTTAAGATTTAAGATATCCCCCTTTTCGATAACTCGACAGGTTTCGAAGTTATAGACCAAGGTGACCTAAAATGTGTTAGTACAATATGGGTATCAAACGAAAGGTGCTAATGAATGCTGCAGTAAGCATTATGATTGAGTTCCATATATCAACTGGTTTCGGGGATTTTATGATTAAAATAGGACTCAGTCCATTATAAGTTCTGAAACGCAGTGAAGCGTGGCCGGGTTGTCTAATAGCTAAATATAAAAGCTAAGAGCAAATTATTCTCGACGCTTTGCGGTTGAATTTCAATCAATGCACGAACTCTTGTAATAGCAATAACACAAAAACAATCGCACTTAAAAACTGTCGCTATTGAAATGCATAATAAATTAGATTACCAATCCAATAAAATTTGAATGAATCAAACATTATTGAAGTTTTTTATTGAGGTTTTCAACCATTTTAATATTCTGTCATAATTTCAGAGAGCTACACAGCAATACGTTTTTCATTATTTACCGCTCTATGGTGTAAAGTATAGACAACAATTTTTCTTAAAATTACTATTAATTTCATGACATGTTTGGGCTCAATAAAAATCAGTACGAGTGGAAACACAAATATTACCCATTTCCAACCAGATTTCCTTTGAAACTCAACTACAAACAAGCAAAAGTATGTTTAACGCTTGCCTAGTTGCATGTGATTAAAGAAAATCGCTGACATTTTCGACTATATTTTCTTCTATCGCTGGACGCACAC
The DNA here is from genome assembly GCA_949987695.1 of Merzomyia westermanni. NCBI lineage: Eukaryota > Metazoa > Arthropoda > Insecta > Diptera > Tephritidae > Merzomyia > Merzomyia westermanni. The sequence goes on from OX465291.1 coordinate 18,878,252, forward strand.
AAACAAATTTACAGAGAAGCAAATCGAATGGTAAATGCAGTCAATTAAAGTTTATGTTGCGGCTACAAGAATGTTAATTGCAGTCATTAGCTCATTTAAACGTCAAGCATAGTGGAGATTTTTGGAAAATGACTTTATTAACCTGACAACAAGTCAGAAGCAATAAAAACCAATAAAACTAACAAATTAACGGATAAAGGAAAAAATAAAAAATTAACGAAAAGTCAAAAAGTATCGCATACACATTTATAGTAAATTGCAAAATTGTCAGCAATGATATGGCCGATAGTGTCTACTCGTACAACTACTCGACTGCTGGTGTAAGTTTATTATGCCAGTTAATTGTAAATATGTGCGCGAGCTAACCAACTTGCCACAAACCTGCAATATGCCACAAATGAAAAGCGGATAATTCGTAATTGCGATATGTTTGTGTGTGTGTGCAAAAGGCAACAACGCAGCACCTGGTGCGAAAGCGTCTTTAGCTGTGTGCTTCGACTAACAGTGAAATTGCGCATTAAACATTTGCTTGCAACTCGTTAATAACTCAATTAAATTTCTTGCCAATTTTCATAGGCACAACAAAAAACAAATGAAAAATAAAGAAATAAAACAATCACATAAGAACAACAAACAAATTGCAAAACCCATCATTGGCAAATGAAATGTCACATGCAAATGGCGTATGAGGACAAATGCACTTACTAGCAGTGTTGCCACTCTGGCATATTTTCAACTACCAAAAATGTTTTCAAAATGCCAAAATTTGTTGCATCATAAATATCACTAAAACGAGATTTTATTGCATTGAGTGACTTGCAATATTAACTTAGACATTGTATAGTGAGTGAAGTGCTCAGGCCGTAGATAAAGTGTCTTTTCAACGAGTGGAAAAGGGGGGTTGCAAAACAAAATTTAAATTAAATAAAAATATTAGGCTGCCACACTGCTTTGGTCGATTCTTGTGACAGGAAATTAAGTAGTTACCACACTATAGGGCGAAACGAGGTTGAGGGGGACAAAATTGATTTCTGCTTCAAAGAGATTATTGTGGTAGCATTGAAAATTAATTAAATTTACTATACGAACTGTTACAAAAATCTTAAATTAGTTCCATGACATAATCCCAACTGGCATGATTCCAGAAAAAAATTTCGATTATGATACAGCAATGGTCTCTTTGAATGCAAGTCTAATATGAGTTATACTAAATACTTTAAGTCCAAATTCTTTTAACGAAGTGTGAATTTGATGATTTGGCAATATTTTTTTGGGCCTTCATAGTCGCAGTTACTAGACCTTGCACTTTTCACAATAAAAGTCAATTAAAAAATTGAAACATTTTCTGAGTTTCCAAAGTATGATCGAGTATCTTATGTCAAAGCCAACTAAATTTTCGTTTTTCGCGTTAAGAGTTGGCAATGATATTTAATAAAGTTTCTTCTGAAGTGGTCTTGGAGTCGTGAGAAGGAAGAAAAACTGAAGTATCTTTAGCAAAAAAATAATATTAAAAATGTTCGCCATTTTTTTAGCTATGAAATTTTGAAAAAATTGTGTAGTTTAAATCTAGCAATATAGGTTTGTCAGTATCCGGAGGAATGTTAAATACCCTCTCAACCCCTACCCCCTAAAATTCAGAAAGGTATTTTCTTGTCTGGCCGAAAACAGATCCAAGGTTTTTAAAATGTTTCAGTTTTGGACTCTATTTCTAGATTTTCCAACAAAGCAGGATTGCTCATTGTTATACTAGTAGCTTAAAATTGTCTAACTTTTGGTTATTTTTTCGCTACCATAGAAACATATCGGTTATTTCCTTGCTCGCTACGAACACAAGACCCAATGCCGCATAATCATAATCCTGAATTAGTGCACACTTTAGTTAGAGTAATGCTAAAAAGATAGAGTGCACTTCATTTTTAAGTATATCATAGTCAGTTTAGTGATGTACTCTACCAGGAGTATACTTCAAGTAAACCTCTATTACTTTACAATAAATCTATTACTCAATTTTGACAACTATGCAACCATGTGCCTTGACGTTTATTCAGCTTGGTATTTATTTTCAATATTAGCTTGCTGCGATTGGTTGCTAAAATGCAGAGAGTAAGTCAATTGATGGTAAAACATTTAAAAATTGTTAAAATAATTTCATATTCGTACTCTCAGGGTATTCGTTTATATGCTTATATGCCTCGTAAAATAAATGGGTCAAATCTCTCCTTATACATTTTTGGCATTCTAAGTCATCGAGATACATTTATAATGTCGAAAAATCTCTATCAATTTCTTCAAAGTAAGCCATATTCATACATGCATACATATAAAGGTCGACAGCCTTAATAGCTGTTTGTCTAAACGATTTTGACCTTGCAACAAAACGAGCCACCTGACTTTATTCTTTGCCAGTCGACGGCAATTAGAAACGCCAGGGGATTGAATACCCAGTAGAGAGTCTTTCCAACGCAATGTCGACGGTGTTTACCAAAGAAGATTTAATGATGAGCTGTAGGAGCTCTACGCAGATATCGGCCATGTAATGCGTATGCATGGAAGCAAAGGGAGGGGGAAGCCATATTCACTTCTTTTATCACTTAAATTCTTCAAAAGTCCACCGATATTGTAATTTGTCTAAAAAGGACAGATTTAGCACCAGCTTTAGTGACAGGGTTTTGGTTACTCTAACTTTAGCAAGAGCTTTAACTGAAGAAGCCGACTTAAACGGCACTATGACTAGAATAAAGTACACGCATAGTTGAAGTGTACTTTAACTTATTTAGAGAATTTCTCTATCTTGACTATGATTATGCGTCAATATTTTCAAAATATATATGCTTATCAACAACTTTTGCTGTCCTTCAACCAACTAAAGAAAAAAGAAAATGGAACCAACAACTTTATTCCATTCGGCCAACAATGGCAACGCTGTTCACTACACGTAACACAGCCACATATGTTTGTTAGTGTGATCTAATGCAACACCACACGTCTGTGTCGATGTACAGTGGCATATTATTGAATCACAATAGGCCAAAACAGATATCGAAGGTTTAACTGCATTAACATTGGTTTGAGCTGTGCGTGTTTCACGGAGTTTAGAAGGGCTATCTCATTTGATGTTGGCAACTTGTGTTATTTTGGTGAGTATATTAAAGCGAGTATAGTAAGAGAGACGGAATCAACTTCCCTCATAGGCACAGTTTGAAATTTCTTGCTGACAACAGTGAAGGGGCTGCAAAGTTATAAATGCGCTGAGTCTTTGTTGGGGGTTATACTTATATAGGCTTATACAAAAACGAAATTAATTATTATACTTGGCAATATCTAAGTCAAGCTTTCAGATCTCAGCTTTGGCCAAACTTGATAGGCTTTACTTCTACAGGGTGGCTGATGAATTTTGCTACATTAAGAAACTCCAATAATTTTTTTTAGTGCATGGAATTCATTTTTCTTTTATTCATGTTAAAGCTCATTAAATTTTATTAAATATAGCTTTATTATTTTTAAAAATATCGGAATTTAAATGCCCCCCCTGCTCGTCGATGCATGTGCGGCATCTTACCAAAAAGTTGTTCATTACTGCTTGGAGAGTTGAGACAGGAATAGCCGCAATTGTTTCTCGAATGGATTGCCTTAGTTCATTCAAATTTGTTGGTTTTGCTTTGAAGACTTCCTGTTTGCAATAACCCCACAAGAAAAAGTCAGGTGCAGTAAGGTCAGGCGACCTGGGTGGCCAACTGAATGTGGAGTTTCTGGATATCAGCTTATTGGGAAATTTTCGTCGCAATTCTGTCATAACAAGTTGGGCTATATGAGGAGCTGCACCATCTTGCTGAAACCACACAGATTTGAAAGAAATTCTCATTCGGCGTAATTCTGGATAGAAAAACTCTCTCAACATGCTCAAGTAACGGTCTCCAGTAACCGTAACGGTGTGACCGTTTTCTTCGAAGAAGTAGGGCCCGACAATGCAGCGTGATGAAACTGCACACCACACTGTGACACGAAGTGGATGCAATTCCGTCTCATGGAGTATCTGTGGGTTGGAAGCACTCCATATTCGACAATTTTGTTTGTTTATGTTGCCGTTTAAATCGAAATGGGCCTCGTCAGACATGAAAAGACAGTTCAACATGTTTCCATCCTCTTCCACCATTTGAAGCATCTTCTGGCAAAATTCCAAGCGAATCGGCAAGTCTGCAGCGTTCAGTTTGTTGGCCATTTGAATTTTATATGGGAATAAGTCCAAATCTTTGTGCATAATTGACTGTAATGACTGTCTGCTTACACCCATTTGAGCAGATAAGCTTCTTGTCGAAACACGTGGATTGTTTTGTATGGCAGCAGCTACAGCAGCGATTGTTTCCTCCGTTCGAACTGAAGGGGTTCGATGGTAAGGTCTTCTGTTGACTGTCCCATGCTCGGCAAAATTGTTTACAAGTCTTATTATGGTCCATCTGCTCGGAGGATTGCCGCCAAACGTGCGCCTATACTCTCTTTGAACCGAAACTACGGACTCCAGTGCGTGATAGCGGCGGACAATCCAAATTCTTGTTTCAGTGTCCCAGTTATCCATTTTTGTTAAATGTAAAAGTCAATCTGCAAAATAAAAAAAAAATTAACCAGATTCATTAAATAGAAAAAAAGTTATTTCATTTTTTTTCGGTAGCGGCTTTCATTAGCCACCGTGTATCTACCTCTACTTGCATCTAGCTCTACCTCTACTTTTACTTCCATCCCTAACTCCACCTCTGACTATACCTTTAAATCTACCTCTACCTCTTCCACTTCCTCTGCCTATACCTCTATCTCCGATATTCGAAAACAAGTTAACTACTGAAATCTTAAAGTACTTGGACCTCTTCCCTTAAACTACCATTCTGATTTTGTTGATCTTTTCATACAGTCAAAAGACGACGGCTATGCTCTTTGATACTTTTAAAGTTGGTCGACAGCAATATACGTTTTCTGAGAGGTGTAGTTATGCTGCATAAACTATCGGGTTTAAGTACCCATAACTCATCTGCATCTAAGAGTGTGAAATGCCGGCCAATTACGTTTACTAAAACAACAACAAAAAAGAAACCGCATGACAAGGAGTCACCTTTTCTTAAACATTATTCAATCTTGAAAGAATCGTGAGGTTCATACTAATTCTGATGAAGCTACTAATGTTTTGAGGGGAAACCAATATCCGATATAGTGTCGACTTCGACCTTTTTCGCGCAGTTTGTCAACGTGCTTCAGTATAAGAGCGGCTGTTATTGTTACTAGCAGTACACTTCTCGAAGCTTTAGTCTGTATTAGAGATATAGGCAGTCCTTTTGGTAGTAGCCCAAATAGCGTGGGAACGATTTGTTCCACCCCTTGAATTTGCTGATATTGGATTTTAGTCACCTGTTATGATCTTCACGGGCAGATGCATTCTAACCCTAACCGCAGGTATGACAGAAATTGGTCTTAACTTTTACTGTACATTCATAGCTAACCACTCCTTAGTAATAATCTTTAAAGATAGACTACGATTTCCTATAAAATACGACCATAGTAATGGGACACTGTGCACTATAATCATTTGTTTATATGGAAATGGGTGCAAATTAGGCTGACCCATAACTTTATAGGGAGATTATTTGAAATTTTTTTCGCTAAGAACTACTTTAAATATTTTCGGTTGCAGTGCCTGGAATTGTAGCTACTTTTCCGTTGATCTTTGGTTCGTCGAATTTAATTGTCTCATACGACACTTTAAAGCGGATGTATTTTAGGCTCCCTAGACACCACTCAGACCATACCTTTGCTAACTTGCAGTTTGTTTAAAGCCTGGTATATATATTTTTAAAAATTTGTTAAAATGGGAGAAAAAAAATTTTCAAGCCTAGCTCATTAAAAACTCACATGTCCACAAAACTCTTGCTTTTTTTAAATAAAAAATTATGGACACCCTAAAGTATATCTCTACTTGTGTACTTAAACAGCTCGGTTAGATTTCGATGCACTCTGGGCGAGCTCTGCACACTATTGAAGCGTTAAAATTGCACTTTGTCACGTCGCAAAAAAGCTCAAAATGGAAAGTGTTGCTGTGAAGTGCACTACTACATACAGCAAATCTGCAAAAAATAACAGTGAAATGACAACAACCCAAGTACGGAAGACCAAACGCCAACTGTGAAATAGCGAATGAGACTGTCTATTCGTTAGTTTAGTGAGCGCATTCGACGGTAGATAAACGTAAAAATTGATTGTAACATTTAGTTACGCAGGCGCCGCCAATACACCTCCGGAGAAGATAAACCGAAGCGAGTTAAGCGAGCGACAAACACAAAGCAAACCAACCGGTCATTCAGTTACTGAATGAGCCAAGTTGTGACTTTGTGATCAAAAACCTGTTCGCTGTTGTTGCTTGTTGTTGGCATTTTTACTGCAGCCGCAGTTGATTCCGTAATTTTGCGCACCATTTGCATAGAGAGACAGAAACTTTTATACCACACAACTGCTGCTGCTGCTGCTATTGTCACACCCTTTTAAAAACGCTTTAACTTCCGCAGCGCTGTACCATCATCCCATCATTTGTGCAAGCTTGCATCCCGGTCACCCCTTTGCTCCCAACGTATGAGTAGCGCTGTAGCATTAAATTGCAACTGCCGCTGATAAAAACAGAAAATAAATGATAAATAAAATTTATTTAAGTATGTCGCAAATGTCTGGGCACCCTTCTTTGGAAGGTGCTAAAGGGCGCATGAAATGACGCCTGGTAGCGTGCATTTCGTTGACGTCTCATCTCCTCTGTTTGGCGTTTAATTATAAGCGACCTTCTGGCGTTCTTCGTTGCGCTTGCGTCATTGCTTATCGCTACGCTTTCGAGCTTAATTAAATTTCCGCTCAAAAATGACTTAATATAAGCGATAATAATGTAATAATAATAATAATGAATGCAGGACGACGTGTTTTAATTTTATGTAAGATAATGTTATTGTACTTGTTGTGCATTTATTTCGGGATTTATGATTTTAAGTGTGGGATGAGAGAGGCTTAAGAGATAAAGAGTGCAAAGGCTTGTATCTACATTAAAAGGAAGGCAAGAGCTTAAATATTTGGACATTTTGGTAAGGTTTTTTTTTTTGTAAAAATTACTGCACAGTTATCAGTACAGCTGTTTAGTAATGGTTACTTTAGGTATTACAATACCCGGAATTACTGAATGCAAGTAATTGGAAAATGCCAGCGATTCCTTTTAGCCGTCTATCCTGACTTAAATGCTGATTAACCGTGTAATCGTCCAAAGAAGTCGATTACATTTTCAATTCTATAAAAACTATTAAAATAATTTTTGCTTTAGTCTAGATTACACGGACTCTGTTAAAGTGAGTCCTGTTAACTAATAATTAGTTGTTCATTAGATATTTATATTAATGGGCAATGATTATTTCAATTGTTCTCAGAAACTACCAATTAATAATTGATAACCATAAGCAAACAAAGATAAAAAAAATAAAAAATTATCAAGAGGAATGATTATCATCAGGAGGCATGCATGGCATTACTGTGTACTAACATCACCGGTAATAGGATATCAATTTTTTTGGACAGCCAGGCGGCTCTTCTTGCTCTCGGGTCAGCAACGAATACATCGAGCCTGGTTAGTCAGTGCAAGGACCATGAACCTGGTTAGTCGGCGTATCGTTTCTCTAATATCTAACGATCTGGCCGATGAGCTGGCACGGCGTGGATCGACTCTCCATACCTCGGAGACGCAGGAGGTCCTTGCACCCCTGGGACTTACCAAAGGTCGGACTCCTCAGCACTGCCTTAGCGAGGATAAGGATATGTGGAAGCGTTTGCAGTCCTGCAGAGTAGCTGTGCGATTGTCCAAGGCACTGCCGGAGCAGAATGAAATTTCTAGGGCAACCCTTTTGGGGAGCTTGGAAATATTAAACCCGGGGAGCTTTTAAAATTTTTGAGCTCAACGTCATGGATATAGAGGGAAGGGAGTCCCAACACGCTAGCTTTCTGTAAAAGTTTTCATGGTTAATTCACGAGATGTGGTATTTAAACGGCGAATTAGCGCTAATTGGAATCATATGGCACACGCCACTTCACCCAACCAACCAACCATGATTATATTTGATTTTTCAATGACCATAAAAGATTATTACTTTTTATGATTTATTTTATTAGAACTAAATCATTAAAAATGGAAAACAATTTGAAGTAATGATTTAGTGCCTTCTCAAGAACATACAAATAATTCATTATACTGTTAAAAGCTCTGGTTAAAATGAAAGCTCTTGATAAAACTCCTTTACAAGAAATGGCTATAATACTCTAGACTTTCTCATTCCACAAAAGAATTGCGAAATTAATTGAGAAACTGAACTTTTTTTTGCGTTTAAACTTCGAGGGAGGGGTGAATGTTTCAGACTACTTACGTAGGAGGTATATAGCCAGAGATTTAAGTCATTATAACCGTGGATTTTCCATCCATTTGCAGTTAGTTAACTAGCTTTTTTGCCATCAGTCGACTTATATAATAGGAACTATGTCGATAGTGTCGTTTATAGAGTGTCATCTTTGCAGCTACATAATAATCGTTTGAAGACGGGCTAGAAGTAGAAGACGATTTCGGTAGAGATACTCCGGTATATGGGCCATAAGGGCTTACGAGGAGAGTTTTCTCTGCAGCCTTGATGCGCTTTGAAGTGCTGTTATTCTAGGCAGATGTAACATTAATTCGGAATTATTAGCTCATGCGAAATTAATGTAAAAATTAGTTGTAGTTCTGTATAGGTTTGTTTGCAATTCTTATTATCAAATCACTTGACCACAAAATAACATTTGTAAGCAAACATATTGAACCCAAAAAACACTTAGATACGATTCCCCAGAATAAAATGACATTGCCGTCGAAATTGATGTATCATTGACATGCAACAAAAACAACAATGATTTCTGAAATATGATAGCAATGCAATAATCCCTTGAGCATTGGCCTACTTTACCACCAACAGAACGCTCGACCGACCAGCCAATCAAGCTACGAACCAAACTTAATTGCAACTATCACTAACCAAACAAAAGAAAGGTAAAAATTAACAACAAAGAACACTTAAACAAACCAAAACTGCGCACAAAAACGAACTAAACATTTAAATGCGCTAATGACGCCACAAATTGACCACTAATTATTACAATTTTAATGCAGTAAGAAATAAAATTTCGTTGAACAAAGACAACAAAAAGAAAATAATTACAGAAATGGCAAAAGACAATGGCGGAAAGTAGCTTTTATGCGCGCTTTAACAAATGCAAAAAAAAAAAACATCGAAGAAAAGATTGCACAAATTGGGTTATCAGAAGCGTTGAAATACCGCTCAGTCATGCCATGTTGAGGACAGAGTGGTGCACAGCCATAGTAACAGCAAGTAAGGAAATCTAAGGACGGCTGCAGGTTATATTACATACCTAGTTTTGGGTGATTGAGGCATGCAACGATGTAACACATATCAGAGCTGAAGTAACAATTGCTAAAGCTACCGGTGCTTGGAAGCGGGCGTGGCTGTAAGCTGATTTCTTTCCTTTAATAAAAAAAGTGATACCAATATAGCAGTGAGTAAAGCATTCGGTTTCATGAAGTAATTATTTAGTGATGAGCGTACAAACATACATATGTACACACAGGGTGGTAGAAATGAAAACAATTATTACTTTTTTTTTGTTTCTCTCATTAAGTTTATTTAAATGCATTTTTACATATTATCTAGTATGTACAAACACCGGCCTGTAACACTGTCACTACATGTATAAGAATATAGTGAGCCAATTTTTATTGCCACCGCTGTATGCAGCGGGAATCAAATAATTTCTAACCGTAAAACTATTCTCTACATTTAAGTTGAATATCTAGAAATATCTCGGTGGAAATTGCGTTCAATTCTATAGAGCGATTTTTGAGTGATGAGCGAACAAACATATAGACAGACGGACAAATTTTGAAAACTCTGGCTTTGGCTTCTGTAATTGTAATAAAGAAGCCACACAAGCATTTTTCTTTAACATCTATATTGTAAGGACATCGACCTGTTTCAATTATATAACATGTAAAGATTTATACAGTTGTGTGAAATTAAATTGGATATCGTTTTCCTGAATTTTGTGCATATTTTGAACTTTCGTTTAATTAGAATTCTGTTATGGAATTCGCTATATTTAAAATAAAAATTGATAGAACCACAGTTTTTTTTTGTTTTGCCGAACGATATCCTTTTTAATTTACTACTATTATATTAAACACAGCTGTATGTGGGAGGTGCCCCGCCTTGCTTTTTAAATCTAACAAAATTTATATCTAGGTTCGTAAGTTCAATCAAAGTATTAAATTTCAGTGTTTTGCCGAGCTTTATTGATGGATTATCACTTCTCTTTTTGTTTTTCTTGGAATTTCTGCTATAGAAAGAGTGGGCGTGGCTATAATTCGATTTTATCCATTTTCGATACAAATGTATTTTTTATATATATATATAAAGTTATATAACAAGTTCTATTGGAGTATTATAAATATTTGGCTGAGCCACCTGACTCAATCGATTTTCTTACTGCTTCTTATAATTTTTATATATGGAAGTATATATCAATTTCGATTCGCCTTATCCCCAACTAAGAACTATAATTCCTTCTGTGCTAAGCACAACTGGTTATAAAATGCTGCACTGCCAAGTGCTGATGAAAGAACAGAAAGGCCAACCTGAACGACTTTTGTTTGACAATATTCTGAATTGCTTGCAGCGCGCTTTAGCTTCATTAAATTGTCTTTATTTGCGAAAAAATGTCGAAATTGTTAGCTGGTAATAAAGAAAGCAACAAAAAATCGAAAGCAAAAACAAAAAGAAAAAATGCAATAACGAAAACGTGGATATCAATGTGTCAATGAATAAAGGAAAAAAACTGGTCCAACAGCAAAAGCGGTATGCACAAGCAACGAGCAATGGAGTCAACAACAACAGCAATGAAAAAGGCAACAACAAATCAGACAACAATAACAAGGCAATGCTGCAAATGCATCCAAAAACGTTGCATACTGCCCATATCAGTGTCATTCATTAGCGTTTTTGCTGGCGCATTATCACGCGCTTCGCTCTCTTCACACACACCACCCGCTGCATGATTGCTGTGCTTCGGTTGCGTATGCGCCCTAATGTATGTCACCATAATCTGTCAACGCACATGTGCAACAATTGTGTTGTGTTGGCCACCTCTACGCTTTTGTGGCTGCTGGTGCTTTCTTCTTTCATTTTCTCATGCGGCGCTTGACTTGTTGCTTATTGGCGCCCTTTTGGGGGGTCCGCATATTTTTTAAAATTCCTTTACGGCGCGCGCAACTGCAATGAAATTTTTGTCAACGGATTTTTTTCCGTCAGCTTCGCATAACTTTTAATTTCGCATAGGCGTAACTGTTTTCCTGCTTGTCTTCTTGAGAAGTACACTTTGTCCATTAAAAAAAAAAAAGAAAAAAAATATTACGCTTGCGCACATAAATTACATTCATTTACTGCTGCTGCCATCATTTATTTCCTGTGCAGCGTCGTTGACACATGGATTTTTTTTATATAAATTTAACTTCATTTCATTTGTGACTTTTTTTTGGTGTGGTTGTTTTATTGAAAATTTATTATCTCTGTTGGTTGCCACTCACGTACTCGTACTTGTATTTATTGCTTGCGCTCATTTGATTATCGCCAAAACGCATTCGTATGCGATCGTGGTTAAGTGCGCATGCGCAACAGCCAATGGCGCTCGCTCATATTCATCGATTTACGCGCGTTGTTGTTTGTTTTTATCTTTGCCGCTGCATCCGAGTGACATTTGCAGCTGACAACGCAACTCACAACACAACAATGGCAAGTTGGCAACTGCATCTGCTGCTGTTGTTGTTGGTGTGTTTTTGGGGGTAATTTGTCATTGCTTCTCTTTGTTGTTGTTGCTGTGTACATGTTCGTGCGTCTTTAGCATCCACGTATTGTCACCAGTGTTGCCCAAATTGCTCATGCGCAACCATTAAACAAACACACAAGCACCACACACGCAGGCACAACAATTTTGTTTGCCCTTTGTGTGCGCTGCCGGGTCACCACGTCCAAATTAACAAATTTCGGCAACATGTTGCAGCGCTTCCACTTACAAATTTCAACATTTTTTCCCCCAAATTCAGTTACAAATTTGCTGTTCTTTGTTGGCAGAAAAAAATGCCACCAACACAGCAGCACGTAGCTGAGTTTTGACCTTTATGTAGGCATACAAAAAGTAGCAACAACAAAATTAAATGGTTTGAAAAATTTCTGAAATTTTAAAGGTAAATTAAATGTTCAGTTTGGAATATGTGACACTGGCGCCAGTTAATCATTCGGTTAAGTATTTTTAATGTTCGCCGTATTTGACAAGCAAATCTGGCGAAGAAAGTCACATTCTTTATTATGGTAAGCAGTATCTGATTTCATCACACACATACAGTTCCACACGAATGACAAAGGCTTTATCCGACCAGAGGCTGTTACGTCAGTTTAATCGTGATCTATGAGTGGACGTGTCCTGCCTCTGAGGCCTCTACATCACTCGACTGCCTCTGAGGCATCTACATCGGCATCCATTAATCGGAGAAAAATTAGCAAACCTCTTACAGCCCCTTATAGATTTTCAAATCAAGGCGTAACCCGGAAAAAACTAGGCAGGCCCTTTGCAGAATATACGATTAAATTGGAGATATACGCTTGCCATGGCAAAGCTCTGGCAAGTCCAAGACAGAGACTCAATAAGTAGAAGGCGAATATTGGCTTATCGGGAATTTAGATGTAAAGTAATTGAGAAGGATAATACGCAGCGAATTCGTTGGTCGGCTCCTAGCACATGGAACTTCAGCTGGCACAGAAAAGTTTAACGTTAGAGGCGGCGTTACTTAAGACGGCATTATCCAAAGCTTAGTGCTCGGTCAACTGCTCTAGATCAATGAAATAAAACTATCTTCATTATAGAAGAAGATATCAACTGCAGCAAGACCCAGGCAACTACTTCCCTGACTTGTAAGGAGCCAAGTTCTTTATGAGGCACCTGTAAGGGGCCATGCTACAAGCACCAGTTGCACTCCTGGTTGGTATTGATAGAGTCTTCGAAACTGTCGATGCAGTCGGGACCCCCACTTTAACCTGCTATCACCGTCAGATGTTTCGTCTGGTTTACTCGAGTGGCAGCCACTAATTTCGGAGATGATCACAACTATCAAGAATCACTAGGGCATAAAGGGCCGTTTCTGTGCCACTTGAAAAGCTGCGTTTTCACGATAAAATTCCAAATACGACTGCCTTGATCGAAGATAAATCCCATAGAAAACATAATGATACAAAGATGAAGTACATCCGCCAAGTTCTAGCAAAATCTGGACAATAAGCAAGAATTAACTTGATGATGCCCCGCCAGAAAACTGATCACCAAGAATAAGTGAACCTTAGTGTACACAATGAGTTTAGCAGTTCGCCTGCAATTCTCCTTAGTCCAAGAGGTAACATCGTTAATGCAACAATAACAACAATGTCAGCAATGTCAATGCTCAGCTAATACGTAAAGCATCTGTTCAAGAGCAGACTTCAAGTGGCTAACGGAGTCCCGAATTCTCTACAGTGTGCCACTTCTGGCTTAATCGGGATAGAAGAGAAGCGCTACAGATACCTGGCGTATTGCTATGCCTGTGACCCAGATGGGGCTCATTGAAATAGTGGCAGAAAGTCGAAAGAGAGAGGGCAGGCAGGGCCATAACACCCTTGAAAGCACCACTATTGAGCTCAGAGCCATAACAGGCACTTCTCTGTATGAGTATTTCCTTGATTTTGTAGCATTAACTTTCCTAGTGGACCTTTCCATTGGATCCTTAATTGATAGAGCATCTACCTGCAAGCCACTACACTGATCACGCAGCTTGAACCTGTGACTTACGGAAAGTTCCTGAGGAAACTTCTCCTTCAGCCAGAGAACAAGCTCACCGGCCCAATCTTCGATCCACCTTGAAGCAGATCCAAGTTATTACTATCTCATATACCATCTACAAGTCCTATTCTGAGGTCTCCTGCCTTAGTAAACCTGTGGTCTCGGTGGTGTGCTTGTTGATTGATTACTACCTTAGTCCTGAGCTCATCTCTACATATAATAAAATTGTAAAAGATTGATATCTGTACATTGCAGATATTTAAGAAATATCTATGGGAGGGACCATTATTAAGCCAATAGAAGCCAAATCAACAGCTTTTAGAAAATTTGTCTGTCTGTCTGTATGTTTGGTCGCGCATCACTCAAAAACTGCTAAATAGAATTGAATGGAGTTTTACCATTGCATTACTAGACGTGTAAATTAAAATTTAAGATACTCCTGATTTCGATAATTCGTCCAGTTTAGAAGATATCGACCAATATATGGATCAAGGTGACTCAAAATGTGTTAGTACAATATAGGTATCAAACGAAAGGTGACAATGAGTGCTGCAATAAGCGATGCAATTAAGTTCCATATCTTATCCTGTATGGCATATAATGATGAAAATCAGACTAAGTCTAAGACGCAGCGAAGTGGGTCGGCTTTTCTAGTATATGATAAGGATTTTCAGCTATGTATATCTAGGCACAACTGTTCTTCTTCTCTAATTGCCACTGAACCGTTTAAGCGATTTAGCCCGAGGTAACGAAGCTTGCAAGATAGCTCTCCCCTCGGCGATAACTAATGCCATTTGGCAAACCGAAGCAAGCACGCGTGTTCCTTCACTTGACCTTACCAACACAGTGCGAGCCTTTTCCTTCCTCTACTGCCACCAGTGGTATTTTCGACAGAAACGTTTTCTCAGCTGAAAAATCTTCATTCATTAGCTTAACCTTGCTCAGTCAGTTTGGTGAATACTAAATATTAATAGCACTACTGCGAGTTCTTTAAAATGCTAAGTGAACTGCTTGTATGCAATTAAATCGTTATGAAATACATCGCATTAATATTTTTTTTTATTTGTTTCACTACCAAAGCAATTTAAATTTGATAGTGAACAATTTCTGTACAAAAACTTTAAATGTAATTGAAATAGTACTAGTACGATTACACAAGACAACATCCACAAAGAAGTAATTCTACTTTGCATTGTCCCCTGTAAAAAACATTGGAGCATCAGAGTACTTCAACACTTATCCTCATTCATATAAAAAAGGTGGTCCAATTTACATAGCGATGTCCGGTGATTGGAACACCTAATCCTACTCGCAGTACCATTTACTTTGCTTCCGAATAGTCTATAGAGCACCTACGTTGGAGTACTTTGAAAATGCTGAAGATTACTCTATAGAGTATTCTAGACGAAAGCGAGAAGGGAGTATGTGTTCTTTTGAGGACCACCTACTCCCACTCTCGCTTTGCTGTTGAATACTCCATAGAGTAATCCCATAAGAGTATTTTGAGAGTATGCTCACGTAGGTGGTCTATAGAGTATTCAAAAGCAAAGAAACGGAGTACTCCGAGATGGATGAGGTGATCCAATCTTTTATATGAATGAGGATATGTGTTGGAGTACTCTGATACTCCTTTAGGAGTATTCTTTGGAGTATTAAACGGCGTTATTCCGTTTTTTGCAGGGTCAGAGTAAGTAAATGTATACATCTGTACGTACATATGTATGCATGTGTATTCGTACATATGTATGCATGTGTATTATAACAGACACAATGCACTCAACATTCATAATTAAGTTATTAACCTGAATAAAACATAATTGCACATCTACTTATAATGAATCAATGGCTACTCATACAAAACTACATAGTACGTACATATATATGCATGTATGTATGTATGTATGTATAAAAGTAAATTTGTTTATTCTACAAAGCGTATTTCGTACATACAGTGTACGACAAAACTAAAGCACCGAAATTCCCATTAAAACATTTTACTCAAAAAATCGTAAGTACAAGTTCGATTATGTTTAGTAAATTTTTAAATAAGAAGACAACATATTAGGTATTATAAATTTGAATAAATAAAAGTAGTTTACCATCTCATCCAAAAAATTGTGTACAAAGAATCCGATGAACTCAAAAAGTGGAGAAAAAAAACTAAAGCACCATCAAATATCTCTGGGACAAACCCGGTTTTTTTTCGGTGATTTCGTGACATATCCGTGACTCTTTATTGCAGGTTCACACCGTGTTGGCATTTGGTTTATTATTTAAGTAAAATATCTTAGAAAATAACTTTCCACGCCTGCTCAACTTGTTCAAATACAAAGTCTTTGTTGCTGCAATTTTCCTCCGAATTTTTAGGATCCATCATTCTCTATAGATTCTCTGTGCGGTTAAATAGGACGGACCACAGCAATACGTCAACATTATTAGCCCTAAACTATTTTTTGAAGTAAATCGCTATACGTTTCGGCAGCATGTCTTCATGGTAGATCCACCTTAATGGCATTCCTTACCCCTAAAGAAATATGATAAAGATTTATAAATATCTTTTTACATGAAAGATTGCCCGAACGTTACTATTCGGAGGTTTTCGTGCACTAGAACCTCCCTGTACTAAGGGAGCCAGTTGAATGGAAAAACATTTGTAAATAGTATTTTCTGATTTCGATTAATTGAGTTTGAGTAAAATTCTTCAGCGAAGTACCACGAAATCATCATTTCCAGCAAATATTTTAGACTTCTACAGATCATCGAAAATGGTTTAACGGGTAAATAAAAGAAGGGAACCGTTTCTTAAAATGTTTCAAAATATATCGGCGTGGTTATTGTGTTTTTACAACACATTTTACAAGAAACAAGACCTACCTTGATTTGGTGCAATTAATTTTTTTAATGGACCATGAACAGGTTTTTGGTTTCATATTTCACATAACTAATATGTGGCCTTAATCAATAACAACAAATACAAATTTTAAAACCTGCGCAGAGAATTTTCTTCAATCATGTTTAGCAGAAGGTATTTTGGTGCTTTAGTTTTATCGTACACTGTATAAACGCTGCTACATATTTGATTATGAAGCACAACCAAATTGTATGATACGGCATAACAATATTAATATCCATGCATATTTGCGTGTATGTGTGTGTGTGTTCAGGTGCCGAGGCATACATATAGGCGTATAAAATCTCATTACCCTATTGTTTATGTGTAAAGTCTCTCGAGTATTGTACTCGGTATGCATTTATAAAAACAAACACACTCACATGCAAGGCCCATGTATTATCCCTGCAGGGAGCTCAGTCACTAGTGGCACAAATTAAAGAACTAGATCTAAAGTGACAAATAAGAACTAGTGCGATAGTAACTAAATTTTTACTAGTTCGTAACCGGCAGTTGATTGAGTTGAATTGGAAGATAATATTTCTTCTTGCAAAGTCCTTTAAGTCCAGTTTGAGTTTGGGTTTTATTTTTTAGTTTATGTTTTAAAAAAAAATTCTTTAAATAGGAACCATTAAGATGGTTGTTATATAAATAATGATTATTAAGAGTAAAGTTTACTATATTAGTTGATAAATAATTAGTACTAGAGTTCGCCCAGTGGTTGAAATTCAATCAGTAAACTTTATTTTATTTTATTTTTTTGCTGTATCTTTTATCCGCCTTTTTTTCTTCGTTTCTATGTCGTTCCTTTCCTCTAACATATTTTTATTTTCCTTGATTTCTTCTTTTACTCTATTATTTTATTTTTTCCTTTCCTCAAACTTCTTTTCCTTTCCCTTCCCTTCCTTTTATTTTCTTTCTTTCCCCTTCGGTTTCTTACCTTTCCTTTAGGTCCCTTTCCCTTCCCTTCCTTTCATTTCCTTACAATTCCTTTAATTTTCTTCCTTTCCTATCCTTTCCATTCACTTCCCTCCCTTTCCTTTCCTTTTCCTTTTCTTTCCTTTTTTTCCTTTAATTTTCCTTCCTTTCAATTCTTTTCCTTTCCTCTATTTTCCTTTAATTTTCTTCGGTGTTTAATACTCTTTATGAGTAATCATTTATTTTATTTTTATAAACCCTGTTTGTTAGCAATGAGTTTTACATATTTGCTCATATTTTACATTGCTTGTTTAATGTATCCAACAAAACAACTTTTCGTGCTCTCAGGGCAGCTGACACTGGGCATCGTAGCCAGTAATCAATACAATAACAACTAAAGCAAAAATGCATGACACAACAGAGTATCTATAGTGCGAATACTTAGTTTTCATTGGTCCACTACCAACTCTTCGCACTCACAGTGAGAGCCGACCACACGAATAACACAAAAACATGCATGGCAAGTCTACTCACACTACTACGGCTCTTAATTTTTTCCTACAAAGCAACTCCTCGGCCTTGCTCACGATTCAGCATAGTACACAAAAAGCAAGTACACACACACAGCGTGTCTATAGTGTGAATAAGTAAATGTGTAGTGGTGTGACTTTTATGTTAAAGTTTTTATATTAAAATGATTTTTAAAATTTTTTTTATTTACGGATAAAAGTACACCTCAAAATTTCTTATCTATACATATATAATATGTATACCTTAGAATTATAGTTTAGCAGAAAACGGTTCTACATTGCATTCATCTTGTCTATTTATATATAAGATTAATTGTAAGGCCTAGCTGTTTAGTTGATTATTTTCTCAAGAAGCCATACTATTAATTAGGATTTTTAAAGGTTTTTTTAAAAACTAATAAAAAAAATGATTTTTTATCTGTTATTTAATGACTATAACTTATATAAAATAATAAAAAAAAAATCATTGATTACAATTGAAATAGTCATTGTCAATTAAAAGAGCCATTTCGTTAAATTTGCTATTAAGTGCAATTTTAAACAAATTTGCGCTTATTATTGTATTTGTTATTGTAGTGCATTTTATAGATTCATATTTTTGCCTAACTCTTTTTGTTAGTGTATTTGTTAAAATTTTTTAACTTTCGTCTTTATTTTTTTCTCAACGAATTTATTAACAGCTGTGTGCCTACCGCAAATCCAGTGCCTGCCAAACTATTCACAGCGACCACTTAGTTTTGACAGATTTCCAAAGGTACTTAAACCGTGTTCCCTTATTACAGCGGCTCTGGAACTTAGTACTACACCAAGTAGGAGAACTGCGTGTAAATAGAACAAAAAGTTACATATAAGATAGTAGTTAACTAAATGGCAGTTATGGCAATGCCCTATCTTGACAACTTAAGTCGATATTTTCAAGCTATGCATGACAGTTAGAAATCGATTTGTGGGGGTACGGAAAGATCTAAGCTTTCTCAGCCAGAAATTTTTAAAGTACGAGGAGGAACTAAAAATGTTTAAATGTTTCGATAGCTCACCGCTTTCTAAAGATAAAAAAGTTAAAAGATTCGGAAATATGCAGATGTTACGCTGGTTCCTAACAACATCCAAGCAAACTAAACTTCACCCTTCTGCGGTACCTAATTCCTGTGCTTGCTAGTCAAGATGGTAAAGATTGTAACGAGTTGGTTACATTGAATTTACTGTGTATACAGACAACATCCTCAAGCCGTTCGGTTCTCGATTAGCAAAAGACACTTCAGTATATGACAGTCGAATAATCTCAGGCTTTAACCCGGAGGTGTTAAACATTTGAAAATTAAATAGTGTAAATGGGAAAAAACATATCGTCCTTTAAAATATATACCTCCATCGATTACTTTTAGACAAATCTTTCTGGCTATATGGGGCGACAAGGTGCGTCAAACCACTTCTGAGCCAAAAAATTAAGCACCGAACCCCTTTTACCAAAATGTAAGGGGAGAGAACACAAAACTTGTTAATCTTTTTTAATTCTAGATAAATAGAAATAGTTTCTTCATAAAAAAAAATTATCTCCAAAAGCAGCTATGGAATTTTTGAAAAGAGAACTTAGTACTAAGTAAAATGATGAATTTCTACTAGAACTAGTACTAGTTCTAAAAACTATCGCAAAACGGGATAAAATCGTGCTAGAACAGCTTTGTAAAATTTTAGTCTAGTACGGAACCAACGAAATTATACCAATAAGCCAGCTATATATGAACTGTGAAATATTGACCTTTTAAATTTGCCAGTTGATTGCTACCACAGAGATTGAGAACGAACTGGTAGTGGCTTAGAATGCACAAGCAGCGCGCCAGCTCATAACCATAAGTTTTTCCCTACAGGGTTGCGTTCGGATACGCTTTAGCATGAGAAATTAACAGTATATGTGAGTTATGATGGAGGACCGTTGTAAGTTTTTGTACCCTTCTAGACTAGTGAACAGCAAAATAACTTTATTTCAATTTTGTAAGCGATTCTAATGTCTAATTAGACTAATTAAGTGGCGCATTGTAAATACTACATACGGGCGTATAACTAAGTCGAGAGTGTAATTTGTTTAATAGTTGGTCATAGCAAATGAGTTGGCAAAATTAATGAACTAGCAGGTACATTTGTATGTGTGTGTGTGCCGATGTATTCCTTCATACAATTAAAAATACAGCAAAAATGTGTATTAATATCGAGCACTTCGGCGAGTAAGTATTGGCTGGTAGTGCCGAGTCGTGAAAAAGCAAATACTGCTATGTGGGTGCGTGGCACGGCGCGCTTGATCGAACCGCGCAGGCAGATAAGTCGCACAGTGTATCATACTGAGGAATCAACGGACAAGGAGGTGTAATATTTAGCTCACCATAGATTGCATGGATGCTGACGCACTTAACTTACTCTTCACTTTTCGGTGGGTAAACCGTAATTTTCAGCATCTTGAACATAGATTTCATCGTGCGGGATACATCTTGCTTTTATAATCACAGCTTAAGTATTATTTACTTACCTAAAACGAAAAAAGAGATAAATAAAATTAAAATGGCGGAATTAATTATTTTTTTAAATAGCATAGTTATATATATATATAGATTTTGATTTTCGGAAAACCTATTTTGACCAGAATAGATAAGGTCAAATTCGTAAGTCAAACTTTCTGTAGCGATTATTAATGTTATAGTCTTATATAAATTCTTTTGCTTGTTGATTTTTTAGTGACCTTTAAGCTATTGAATTTAATGACAGCCCAATTTTCAAAATTTCGATTTCTCTAAGAATCAAAGATCAAATTCGATGAATGATTATAGATCCGATCGAATAAAGGTATCAAAAACACAAATCTGATACTTTTCTAATTAAAATGTGCTAATTTTTAGAATTCATATTTAAATTCTATTTTAAACTACTTGAATTTTGCAACTAAGTAATAAACTAAAAGAATATTTTTTTTTTTTTTTGAAACCAAAACCGGAACGAAATCGAAAGCAATGTTGAAAAACGAGCCCGGAACCGAAACATTTTACAAAACTAAAACCGAAATGTTATTTTATATTGTTTCATACCTTGATTGAAAAGCACCCCACATTTTATATAAAAAAATTGTATAGGGATCAGAGGTGAATATAATTGCCCATCATGCCTATTCCGATATCCGATGGATGACATTCGCATGGATTGCGGATCGATTCGTGAAGGAACAGTTCCGGATTTAAGTTTACAAACTTGGAAAAAATAAATTTAACCATAGGTATGAATATCTCTGTAAAAAATTAATTTTATTTAATTTCTATTTCACTTCCACAAAAAAATTTAAAATTGATTGAGGGCGTGGTGCCGCCTATTTTTTAAACTCGAGAATTCATACTGCGATTATAGAAGGTGATTAATTCCCATTTACTGAAAATTGGTGGAGCATTTCCAGTACTTGCAGCAGTACCTGGAATGGAAAAAAAATTAAGTCAATTAGTTGATAACCACGCCTATATCCCATATAAAACTGTAGGAATAAAACCCTGAAAGGTAGATCAGCTCCGTCACAGTAGTGCTCAAAGGGTTGTAGGGTTGACAAACAAATTTTATACAGGCATGGCTTACAGTTATAAATGAAACCATAACCGATTTTTTTAAGCAAGAACTTATAGACATACGAATAAAATAACGAAATGTAATGTGAAATTTTTTTCGAAATCAAACATGAACTTGTAGTTTAGGAGATATCAACCAAAATTAGAGGGCTTATAATGTTTTCGGCTTGCTTATTTTTATACCTAGTAGTGCTACGCACACAAGGAATATTAACTTTAGTCGCAAAACGGTGATATGTAACGGCATAAATGGATCGAGATAGATATTGATATATCAAAATGTTCAGGAGGAAAAAAGAAATTGATTAAGCCATGTCCGTACGTTCGTCCGGCCGTTTGTTAACACGATAACTTAATTAAATCTTGAGATTTCGTAATGAAATTTGGTATGCAGGTTCCTTGGCACTCATCTCCGAGCGCTATTTAAAATGGGCGAAATCGGATGATAGCCACGCCCACTTTTCATATATAGAATATTTTCGAAAATACATAAAGAGTGATTATACAGTACATAATACATTTATAAGGATAAAGTATGGTGTGTACACTAATGTTGAGGCAGAAAGTAAATTTCTCAAGAAATTTTTGAAAAGGGGCGTGGCACCGCTCATTTTTTGATTAAGTCAAATATTTCGAAATAATATTAATCATAAATCAAAAACCGTTCAAGATATCGAAACGAAATTTAGCAAACATATTTATATTTATACAAGGTATGGTCCGAAAAAAAAGGCGAAATCGGTTAAGAACCACGCCCACTCTTATACGAAAGATTTTGAAAAGGATCATAGATATATTTAATAGGCAATAACTTTGCGTACAAAATCTTTATATCATTTATATATCGCTTTCAAAGTTACCGTGAACGAAAAAAGTCGAAGAATACAAATTTTTGAAAATGGACGTAGGCCTGCCCCTTTTAAGGTGGATTATTCCACAAAAATTTGTATGCCATAACTCCGGAATATGTTGAATATATAAAGGTAACCTTTTGTTGTAAAAACGGGCGAAATCGGTTAAGGGCCACACCCAGTTTTTTACCATAGTTCTGAAAAATTTGTTTGTAAAATGTAAAACGCGATATTTCTCTAACTATACAAGCTATATCAATTAGATCTTGCATACATAATAAGCTTTTTAAGTAAAACTCGACCGCAAAAAAATTGTTATTTTCAGTTCAAACACTTTTTTTAGACAAGCAGAAGAAGTTTAATTTATTATCGAAATAAGGAATAAAAAATGGCCAATAATTCCAACTTTGTTGCTTAAGTTCAAAGCTGGGTATTTAGTGTTAGCTTACACCCAAACTTAGACTTCAATATTTGAATTTTTTTTTCAAAAATAATCACTGTGCAGCTCCTAGACAAGCGCTTAGACAGGAAGTAAATGAACCAGGAATACAGGTATTAGGCTTTAAACATACACACTAACATATCTTTTTACATACATTACTATTATAGTATTTTTGTGCTGAAACCACACTATATATAATTTTTGTTCCACATTTTCACCCGCATAATAAACCAAACCATGGCGCTTACTTTCTTACTTCATTCGCGCGCATCGCCATTTGAATGTCATTTGAATGCGTTTTTATTGTTGTGGCTTTTCTATTGCATTTCAAATGCCGTGGGCAATTATATTATTTTTTTTTATAATTTGTTATTTAGTTGTTTTTCATATAAATGTAAATACATAATTATAAATGCAATTGAGGCAACCGCACATTTGCCAGTGTCGGAATAGTAGTAAATCCACTGCGTTATATAATAGTGGAATACGCAAACCAGATTACTAAAGGCGCTCGGGTTAGAGTTGAGCACAGAGCGGATACAGGTGCATATCTACTGGTCAACCGCTAATGATGGTAATATGCGTCGTTTGTTTAAACGTTCTATTGTAACTAGTATTAGGGTGTGTCGAAGAATGAATATTTATGGAAAAAGAAAAGCTTAAAAGTTTTTTTGAGTCGAAGAAGTTATGAGGTTTGTTCAGTTCAGTTTGACTAACATTTTCGGATCCGATGACTGAATGATAGTGTGAATAATTCATTGATGCTTAATGGCCTAGTAATTGCTGAGACCAATTGGAAACACCAGAAGAGGCCAAGTCTTCCTTAATCCTTCAGTATGATGAGATACTTATAGATCCAGAACTCTGTTTGCCCAGGGAAGGCCAGGACTTCATTACCTCAAGCATAAGTTTTACCTTCACCCATCATATAAAGACCTTAAAAATAGCAAAACTCTTTTCTAATCCAACAACTTTACAATTTAAACCAAATTTCTTTAAAAAGACGGACCACCTTAATGTCAACTTTATGAGCAGCCTTTGAATAACATTTTGTTGTATCTACATACATTTATGGCAATAACATAATTTAATACAAATTACACGCATGTGGCAAACTACGATTTACCCACCCACCTGCTGTGCCGCACATTAGACGCTAGCTTAGCGGTTCCACTACAGAAAATTAAAGTTTATACATTTTGAAAAATTTTACGGCTCTAAAACTAATGACTTTATTACTTTTATTGTATTCACAGTAGAGCAAGACCGAAGGCGAGTCCAAGCCGGCCGTCGCTTTTAATCTGTTTATCGGCGGAGTAACGAAGCCGAATGCGATGATAAGTTGACGAGAGCTTAATGTTATTTGAAATGATTTAAATATTTACTTATAAATTGTGAATTTCTCATAAAGAAGCTGAGCTTAGAAATTACAAAAGCTTTGCAAGCGGTCGTTGTTGTTGTAACAGTACTGCATGGCTGGCGCATCCATACATGGAATAGGACGTGACGGACCAAACAGGGTTATACTGATGCTTGCATCACTTTGCCTGCTATGAATACAGTACGCTCCGGTGAATATCATCCTGTGGTACTTGGCCGACTGTTGTGGAAACGGTTTAGTTGATCCCGTTAGCGGGGTGCATGTGGAATTTAGTCGCCTCTTGCGACAGGCACACCAACCCGTTTACTTTCCCTACTTCATCAGGTACTTTATCCGCATACCTCTTTTCTCTAAAGGGTCTACTTTGCGACAGTCAGGTATTTGCAATATATACTCAAGCTCCTGGCCTACCTCATGGTTAATAGATGAAGAAGGCAAACGTTTTTAGATCGGCTTCGAAGACGTACTCTTCAGCCTAAAATCAGTTGTAGCTTTTACGCTAAGTACATAATTGGTTTGTTGGATTTCAGTCAGCGTTAATGAAAATAAGAGCGACTAGTCAAGACAGCTCACCAATTACGTTACGACAAGTTCTTCTGCTGCTGCTGCGATTTATATTTGATTGAATTTTCCTCCGATAGTTCGTTTCAAAAAAACTCTTTTCAGTGCATTACTGGAAGTATTATTTCAAGAAAGAGTTTTCATATTGTGAAAGTGTTTCTTTCTGAATCTACGGTTAGCCGCACTTTCCTAAAATAGTATTTTTTTGGTTCTTTTCTACAGAGAAACAAAATTTTAGGCTTCTTCGAGGAACCAGGAAAAATAAAAGGGCCGTTCTAAAACACAGTCTGCGGTATAAATGCTTTCGAAATCTCGGTAGGTCTCGAATTTGCCGCAAAAAATTGTATGTACATGTAGTATAGTACTGATGATACCAGAGAGCCCGATTATCCAGTTGTTACACGTATGCATAAATACCTTGCAGAAAATCCGACTAACTGAGAACTAACCTAGAGCATAGTCATTTCACGATAGCTCTAATTCTAGCCAATACCCAGACAATGTTTTTTTTTTTTATTCGAAAAGTTATTGGAGCGTATCGAAACAAATTCTTCACTGTACCCCCCTTCAAAAATGATTTTTTTGGGGCAACCCTAGTAGTCACACAATTACATTTTGCTTTATATTTTTGGATTTTAAAGTGTAATACACCAGTATATTTGTTTTGAGAAGGGTATGGTACTTACCCAGCAGAACCCTAACTTTTTGGATTTTAAAGTGTAATACATCAATATATTTGTTTTGAGAAGGGAAGTTTCTTACCGAAGTTTATTTATCTTAGCGGCTCCATTTTAGTACTTACCCAGCAGAACCCTAACTGACATAGCACGTGTGGATGTATGGCGAAATTTTTGTTTTGCTTGTACACCAAAAAAAGAAACAAAGTGTCTAGCTGGTAAACTGTCTTTTTTTGGAACTTGTTCTGAATGTTAGCACATGGTAGGTACCGGATACGTTTTGGTATGAAAAAGGTTTCTTCATATAATCGATATGTTTTTTTGGGACTCCGATATCACCCGCCATAGCCCCAAACAGTAAACTTTTTCACATAGAAACAAATTTTTTGGCGACTGTTAAGAGCCCCCAATAGTCAAAAGAGCCCTTCTAATATGCTTGAAGTTCAAGTTCAAAATAAAAATGAATCAAACACATTCAGCTTCAACAAAAACTTTGGCCCTTCTTTGGGCTACACTCTATTGTTAACTGAAAATTAATATACCGTCGATTAATGGGCAAACGAAGCCGAAGTCAAACATTCCCTCTAGCTCTCCTATTTGAACCCACTATTTTATATATGTCGCTACATTTATGTCTATCTAGGTCTGAAAATATATTTATATTTTACTAAGTTCAACTTCAAATCCTTAATGGTTTTTCCGTTTTCCAAAGAAAAAAAAAAAACAGCCAGCACAATAACAAACATTGAAAATATTTTAATTATAAATGTTAATATGTTTCTAGACCAATTTTTCAACTTTCACGCTCTTATCGTCAATCATAAATCTAGATCTAAATATTAAAAATGAAAGAGTTAAAGCGAGTTGCTTTCCCACATTAAAATAGACATAAACGTTGATTTATGATGAAAAACAATTTGTGCGCCAACACCAGCGCAACAAAGAAAACAAAAACAAAAACATACTAAAATAATGAAATGATAGAAAAAGCACACCTTCCACTTTTGTATTTGAAAACCATAAAAAAGGGTGTTCAACCCAGCCATTATGGGTCTCATGGACATACCTGCGACCAGCGACTTAATAAATTTATGCAACTTGCGAGTGGTGTGGCAAATGGGCGGTTGCATTACGTAACATTTGCATAAACATATTTGAGAAAATATTACTATTTAATATACAAGTGTGTTTGCTTAGCTAACCATATAACAGTTAAATTAATTACTTAATAACAATAGAAAAATTACAATTAAAATTGGGGAAATGTGCAAGAGCGCGCATAATTTAATGCTTCAGTGAGTTGAAATTGGTTTCAAATAAAAAATGTGTGCTTTAGTACCGGTGTTTGGATGAATAAGCGCATAGGTTTTCGGATGAAAAAAAAAAAATTTTGTACGAGTATACCGACGGCTGAGTGAAATATCAGCCTGTTTTCAAATATTTTTTAACTAACTTAGAATTTTTTTTTCAATAACGCTCTTCTTCAAAATGTGCTTGAGGAGCGCCCTATCTCAAAATTTGGCTGAAGCCCTAAAATGAGTTTGAAAAACGGCCTATTTCAACGAGAATTTAAAACATTATCAGCTAAGATAGGGCGTTTTTGAAGCAAATGCTGAGTTAGGGTGTTCTTCAACCAAATTCTTGTGGGTTTTGAAACTAGTTTGAGGCGTAGGTCGTTTTTCAAAAATATTTTGAAATAGGGTGATCTTCCACTCAGGTGTCGATATGATGTGATAATGAAGCGCTGTTAAAACTTGATCTGATGATGTGATGTATTTGACATTGTTTGGTTGAAATAAAATATCTCGCGAATCACTATCTGTCAACATTTCCTTTTTCTATATTAGTCGCTCTTTAGCACTTTTCTCACACAAGAATCTATCAAGACGTAATGATGTGATATGATATAATCATTATGCGATATGATGACGTGATCGAATGATGTGATGTAATACATTATGTCCGTCTGTTATATATCTCGCCAATAGCTTTCTGAAAGCAGTTCCGTTTTCTTTATCTATCATCGTTATTCTACTTCAGAAATAATTAAGCTCAAGTCGTAGTTATGTGATATGATGTAGTAATAAGATATGATGACGTGATCGAATGATGTGATGTAATACATTATGCCCATCTGTTATAAATCTCGCCAATAGCTTTCTGAAAGCAGTTCGTTTTTCTTTATTAGTCGTTCTTCAGCGCCTTTTTAAGGCAAGAAGAAACCTAGCTCAAGATGTAACCAAATAAATATATTTATCTATTTTATTCGATTTTTTATAAGACATAACCACAAAGGTTCAAAACACGATCAAAACCTTTTTCGTTGTGAATGAAAGAAATAAAGATATTCTCGTAATACTTATACGTTTAACTGATTTTTTAAATGAAAAATTACCCTGAAGATGGCACAAAAGCGAAACCGATGCAGTTTCCAACCAAATTTATTAATTTATGACAGTTTTGAAAATCAAATGGTAACAATCGTTAAATAAGACTGAATGCGTCCTCGAAACACAGTTCGTTTATTTAGTTCTAATTATTATTTGGTTTTAGAGGGCCGTGTGACATACAGCTCAAACTGTAAATTACGATAGAACAATGGCCAAGTAGGGGTAGTTACACTCAGTTTAGTTCATATAGCTGTATTTGGCAACTCCAAAATAGTTGGAATACGGTTATGCTGAATAGAAATTCAACTTAAAACGGTACCAATAGGAACAATATCAAGACAGGAACGAGTCACAACTAGTAAGTCCTCTGAAGGAAAAACTCAATGGCTGTAGGAAAGGTTTTAAGGTGCCATCTAATACATCGAACGTGAAAATAACCTTGGCATAATCCTATATATACGAAAATGGCCTCACCTGAGAAGGTCCTGCCTTCCTGCCTTGAGAGTTGCAAACATTTTCTTTTTGGAACGTCCTTCACAACTACGTATACTATGTTCCAGTACTAAATAAGAAAAATGTTTTAGGTACTGAATTTGGGTAGGTATTTCATATACAAAAAAAAAAAACATTTAAACAAAGTTGTAAGAATTAAACCAGTTGTATAACCCTCACTAGCCCCTGGCTTTATATAAAAAACTAGATGCAAGGCACTCAACCAAAAACTCATAAAACCAAGACAAAAAATATGTTGTCATAATCACAAAATGAGGGTTGTTGATCTCATACATTTGGCAGCTCATAAAAAAACGTATTTTCACGCACTCAAATGAAAACACGCCGACTAAGTAGAAGCAGCATAACACAAGAAAAATATTTTTCTATTTGAATATGAAATTAAAACAAGCATAAGTAATGACTAATAAAGAACAAGAGTCAAGCCCCGTCGTAACACAATAAATCGGCCATAATAATAAATAATATTAAACAATGAAATTAATAATAATAATAACAACTAAATGCAGCATGAACACGCTAACGCATTAGAGACGAAGCTACGACAAACTTACAGACACCCATTAAGCATTACAAGCTGATAACAATCTAATACTAATAAAAAAATATTTGTTTTTGTGTTCGTGCTGTTTTTTTTTTGTTGGTGAAGAAAAATATGTTTGCATTAATTAAAATTAAGGTTGGCACCCTGCTGTGAGTTGTGTCAAGAAAGTTTTCAATTTTGTTTCATTTTAATAGAATTTTCTAAACTCAAAAAATTCAATTAACGCGTATGTTAATTGAGTGGGCGAGGGTGTAGATGAATGTTTGTACGAAATGCGAGTATGCAAATTGCATTATGTATATGCTACGAGCATTAGAGCGTATCGAAAAAAGAAAAAGTTTGCAGTCTAATATGAAGTTGGCGTTTAACCAATAAGAAACACGAAGGGAGGCCAGATCATAGAACGCAGTGAGGGACCATACCACCTATGCTGTCAAAGATATTTGGAGCGGAGTACCTCCTGAGCCGGAGCGTGTTTACCCATTCGCGTAACAAAACCTTTATTGCAATGTACTATGTTGTTGTTGTTGTAGGGATGTGTCCTGCCTAGGCGTTCCTCCCCAACGGAATTATCAGGAAACTGGCAGTTCCGTTAGGGTTGCACAGTGGAGTGAAGTTGGTGTTTCAAGAGTCTGTTTCTTCGAGCAGGTAGAGAAATGGTTGGTGTATTGAGCACATGCCGGACAAACATTTAGCATGTCAGGGTTTCAGAATGAGTAGGTGTTTAGCCTATTGCAGTATCCTTCCCTGTATCATGTTCATATTTAAGTAGCGTTCATACAGGTCATCATTCAATTTCCTTCAGTACTCGGCACTGGCATCACCCGAAGCACCTAAAATCATTCGGTTCCAAGGTTCATCCAGACCTGTTAAATAATGATTAATAATCGTAATGTTTGATTAATTACTTTCTTGAGAATCTATTTACATAAATATACCTACACATCAACAATATAAAAAAGTAATAAAAACAACTTTTTATACCCTTCAGGAACATGAAATGGTATTATAACTTTGGTCCGATGTTTGTAAGTATGAGAAGAAGAAGAGATAGACCCAGCAATAAGTATACGGAAATGATCAGGGCGATGAGCTGGGTCGATGTAGCCATGTTCGTCTCTCTGTTTGTACGCAAACTAGTCCCTCAGTTTTTGAGAAATCTTGATGAAATTTGGTACGGAGTCGCTATTTTGCATGAGATTAATTATTTGTCGGAATCGGCAAGATCGGAGCAATACAACGCATAGCTCCCATACAATCGATAGTTTCGATAAATGGGTTTTAAGCTATAAATTTTGCAATTAAAAAGCTAGGAACGTAAAGTTTTGCAGGTTTGGTACTTATTATGTATGTAATGTGTGTAGTGAAAATCAGCCAGATCGGACCTACATAACATATAGCTCCCATACAATCGACTGTTCCGATAAATGAGGTTTGGGCTATGTATCTTTAAATGATCAGTTTTGCAGAATAAGGATCCGACACTTAAAACTGTGATGCATATTCATGAAAGGTATAAAGTCTTCGGCACAGTCGAAGACAGACCTTTCGTGCTTTGTTTTTTAATTATTTTTTTTGTTGATTTTTTTTTTTATTTTTTCTAATCGTAATCAATTAATAATTGATTTTTCTTGAAAAGCAATTAAAATAATCATTACCATTTTAAAAAGGTCTGGGTTCATCCCAATTTCTTTTGTTGCCAATCTGAGATCTACATAAATCTATAGCAGGCAACATTGATCCTCCATTGACTTTTTTTGCTGACATTTTTTTGCTCTCTAATTTTCTTTAATGTCAGCAATTACTTCGTTATTTCCCCGTCTACCGTGAGCCACACTTTTTTTATGCTTTATTCTAGCCAGGGTAGACTGCTTAAATTATTTTCGACATCGGATTAAATAATCGCGAGATGAATGAATTGGTTTCGAAGGACGTTTAATGGAGCTACTAGTATCTTTCAAAATCAATCGGCATAGCCGTATAAGTCTTGTAGGTCAAATTCAGACATAGTCGTTATAGTTCAATCAGTTCCTATAAAGGGTCTTTTTCAGGATTTGGTGTAGAGTGAAAATCTCGACGATCGTAGACCTACAAGGGCTGAAACCGCATTGAGAAGATCGAATTAGCTTGTCTACGATTGGATTGCGATTTGCGAGATCGCCTTACTTGCGAATTGTAGGGATGCGTGCTCGTCGGCCCATGTTTTGCTCTTCCCATCCATCTTTGACTAGCTGGATGAGTAGCATACGAAACGTGATACGTTCATTACTCAATCACGCTCTGTATGTCGGCTAGCAAATCGTCATAATTGAAGGAATTCGCATAGGTTTGGAAATTCTCCGTGAAGCGCCGGAAGCCAGCATCACCTTTCTTTCCTTTAAATAGGCGTCTCTTTCCGCTCATCTCGTGCAAGTGGAGACATTCCTCATTCTAACAGTTATTATTCCCTGCTTAAAGGAACGCTATACTGTACGGATAAGTACTTCCTATTGCGGGCACATTGCAATTTTATAATTTTTTTGATTTGATCTAATGTACGTTTGTAAATAAATGCTATGCTTGTGAGCATTCTAATGGGAGTCAAAAATATGAGATGCCATTTGTCAAAAAGTTCAACAAGCAGATAATAAGGCCAACAAAAAAAAATAATAACAAAAACAACAATAAACAAATAAATGAATTTGTTTTAGAAATTGTTTTCCCTTTGGAAATCTTGTAATTTAAATGGAAATGGTTTCAAAATTGGATTTTCTTCTTTAGCGTTATTTCGTGTTGGGTCGTAGGTCATATTTTTAACTACAAAATTCTTGCGATGAGACACAATTTATGTTAAGTTTATCTTCTAATTCGTAAAATATGAATTGTCTTGCCAGAAGCTTTAGTAATCTAAAGTTGTACACACTTTTTGAATGCCAATTGCGAAACTTAATTGCAATACTATAATTTCCTACAAAAAATCATTCAACGTGTCTGTTTGAAGTGCATCCAGGCGTCTGCTGAAACGTGACTGTAATTCACTTGCTCCTGGGCCGATGAAAGGTTAGATCATAAATTTAGGGCAGGCTTGAGAATGATGAAGCATTGTTGTTGGGATTTTATAAGAAAGCACACACGTCGTAGGTTTTGAGTAGTGTTGCCGAAGTGATAGTCCTTGCCGCATATGAGTTCGGTACGTTTGGCTACTAGCACCTTTAAGTTCTAAGCCCATAAACCTCAAAAACTTACGTATCTGTTCTCCAAAAAGTTGCTTGAAAAGAATTAGATGGACTTATATCGAAATTTATTTGTTTTCTAGAATGGTGCTAACATTTTTTATTCAAACCGATCTAGTAAGTCACTTTGCAGTAAGAGGGCTCCATCTTCATTTCATGATATCAGATTATTTCCCTGTTACGAGTTCAAGACCAAATCTTGAAATCATTAAGGCATTGGAAGCGTTTTATATTTTCCCTTGCTTGAATATATTCTTCTCTAGGTTTTCTTCGGGCTATACCATAGCAATTGATTTGGTACGTCAACTATTACACCGATATGACAGCTCAACCGGGATAGCTCAGCCTTTTGTATTTCAACCAAACGCCACTTCAACAGTAAAAATGTCCAATCTCGGAAATTTTAACTTCACCGGCCCCTTATGTAGGTTTGTGCGTCACAGCCACATTTGCCACAGCGGGGTTGTGGTGGTCGAATGGGTTATTACTTCGGTTGATCAGATGACGTTTGGAGCATTTTCGAATATTAAAGTGATAGATACATCAGGTCAGTGGGATCTTTATTTGTCAATTACCTATTGAGTCCAAAGTATAGGCTATATTTCTCGGCGGACATTATTTCCACAAACATATCCCCATTTTCAAATTCACAGCAAACCCGCTAATTCTTTATTTCATCACAGTAGGTACTTCGTCGGCTATTGTTGTTGTGGTAACGACTAAAACACTCTCCGAAGGTTTTGGGGAGTGTTGTCGAATTAACAATCCTTGCAGTACTTCCCGACTGTCGTGGTAGCGATTTATGACCAGTGAAACCTTATAGGTCATGTCACCCCTCCTTCCGGGTAATGAGAGGTGAGAGGCATCATATCCGTAGATCAACCATCAAGTTGCACGCCATTACCATTGTGCATATTAGTCGCCTCTTACGACCGGTATGCCTACCTCGGGCATATTCTAAACCCCTAACCCGCAGGGGCTTCGCCGGCTATTGCTCAACGCCATTTGGCAAACCCAATCAAGCTTTGCAGAGAAATCAAATTTAGACATCGACATGCTTTGACATCGTCATCTGGCCGTTTGTAGACTTACTAGGGCGCACGGATATAGCCCATTTAGTTCTTCGACTACGAGCTTCAGTTTGTCGCACAATATGCTAGATAGAGCCTCAAGTAAGATTTTAAAGCGACTGATTCGTCGATAGTAGACGACGAGCTGTTTAATAGCTTTTTTAAAAACTATTTCTGTCAACCAGCATCTCAATTCGCTCTCACTCCGGCCATTCGACCTCGCGCTCCGGTTTTCTCCATAGGAGATTATCCCACATCGCCAGGCTATACCGTTCACTTACACTGCGAATTGCACCCTTATATAATTGCATATTTAAATTTGAAAAAAAAAATGTTAATAAAATTTACGCCATTGTTCAAAATTTATCGGCGCCTCATATTGCAACACCTTAATTTGTGGTATTGTTTCGAAATGAAGTGGCAAATTGTGCGATTTACATAAGCAAACACTCACACACACACACCACAATGCGAGGCAGTTTCAGCTAAACATTCTTTTTTAAGAAAAAGTTACTCACAAAACTAAATAATTATATGTCATTCATAACTTAATTTGTTTAAAGTCATTGTTATGTTAAA
Source organism: Merzomyia westermanni (assembly GCA_949987695.1). NCBI lineage: Eukaryota > Metazoa > Arthropoda > Insecta > Diptera > Tephritidae > Merzomyia > Merzomyia westermanni. Next base: position 18,912,371 of record OX465291.1, read on the forward strand.
TAAGACACAGGAAGCACAAGTGAAAGAATGGAAAAAAGTAGTAGGGCGGTCGCATCAAAAAAGTAGGCACAAAGTCGAATAAATGCACGAGCTTGTATGTGTGTGCGATGCGCAGGTGTTGGTATAGAGATGCAGATATAAATGAAGTTGAGTAGGTACAATAAGCCCTGATTAAGTGACAAGCCAAAATGAGGAACAAAGTGTGCAACTCGAAGCGGTGGAGCCAGTCAGACACCAAGCCATCATACAGTCAAACAGACAGACAGAAATTAAAAGAGTTGTTAGGCAGGTATAAACGAGGTGTGTTCAAAACGTATCGCGAATTTTGAATTTTCGCTGGTTACGTATATTCGAATTTCGAATTTTTTGTAGCGTTATGTTGGTACTCATGTCTCTCACTTATGCCGACAAGCTCGGCCATTTTGAATGTTCAGTTAATTGTTGACAGCTGCTTTGCTTGCACGTGTTTTGGATCGTCTTCGATTTTTACCTATTCAAAAAAATGGATCAAAGAACCTGTATCAAATTTTGTGTGAAAAACGAAATTAAGTGCGCGGATGCATTCCGAATGTTGGCTGTGGCATACGGAGAAGCTACCTTGGACCGAAGCAACGTTTATCGGTGGTACAAAATGTTCTCAGATGGCCGAGAAGATGTGCAAAGAAGAACAAAAATTGGCTTTTGCACCACGATAACGCCCCTGCTCACGCATCGTTGCTTCTGCGCGACTTTTTGGCCAAAAACAACACACTAATGATGCCGCAGCCACCGTATTCCCCAGATCTGGCCCCCTGTGACTTTTTCTTGTTCCCTAAACTGAAGAGGCCCATGAAAGGACGACGTTACGCTTCTCTTGACGAGATAAAGACGGCATCGAAGGAGGAGCTGAACAAGATACAAAAAAATGATTTTTTGAAGTGCTTCGAAGATTGTAAAAACCGTTGGCACAAGTGTATAATATCTCATGGGGATTACTTTGAAGGGGACAAAATAGATATTCATGAATAAATAAATAATTTTTGAAAAAACACAAAATTCGCGATACTTTTTGAACACACCTCGTATGTACATACAAACAGGCATATGTGACTATCATCCCACATTGTATTTTTATTGTGTGGCCTAAAAGCTTGTTCACTTCATAATTAAGACATTAACTTTGCATATTAAAGCATTTATGCAAATAAGGAACAAGAAGAATGTGCCTCAAATGAGTGCAGGGATGAGTGCATGTATGTTTGTATGTTCATTAGCATGACTTTAAAAAGTGTGGTATATTTAAAAAAAAAATGTTGAAATATTAAAGACAATAATTAAGATTGAAGTAAGTTGGATCGTTTTGAAAATACTTAGAAAAATCGAGTTTTTATAACTTAAACATTTTTTTTTTCAAATAAAGCCCTGTAGTTACTTTGGCAACCACCTGCTCAACTAAAGAATGGACTAAGACCTTACAAAAGCGGGATTCGATATGAAGGCTTTTTCCCTAAAAAACCTGAGTTCCAGCGTACCACTTCCGCGGCCAAGTTAATATTAAGAGCCAAACTTTCCCGGAGAACGATTTGAAAGTTCAAATCTTTACTTGAAACGAGGAATTTTGAGATAAACTTGAATTTTCAGACCAGTCTGGCTAGTACCACAAAGTGTTAGTATCGGATTCATAATCGGCTAAAGTTCAGTCCCTGCAAAATTCGAATGTCTGAAACTCTAAAACGTATTCATATCGGTAAAATTGCAGTAATATTTCGTGTTATATACGAGATATATGACTAGTAGCTTCGACACCGGTGTGAGGAGCACAGCTTTATGTTTATCTAATGTGAAAAGTAAATGAGAAAGAGCGAGAGGAAATAAACAGTCAAAACGTCTACCGCTGCTCTTAAAAACGTGATGGGAGAAATACGGAAACTTTCAGTATGGCTCCGGGTCAGTTGACTACCCGTATCAGTTTTGCAGGAACCTTAACCCTGTTCGCTTCTTCATGCCCCATTCCATCAAACTGCACTTTTTGACCAAAATACAGGGTGTTTTTTTTACAGGTTTGTTTTTCGAATAGAGATAAAACTGGCATTTTGTGGTCAAATCTGGCAACTCTAATGTCATTTATGTTCAGTTTGGTTTGCCATTTCATCATAAACAGGTTGACAAAAGAACAACGCTTGCAAATCGTGCAAATTTATTTCGAAAATAATGGTTCAGTTCGCGAAGTTTACCGTGAGCTCCGTCCATTTTATGGTCGACATAATCGTCCATCAGAGCAATTAATTCGGTTAACCATGGATCGTTTTCGCACTACGTTTACTCTATGTGATAATACGCATCCGCAGAGACGTCGAACAGTGCGCACCGAAGAAACAATTGCCGCTGTAGAGCAAAGTGTTGAAGAGGACCCGAATGAATCGATTCGCCACCGTGCACAGCAATTGGAGCTTTGTCCATCAACTTTATGGAAGATTTTGCGCAAAGATCTTGGCTTGCGACCTTACAAGATCCAGCTTGTGCAAGAATTAAAGCCGCGAGACCATGCAATGCGTCGTGATTTTGGTGTATGGGCCGAAAATGAGATTGATTTCGATGCTGATTTTCATCGCAAAATTTTGTTCAGTGATGAGGCTCATTTTTGGTTGAATGGCTACGTCAACAAGCAAAATTGCCGCATTTGGAGTGAAGAGAATCCACATGAGACCCTTGAAACGCCATTACATCCACAAAAACTGACTGTTTGGTGTGCTCTATGGGCTGGTGGAGTCATTGGGCCATACTTCTTCCGCAATAATGCTGGAGAGGCAGCTACCGTTAATGGAGACCGGTATAGAGCCATGATAACCGACTATTTTGTTCCCGAATTGGATGGCATGAATGTGGATGAGCTGTGGTTCCAACAAGACGGCGCTACATGCCACACAGCGCACGTCACAATCGATTTATTGAAGGAAACATTCGATGAGCGCATAATTTCGCGGAATGGACCTGTCAATTGGCCACCAAGGTCGTGTGATTTGACACCATTGGATTATTTTCTTTGGGGATATGTGAAGTCGCTCGTCTACACCAACAAACCAGAAACGTTAGGGGAATTGGAAGCCAACATTCGTGGCGTTATTGCCGACATACGGCCCCATATGCTCGAAAAAGTGGTTGAAAATTGGACCTGTAGAATTGGCTTTGTTCGAGCCAGCCGCGGCGGCCACATGCCCGAAATCATATTTAAACATTAATGGCATAAAATTATCCTTCCAATAAAGCCAAATTGATGGACCTTAAAACGATTTTCTTGTGTTTTATTTCAATTCAAAGTTCTATACCCCTAAAAAAATACCCTTTACATGATATTTTGTGTGACAATAGATATTGTTGATACCGAGAGCACAATACTGGCAATAATTCCATTTTGTCTCAACGCGACTTATGCTGTTATTGCTTGTTGCGACCGTTTTGTATCCTAAACCCGATATCCTATACCATAAATAGAACTCTTGCTTTACAATTAGAAATCTCTAGTTCAATTCCTGGCGTATACAACAACAAATAACTGTAATCTTTTTTTGTTGGAATTCATGACTTAGTTTTGTAAAACTAAGAAAATGTTGATACAACATAGTTCCTGGTAAAGCTGTTTTCGATTTTGCTGTTCCACTATACTCAAACCGAACTGCATTAGGTTTGTCTTTGTAAAACCCGGAGAGCAAAGGTTACATGAATAATATTGCCACAGACTGCATGTCTTCCCTAAGACCTTCTTTTGCCAAAATACCAAGCATCAAATACCAAGATAAGTAAAAGGTAGTAAACTTATTAGCTAAGCGCTTAAAAACAGTGTTTGGCCATATTCTAGAGCTAGCTCAACTGACCTAGATACCAATTGTACTAAAACACACTGCCACCATATAATTTCGGGTAGCCTAACTGAAGTTTGACAGCGAATGCTTTATGAAAAATGCACCTACATGTTAAGAAGCTAAAATCAACTTTAACAGATAAAGTATCCTGACACTTCTCTCACTATGGCAAGCAAGTGGTGAAGATAAAAGATGAATGAGTAGTTGCTTGTGGAATCGTAACCAGATTATAGGTATACCAGATCAATACCAAAAAAGAAGAATTAAAATTGACCATAATGTGATAACAGCCCACAGCAAACGGAACCAAAAGCAAATGACGCTTCAGTCAGTTTGGTCTATACATGAACTTTAAAGTTCCTTAACTAATATTTTTACAGACACCTAAAATTCTCTTGAGAGCTTTAATTTTCCTGCAGAAAATTTTTGGAGGTGTTTTTAATTTGCCCGATATTTTAATTATTCCGAAATAATTTGTTTGCTCAGAAGGCCAAAAATCGTTTTTTATAAAGAAACTAAAGCATTCTAATGTTTATACGAGTATATACTCGTACATTCATACGTGCGTAGTGGGTTAAGAACATACGAGTACTAACTTATTAATACTCACTCTTAAACTTGAAAGAAAGTTGTGTTGCGCATACGTCGTGCCAGTTGTGGTTAAGTTCTTAAATAATTTTTGCATTTTTAATTAGGACTGCATAAAGTTTGTGGTCTATTCTTGTAGTGCTCGTACCTATATACTTTTGAGGTATTTAATGTGAAGCTTGCAATGAGATAATGTATACTTGGTATATGCTAGGGTGACCAATTTTTTTGATTTTAGCTATTCCAGAATTTTCGAAAACGAATACAGCTTTTGCATTCTTTTGGATCACCAAGTTCTTAACCTCGAAAAGTGGACATCACTTTCGATAGTACTTAGTGCTTTAGAGACTCATGAGGTTTCCCTTGCTTTAAGCAGGAAGTTCCTGGCACGATAAGAGGAATCTCACTTAACTGCTTTAAGAATACATTTTTGGATTGCTGTTGGCAAGTTGCCAGGTAAAGCCAAGTACATGGCAGTCGTAATTTCGAAATAGTTCCGGCTTCGTCTAACGGGGAACCAGCATTACTACCAACAATAGTGTCAGCCGCGAAATCTAATAAAGAATTACTTTTTCAAACAAATGCTATTTCGGACTGAGAAGGCAATTTGAGGAGTGCTTCTACGAACAAAACAAAACTCCATAAGTCGCCTACTGTACGTATCCTCCTGTAAAGTGCAGAAGCTAGCAAGCTGAGAACATCTGATTAGACAGTTCTGGGAGTGTTTGAGAGAATTATTTTTCGAAAGATTAATAGACTTCTTTCTATGAGTTTTGGACGGCGATTTAGGAAGAATATTTAATGATGAGTTGTATAAGATATATGCAGACAGCCACATAGTTCAGCGAAGAGAATATGCTTATCAATAGCTAAGTAAGTAAGAAGCGAAGTTGCCAAATCGATGTCTATACGTTATTGAAACTCGAATGTTCGTAGGAGAAAAACTACACATCTACTGGCCCGATTTCTTGAATTCAATATTCAAAATCACACTTTTGTATCGCACAAGGATATAGGGGTGTTTTTAAAGTGAAATATTATTAATAAATACGTTTGCTGAAAGCAATACATTTTGCTGTAGCTTAAAACATCTTTTTGCCTTCGAACGCCCGTACTTTAAGAGCAACAACAAACCACACATTGCTTTCGAGTCTGCGCTCTTTTTATGATTAGCGAGCACTGTAAGTCCGTTCAGGTGTAGGGCCAAGGAAAGAGTAAGATCCAGCATTAGAAGAAGAGGGAGAGGAAGAGTACCATGTGCGGAAGAATAGGAAGGCTGAGGTAAAAAGGGAAGATAATAAAATGTGTCTGGCAGGACAGCGTCTGTCGGGCTTACTAATTTACTATAAATGAGAAAAAAAACTTGTTTGCTCTTTTGGCTTATTAAAAATTGAAAATAAACGACTTTTGGTTTTAAAATAGTTCATAAAAATTTTACTCAAGTGTGTCACAATCTATGATAGAAGAGGCTAACCTATAAACAGGAAAGAAAGTGGTTGATTTTCATTGCTTGGAAAAATTACTAGTTTTATGCAACTCTGGCACTTATTTGAATTTTCAGGTCCGAACACCAGCTATAAGCTAGTTGGAAACTAGTCGGTTTCCATACAGTTTACTTATAAACACCTATACAACATTTAATACGATGGCACAATCTACTGCAGCCTCACAAAGTCTCAAATCCTTAAGCAAAGAGAACACAATCTGTGCGTAATTTAATTTCCTGTTTTTTGTCATTTCATTTTTCAATATGTCCTTTCACAACTAAATTCACTTTGTGCGAGATACGATTTTTTCCAGCCACATAATAATTTGTGTGGCAATGCGCCGTTGGACAAAAGAAAAAAATACTTCATAAAAGGCAATGGCAAGATAAAATAAAATTTCCTAACTCCTACACACACCTACACGCACAATACAACAAAGCGTGGAGGAAAAAACTCGAAAATCTTTGTGACAGCAAAGAAAACTAAATAATTGAGTGGCGCAAAAAGATTCAAGGAAAACAAACCCAAGAAAATCGTATTTGAAATTTTCCTTTAATTTATTATGAAATGAGCAAGAGTGAACTGTTGTCGGTGAAAGTGCTGCTCAAGAGAGAGTGAGAGTTTGTGAATAAAGTGGAAATGAAACAACATTGAAGTGCGCTTTTCTAAATGAGTAATGAGTGAGTTCAGTGTGGAGGAAAATTGAAAAGTGAGTTAAAGAAAAGTGAGTGGAAAAGTTGGTGATGTAGAGTGTGTTGTGTTGAGTGGCTTAATTGAAAAATAAATAATTGAAGATATACGCATTATTGTATAAAGTAGTTAGGGGAATGAACTTATGTTTTCGTTTTTTTTATTTACCTACATACATACATATGCATGTGCGTTTATATGTTTTTGTTAGATGTGCTTTATGCAATTGAAAGTGTGCCGCATTATCTATAAATGCTACTTCATTGTTTACACAAGCGATTGTCTAAAAGTATGAGTGGCGAGAAATGTAAATAAAAGATACACAAAAGTCAATAGAAATTTAGTTAAGCAAACGTAGCAGCGAGTAGTCCATGCCTGTTAAATAGGGTGGTTGAAATTCAAATATTTGCACACGCATACATAAATGTAACATAGGAAATGATTATAGATTGTGGGCTAATTTGGTAAATATTTAACATCGATAAGCATTTAATCCAATAGTTGCACTATGTGATTTTCCTAACGATTTTATTGAGGAAACGAAAATATGCGTTATTTTTGTAATTTCAATTCAAAAATTGGTATAAAAAGAATTATGTATCCAAAAGCAATAAAAGCCAAACTCGAGATAGGGCACAATTGATTTATTACCAGCACGGTTGCCGTTTTGGCCGAAACGTACCATTTTTGGTACGTATTTTTTCGCCGGGTACGTTGGTACGCAACTTCTAAATTTGGTACGTTTTTGCCATTTTTACTTCAACGAAACTCCGATGACACTGGTACAAATATCAAACCTGAATTTGAATGACTACAAAAAATTATTTAATCATAATGTTGTGTCTCTTGCACTCTCCAGCTTTACTGGCAGTAGAAGTGAAGTGGTACCACTTCTATCAACTTATACTTAGGAGTCTTTCTCTGTTATGCGTCGTTTTGATATTTTTAGAAAAGAGGTGTCCCTATTTGTTTGTGATAAAAAATAACACCAGCAAGTAGTGCTAATGAAATTAAAATTATTATCATATTTGTCTTAGTTCTGGAACGGAAAATAAAGATGGATATATAAGTTTTATAATAATTAAAATTAATTTATATATTTGCTTTTACTCATTATAGGGTATATTTAGAACTGCTTAAAATTGTTTTAATAAATGTTATATTGTTTGCCTAGCAAATTATTTTGGTACTTTTTTTTCGGTTTGGTACAAATTTTGGTACGCAAAATTTTAGGCAAACGGCAACCGTGATTACCAGCATGTCATTCTAGGCAATCAAATCAATTTTCACAGCAATTTTTATTTGCTAAAACAAATGTGAGTGTTTTGACAAAAAACAACTTTTAAAGCGCTTTTCTTAAAAATTAAAACCAAAATGACTTTGGCTGTTATTACCGGCTGGCACAGATTTTATCCTTTTGAGGTATTAGCAATATTTTATATTGATTGGTGGTATTTATTCTAACAGATTTTTATTTTATAATAATTTTATAAATTGTTACTGAATATTTTTAATGAACGAAATAAATTAAAAAAAAAATTTTGATAAAAAAAAAATTTTGATAAAAAATATTTTAGTTTTGAAAAAAAAAATTTAAGTTTTGAAAAAAAATTTTTTAAAAAAAAAAAAAAAAAAAAAAATTTATTTTGACAAAAAAAAAAAAATTTAACAAAAAAATTCAAGCTTACTTCGGAAAGATTCAGATTAGTCTTTTATTTTGGATGATTTTTTTTTAAATAGGTAAAGAATTTGGAATACACTTGTTACTAAAATGTTTAAAGCTTGATTACTCTTTAACGGCCCCTCTGACACAAATTCACATCTGCAAGTTTTCTGTGGGGAATTCAGTTTCCTACAAAATATATGCATTCTAATTTCTTTACTTTTTACTTCAATGGTTTGACAGTTTCAAAACAAAAATGAAAACAGTCTTGAAAATCTAAACTAGTAACGTTGGACCAACACAAAATTAATATTCCGGCATGTTCTGCAATTCATCTTTTAGTGAAATGGTGTTCTGAACCTATGTAAATTTTGCCGAATAAACGAAGCGTGTATTTTTTAAAAGTATTTTTGTTTGCTGTTTTAAAAGATTAAATCAATATAGTTTCAGAAAAAAAGCGAAAAAAATTGCTCATGCCAAATTACTCAGTTTAGTTATCAATATAATACAAAAGAAAAAAATGACAGAAGTGGCACTTTCACTACAAAGCAAGCCCTATAGAGGGATATGGTGCGGTTTATGGTATGACTTTTGAATTAGAGTTCAATACAAAAACAAAATTTTTTATTTTGCAAGTCATGAAATTTTGGGTAAAGCTGCCATATTATCAAAATAAAACCTTCTTAATGGCAAAAATTTTTGTTATTGCGACAAATTTGAAAGCTTAAAGTGAAATATCGTATATGAAATTGAAATAAAACAATAATGAGCTACTTTTATTTTTTTTGTATGCCAACAAATAAATTGTTGTTTTTACGGACTGTATATTTTCAAGTATTCTTTACTATAAATGAGCTCCTGAAAGTTTTAATTTCTTGAAAATTTTTAGTAATTAATAAATTAAGTTTATAATGAAATAAAAAAAAAAAATAACACTGAATAAATAAGACTCTACCGCCATAGTTTTTCTTATAGATACATTTCGGAAGCTGATAGACTTCTTCTTCAGAAAAATGTTTTCACTTTCTGTTAACTATTAGGCTATCAGAACGCTAGTTTGTTTGTCAGCTGAACTCCTTTTTCCATTCATTTGATTGGGTTAATTTTTAATAACCTCTACCTAATGATAGCTTGTATTCGATAGATATCACTGAGATGAGTACCAGACTGTGAAGCGGTTAGAGAAGTTAAGGGTTTATGGCCAAATATTATTTATGTATTTGTTTTCTAAACATTCTGTTCAAATTAAATTGTAGTTAAGAGTATGCGCTGTGCTTCCATATAAACATAATAAGGTGAATGTATTTGGTACCACATGCTTGTTTCAGTAATTCAAAATGCGCATACTTAGTAGTTGAAAAGTATTTAAAAACTCATTTATTTTAGCTTGTAAGAAGCATTTTTTCTCCAACAATTTAATAGTTTGCTGCTCTACCCAAATGTTTGTATGTACATATTGTGCCATAAAAGTGACTTGTCCCCCTTCGAAATTAATTGTGCACGAGCGATTGAACGCTGCTTGCCCTGCAGCATAATAATAATAAAGTCATCATATATATCTGATAAGCAATGATACCCCTATCCTAAACAAAAAAGGTCATACTTGCTTCAGGGCAGACAAAAGACGGTATAAAATATACATATAAAGAAACTAATGCGGTAATGGTTGAAAAGCACAACAACAACTACAAACTAAAATTTGAAAAGAGGTGTCATTTACTACCTGCCGTTTGTGTGTGTGTCATTGTCTACTGTCAGCACCGACCTTTTATTGTCAACCAAAATATAATGACACAATGCATGCATAGAAAGAGAGAGAGAGAGAGCAGGCTGTACACGCGTCATGCTTGGCATGTTTGAATACAATAAAAAGTTCTATAAAAAATAGACGTTATAAAAAGGTTACCCTTTTCCGGTCTATGGCTACTCAACACAACTTGGCTTACATAGAAACGTGTCTACATACAATAACTCTACTGATAACGTCTAAAAATGTCGCCTTTGCTGTTGATGACAATTTTTAGTATCCTCACACATTTACTTCACTCTATGTATGCGTATATGGGTGTGTGTGTGCATCAAGGTGTGTAACATCAATGACAACTTTATTTAACAATCGCATGATTGCCACTACTCACAAAGTTCTTTATTTAGTTAATTTTGAGTGTTTCAGTCTAAGTTTTACACGGTTTTGTTAGTTATCGCTATTTCCATAATTATCGTGTAACGTATGTATGTTTGTTAAGGAATACACCTTTTTATGGCCAACTAACATTTTTCAAAGGGTTAACGGCAATGTAAAAGGGTGACCCATATATCGTTAATGATATAAGGACAATATGATAAGAAAGTGCGCCTGAAAGTATGCAACACTTGGTACCAAGTCTGTCACAGTTCTCCCATACAGTCGGGCAGTGATAATTAATGTTTTTGGCATTTAACTTAATATAGCAGGCTTTCCTCAAAAGATGGGGATAACGATGGCCTCAGCTATTGTAGTTGTTGTTGTATTAACGTTAGACAACTCTGCAGTGTATTTACAAGAGTACTACCGATAACGACAGCTCTCTGAATGCATATTTTGCAAGGAGTCAGTGGTAGCCCTTAGTGTTATATCTCCGCTGAACGCCTTTAAACGGTTTGTGTCTGATCCAGCTAAGTCCTTTTTCTTACCCGTCTTGCTGTATGGTGCAGATGCTTGGACATTGACAAAATCTTTTGAGACGGCGCTGGAAGTATTTGAGAGAAATGGTATTCTAAAGATTAATAGATCTTTAGACGTTCCCAACGACGATTTCCGAAGACTTTTTAAAGAACGAATGAAGTTGCTCCAACCCATAAGGTTTTCTTATCGGCACATGTCGGTGGAAGCAGAAGAAAAGAGGGAGACCAGCACTTGCACTCGGAAATGAAGACAGATTTTCGATTCCGTGGTGTTGCCAATGGCCGTCAGTTGCCAGCACGCAGGAACGACTAGTTAGATGGTTAAGCGCCATTTGAGTGAGTGAGTAAATTTGGTCAATCTGGTCAAATTATGTAAACTGACTTAACCCTTGAGTAAGTCTTGTCTTTCAGATTCACGATAAGTTTTCGTTTAGCCTGATACTTGTTCAAACTTTCTTACCTAGGCTTGGTAGCGCAGGGTAACTGCTTTGGAAGAGTCCAACATTTTGTATCGCCTTCTCATTGCCACAGCTGCGACAAAAGGCATTCCTTAGGATTCCCAAGAGCCAAACGTGTGCTCCTATCAGGCGTTGCCCCATTATTATCAAAATCAGTGGGTCCCATTGATGCGGAACCAAGTTTGTTTGGAAACTTAATTTTCGTTGCAAGGCTATGGTAGAAAATTGATAAGTATACCTAACCTAGGCACTGGCTAGATTTTCCTTGCAATAGACAACTCTGCCCTGGGCTTGCCAATTCTCATGGAAAGAGTATGTTTCCCAATTTACTGGCAATTTATCGTATACTCTGCAAGGGCCTGTCTAGTTGGGCAAACTAGCAAGGGCCTGTCTAGTTGGACAAACTAGCAAGGGGCTGTAAGGGGCCGGTCTAGCTTTCCACGATTGTTCAATATGCGGGCCATATTCCAGTCTTTCCAGTCCTGCATAGTTTTCGCAGGTTACCACTGGATTCAACAATCTATTAGGGGTTGCAATGGGCCAGCTTAGTTTTTCATAAAAACTTTAAAGATCCTGCCTAGGGTTTTTCTTGCTTCCGCATGTTTAGTTTATCCAGTCCAGGGCCTGCGTAGTATTTCCTCGATTATAAAATTTATGTGACATTTTATTTAAGTTGTTTCATTTCCGAATAGATTTCATTGATTGTAACGGCGCAATGGATAGGGGAGACGATTGTAATGTGGAAGTGCCCATGTTCGGTGCCACCTCAGAGTAGCTAAATTTTTGATTTGATTTTAAAAGGGAATAGCTAGGTCCTAGGCAAAAGTAATGCAATTTTCCAAACGGGGAGAGCCTGTTAAGCTCATGAGTGGCTTATGTTCCAGCAAGATTTGTGCTTGGCCTGCTGCAGAACACAGGCTTTTACTAAAACGAAAGACTTAAAGCGAAAGTTTTTCCGAGTGAATGCCATTGCCCACCTTGCCATTTAATTTAGAGTCAATCTTGTATATGCTTGTGGTCTTCTTTTACAATTTCTTTTACTTTTTATTTCTCTTTATTTTTTTTATTTTCCTTTATGTTTATGCGATGTATGCATAGTGGTTTTTAATATTAACAATAGCAGCTCCTATATGCGTAACCTTTCCATAGGTCAGTGCCTGGGGATGCGTGCATATGTGGCTTTTGCGGAGAACCTTTGCTTTCCTAAGCCCTTAGCTCGTTAAGTCGAACAAAGTACATAAGTAAATAAATAGAAAATTTATATTTTTTGACCAAATATTTTTTTTTTTTTGTAAACCAATTTATCACAACTCAAGTTTGAAGATGACAAATGCGTGCATCAAATCATAAATGGAAATTAGATAAGATAACACTGAATCTTCTTGCTTCGTTGGGAAGCACATTCGCCATGATAAATGAATATTCGTGTACGCAAACATAATACAAAGAAAAAGAAGCAAAATGTAACAAAACAGAAATCCCTTTTTATACGCAACACACGCTCACGTACACAATCTTATTCACAGGGAAAATTTTTCATAATCCCACTTGAGCTGCTTGCGCAAATAAGGTTTGAAATCGTATTACTTCTGGATTTGGAAGTTTTTCCTTATTTGATTTTTACCTTTTGCGCGCATATTTAGGTTCACATAAAGATAAGTGCGCAAGAAGGTTGAGTACGTGCACTTCCTTATCAGAGTATTAGAGTGGGCCTCACTGAACGGAGGTTCACACTTTTTTTGTTTTTAGTAAGTTAAATTGTTTGGAAGGAGCTTTTTTGTGGTAAAAGCTTGGCATGTGAATAACGAATAAAAAATTTGGAAACAAAAAGTAGAAAACGGAGCGCTCACAAAAATTTCTACAGAAGGGCATGTGCAAGCAAGTCCAAGTTTCTTTAAAAATGACAATTGCTAGAGTTGTTTTTATGTTGGAATTATTGGTCCAATCTATATATGGAACTATATACAGCAATATTTCTCCAATCAGCTATGTTTTTTTGAACTTCTGATGGTTTCCAAATCGTTTGCAAAGTTTGTGTTTCTATCAACAAAATCCACACAACCCTAATGTCTCTCCAATATTTTTTTATTTAGTTGGAACCTTTCGTTTGTAAAAATAAAATTTTTTTATTGACTCGGTGGCACTCAACGGTTAACCAAAGTTTTCTGATTAGCTATTGAGGTACTTTTCCACTTTTTCCATTTTCTAATTTGGGGTTTTGTTTGATCTTTCTTGTTGCTGTTGGTTTTGTTGTTCCTACACATTTTATTTGTACAGTTTTATTTTGCTGTTTATTTAATTTGTTCTCAAGCCGATTGCATAGTACTGATAAACATTGTTGTTTTTCTATATTATGTACACTAATTTATTTTTGTATAATTTTCTGACCGAAATTTGTAATCTTATTTGTTTAGTTTTCAAGTGTTTTTAATTTCGCTCTAATAATATAGAAGCTTGGACTACATAGGAGACCACAGAGCTTGGATGTATAATATGAATTTACATAATATTTGACTTTGTAGAAAAATACTGTAAGTGTTGATTTAGGATAGAACGAGTTAAGTATTACTTTTTCATTAGTCAGTTGACAAAGAAATTAAATGATACTGCGTGACGATTCGACCACCTAGTACAATTAAATTAAAATAATTAAAACCGTCTCAGCACAAAAAGTACATATTTTTAGAAGCACGATTTGGTAGTTCGAAGTCGGCATAGGTACATACCTATACTTGTACTTGGACGAGGTAATCTATCTCTATGGCGCGATATACAACAGGTATATCATCATAAACCTCCTAAGAGATTTTTGCGCCAAGCTTCTCTTCCAATTTGTGGTGTGCCGATTTGAATTTTCCCTACAAATTGGTGGGACCTACAGTTTTTTGCCGACTCCGAACGGCATCTACAAAGGAGACGAATTTTTGCTGAGAAGCCTGTCATGGCAGAAATACACTCGGAGAGTTTGCCAAACCACTGCCGAGGGGCGACCCCGTTTTGAAAAACTTTTTTCAAATCACTTTTGATGTTACCTGTACCAGGGCTCGAACCATGGACCTTCGGTGTGGTAGGCCGGCAACACTACCTTCACACCACGGCGGCCGCCGTGGTAATAGACTACAAAAAAAACTCGGTACCTCCATGTGGACTCTCCAAGAATGGTGCACTGGTTGAACGTGGTGAAAATAACTCTATTTTATGGAGTATTGGTCTGGTGGACTAAACACAACATCTTCCCCTAAAAAGATAGCTGCATTGCTACGAATGGCAGTGAACTCATCTGGGGAAGTGGTCTGACGAAGTTGTTTAAGGATATGTCAAATATTAGGGGGTGTTTTCTGTGAGCAACTCGGATTTAGCAGGAAATTTAGGCTACCCGACCATTGTAGCAACTTACAAGCGGAAATAGGCACCATTTAGTATGCGTTGTATGGGATGCTGTGTAGCGCAGTTCCGATAGTCAAGTCGTAATAAAGGCGCTGAGTGCAACAAATGTACCATCGACGACAGCCTTCGTCTGTTTGGCATTTTGGCTCATGGTTGCGTATAACTACTTCGAGATAAAAATTATTTGGGTGCCAGGCCACTATGTCAATGTCAAGGCTAATATGCCAGGCTTTTTCTAGGACAAGGCGTAGATATCTCTGTTCTGATGTTCTTAGCCCTTCGCAGGAGATATCGGCTCTGAAAGTTTTAAAAAAATCTGAAACTGTTTTCAGAGACATTTTGTGATTTTACAAAAATTAAAAATTTTTGGTACAAAGTTTTAAAATTTTTTACATTTTCGAGGTTATTTATTAAACACGGACTAAAAAGTACCAACTTTTTTACAGACTAATTAATTAGCATTTGAAAATCTATAAGAAATCTGATTTCGAAGTCAAAGTAAGGCAGACCTGTTAAATAAATACAGGTTCGATTTATTATTCTCTTGAGAATCCATTTAATGATTGATTACTATTACTTTCAAGTTTAAATGATTATTTTCCAATTAATTAAAAAAATAATAAAAAAAAAATCATGATTTTTATTAGAAAAAATCAAAAATAATCAAAATGGGGGTTTTTTAATTACTTCTGATTATTTTTCGATTTATTTTTTTCTTGAGAATCCATTTGATGATTGATTACTATTACTTTCAAGTCGTAATGATTATTTTCCAATTAATTAAAAAAATAATCAAAAAAAAAAAAAGTTATGACTTTTATTAAAAACCACATTAGAGGAAAAATGCAACGTGACGCTACAGGGCATCATAGCTTAGTTGTTAGAGTACTCTAACAGCGGCTTTGGTGCAGACACTTGGGTTCGTATCCCAGTGTCCGAGAAGGGGTCTGATGAGAAGTTGGGCACTTCGAAACATGTCATCCCATACCATCGCTGTGTATATCGTTGTAATTTTTCCTCTAATAACAATTAACAAACAAACATAAAAATCCGAGCTTTGCTCCAACAACAATCAAAAAAATCAAAAATAATCAAAATAGGGTTTTTTTAGTTAATTGATATTAGAGGAAAAATTACAACGATATGCACAGCGATGGTATGGGATGACATGTTTCGAAGTGCCCAACTTCTCATCAGACCCCTTCTCGGACACTGGGATACCAACCCAAGTGTCTGCACCAAAGCCGCTGTTTTTTAATTACTTCTGATTACTTTTGATTTTTAATGATTTTTTTACTTTTGATTATGTCTTTCGAAATGAAGTTTGCAATTTATAATACTACCTCTATTTATGTGCTTCTATTACAATACTGAAAAAAATCAAAAATAATCAAAAAAAAAAATCAAAAATAATCAAGAGTAATCAAAACTTCTTTTTTTTTATTATTTTTGATTAATTAATTTGTTTTTGATAGTTTTTAATAATCGTAAAAAATCATGATTATTTTTTGATTTTTTCTATTCGTTATCAATTAATAATTGCTTTTCTTGAAAAATAATTAAAATAATCATTACCATTAGCCTTCTAACTAATTGATTACTAATTACTAATCAAATTTAACAGGTGTGGAATAAAATAAAATTACGTTTTGTTACTATTAAAAAATTAAAAATGATTAGTAATGTTACTTTTCAGAAAAGGATTTCACTGCTAGATAATTTGTCTAGTACTGCATTTGTATTACATTTTGATTTGGGTAGAAGGGGGCACATTCGGCACATTTTTTTGAGTGCTGTGAAAATCAAACAAATAGTTTGATAGCACTGAGGGATTTAGAGAAAACAGGGAGTGGCGAATGTACCCTAACTGATCTAGCTCTAAAAGTTGTTAAGATATGTATTTGATTTGGAGTCAAGTTTTTTTTAAAATATTGCGTAACGCCTAAAGGTAATTAAACTTTAGTAATTAGTTTTTTCATTGCTCATAAATTTTTCGTTAATCAAAAGTGTAATGTCACCCATCAACTTTGATATCGTTGAAAGCGCACCATTTAAAACAAAAAAAGTTTTTGCTCCACTGTAACACCTGCACTCGAAGAGCACTTTTCAGCAAATGTGACAAATTTCCGTTTATAAAACCTTTTTTTTTTATTTCAGGGGTCAGCAACTAATTTATCTGGAACTGTCTACCAACTACATATTCCACAAAATTAAAAATGCATCTCTGTTTGAATGGTAATATTTTTTTGGCATTTTTTGTGCCATCTTCCATACGCCAGCTGTAAGCGAAATGCATGAAAAATCGCATAATGTCAGCTAAAAGTCAACCAATAAAATATTTTCGATTGCAAACAAAATCTCTGAAAAGTATCAGATTACAAAGCGATTACAACGGCTTAAAATATGTGTATACAAATACGTGGTATATAAGTACATACCCAGTGAAATATCAAACTAGTCAGTAAACATACTAGTATCCAACTATAATTTTCTGGTTGAAATCATACTAGTAGAAAAAGTTCAATCCATACTAGTATACGACTACAATTTTCATAGCATGTGTTTAAGCGACATAAGCTGTAATTATTTTTTTCGTTTCTTTCTGTGCATTGCAAGCTATTGTAATTCCCAACCAGCTTATGAAATATTCCAAACATATAGTTTATGTTTTGCAATCGCAAGTCGGTGGAAAATTATGAAAAAAAAATGATGAATTGGTGAGTCCATTTTCTTATTTTCATCCCTGCTAGAGATTTGTTGCACATTTGGACTAGTATTCTTTTAACATTTTCAAACTACTATGAAAATGGGTTTTTTACGACCACTGGATACAAACTAGTATTTCATGAGTAGTAGATGACTGGTATTTTCTGTTTGAAATCTGACAGTTGACATCTCGTAGGACATCGCCATGTTAAAAATACCAGTTGCTTATATGGAAATATGACAGTTGTCTGACTAGCTGGGCTTGGTGCATATACAAGTTGTAAAGTAGTTTGCAACTAGTTGCTTTGACTGCAGGGTACAAACACTTGCACATATGTGTGTATAAGTATAAGTAAATATAGAACCAGCAACTGTTTACTGCAGCGCCAAAATCAGAAAAAAAATTTAAAAAAACATGATATTTTTATTTGAAAATTTTATAAAACCACCAAAACAAGCCAAACAAAAACAATAAAAAATAAATAAGAGGAAGAGTATACAAAAATTATTAATATACTTACATACATATACATATTTGTGTATATGAATATATTTTGGGGCCAAAAGGATTTACGAGCATTTGTGCGCTGTTGCCCCAATTTTGGGTGGTGAATTAAAGCACACAACTAACCAGCAAACACCAACACCAACACACACACATTCATTGGAATACAAACAAAAAACCACAAAACCAACTACTGTCGGTCAGCCAAAAGGAAAAATTGGCGAGCGCGATAAATTTACACCTACTGTGAAAATTTTCAAAGCTGCAGCATTTGCAAATTATTTTTATTTTATATTTTTATGCATCCATACATACGTTTGTGTGTAGAAATGTCTGTTTGTATGTATGTGTTGTAACTATTTATTTACTAGTTGGCTTGGGTATACTTTCAGGTCGATTACTGTGGCACATTTTTGACCGTGACTTGACGCTGTCAAAAATTTGTTGCAGTTTTGTTGTTGGTTTAATGTTTATAACGCGTAAGTATGCATGAGCAATTCCAGCTCCAAACGACTAGAAGTAATTTTTTTGGTATATATTGCTGATGTTTTGTTTTGGTCTTACTCAAAATGATATAAAGAATGAGAAACTTAGGGGTTAGCGCAAAATTGATTTATAGATACTTGGTTGGGTTAGATTGAAGTAGCACCTAGATCAGTGTAAGAAGGTGCACCTAGATCAGTGTAAGGAGGCCCGCTGTGATACTACGTGTAAGACACAGTTACCTCTTCCCTTCGAAACATTTTGAAGACCTGATGAAGGTCATAAAGTCCCTATTATCACATTTCGCAATTTGGTTTAGTTTGTCCAGGAAGGAAACCCACAGGTAACGCCGTCTGGCACCGCTCAACGGCGGGCAGTTGCATACGATGTGTTCTACAGTTTTTTTCTCTTTGCCCCTATTGCATCATCGACGATAGGACACAACTAGCCTTTCTGCGTGCCTTCCAATAAGGCAATGCCCTGTTAGTACTTCGACGATATCTCTTGGGATCCCTTTTTGGCCAGGTTTGCTAGACTTTTTAGTGCCATGAACATTTGAAAAACTTAGTTAAGGAATAGATTACAAATTAAAATGCTTAACTCGCTGCTTATAGATGTTCGTTAAAACGCTTATCCAAATGTTGCACTGATTTTGAAATTACCGATGATCTCATCTCTATGATAAATACCCAAACTTTGTACGCATACTCAAGCTCTTCTAATTCATCAGATGAAGAAAATACTATAAAATTAATTAGTTTGTAGTGATTTTTCTATAGTACGTATTTTTTTGAAAATATTCCTAGTCAAGGAAAATGTGCCTGATAAGTGTGGAAACAAGGATAGTTCCTTTAAGTTATGTGTACAGCTTCATATACAAATAGTTTAAACCAAAATAAAAAATTTGAACTGGATTTAGTAAAAAAATATCTGACTTTTTTTAACTTCTTTTTTTCTTTGTTTTAGCCTTTTCAGAAGTTGTCACAATCAAAATGTACTGAAGTAAGTTCTTCAGGAGGTCAAACACCAAGGTAGAAAGTGATAGAAATAAGCGATGTATGATGAATCTATTAGAAAATATTCAAATTGATACTAAGCAATACCATTGAGACCTAAGAGAACTAGCGTCAATGTCGAAGGATTAATAGCCCAAAGAAGTGGTACGACCCGGAATTATGGAATGGACGTAGTTTATCAAATTTTAATTTAGGCTTGGTTTGGTTGTGCGAACAAAGAAGATGCACCCACCCAGAAAGTGTACATATACACGCTGCTTGTAGAAGAGAAAAGGGGAGGCTTTAATTTAATTGAATTGCCTTGGCTTTAATATGTGCCCAGCATGCTGCATATATTTTTATACCTAGTATCGTTTAAGGTCCACGCCCACTTTTATACGAAAGATTTTGAATCATAGATATATTTAAGAGGCAATAACTTTGCGTACAATAGCTTTAAATCTGCTCTATTTCACTTCGAAAGTGTCCGTGAACGGAGTAAGTCGAAGAATATATATGGGCGTGGCCCCGCCCCTGTTATAGTAGATTATTCCACAAAACTTTTTATGCCATAGCTCCTGCGAAAATTTTGAATATATAAAGGTAACTGTTTGCTGTAAAAATGGGCTAAATCAGTTAAGGGCCACGCCCAGTTTTTTACCATAGTTCTGACAAATTTGTTTGTAAAATGTAAAACGCGATATTTTTATAACCATGCAAGCGATATCAATAAGATCTTGCACAAATAATAAGCTTTTTAAGGAAAACTCGACCGCAAAAAAATTTTGTAAATTTTGGGCAAGTAGGCGTGGCGCCGCCCACTTTTCAGCATCAAGGCGATTGCTTGTAACTCAATTTTGATATTTCAATGAAAATTGGTCAGCTGCTTCCAAATAGTATGTAGTATACTCCTTCCAAAAATTAGGAAAATCGAATATCATGCAAGTAAAATATCCGGGCAAGTTCTTAATACCCCACTGCAATAAATAAGTTATATTCTTTTTTTATTTGTATACCTTTTATGAAAATGAAATGTTTGTACGTATGAGAAGAAGAAGAGATGGGCCCATCAATAAGTATACTGAAATTATCAGGACGATGAAGCTCCCTGCGGGTTAGGGGTTTAGAGGCGACTAATATGCACAAAGGTAAAAACGTACAACTCGATGGTTGATCTACGGATATGATGCCTCTCACCTCTCATTACCCATCTTATTCTTCCTTACGGAAGGAGGGGTGACTTGACCTAAAAGATTTCACTGGGCATAAATCGCTACCACGACAGTCCGGCAGTACCGCAAGGGAGTACCGGAACGTACCGGGTTCAAATCCGGCTAAGGACTGTTAATTCGACAACACTTCCTAAAACCTTCAAGGAGTGTTTTTGTCGTTACCACAACAACAACATTAGGACGATGAGCTGATTCGCCATGTCCGTCTGTCTATTTGAACGCAAAATTTTTCAAACCTAAAATGTTCATGTATTGTAATTTTGAAAAAATGTGGTAAGCAGCGGTTTGTAGGGAACCTATTTATTTACAAATAAATTAATTTACCACTCAGAACTCATACGAAGTGTTTTTAACAGAAGTGTTTTTATTGAAAACAATCACCTGGCTTGTAATGAGATTCAAATTCTTTGTCTCAACCTCCGTGTTCGTAGAGGTCTGCTGAACCCTTCCTGGCTCACGTATCTCCTTCTGGGCACTACGCACCCCTACTGAGCTTATTTTATAGAACCCTTACTGGCTCATACGCTCCCTTCTGGGCACTACGCATCAGCACCTTTCTGAGTTATCATACAACAAACATACGTCTAATGCACTTATACCATTTTGTGAACTAAGAAAGAGTTAAGAAAGTTAAGTTTTTATGATTTTTACTTCATATATTTGTAATATTTATTTCTTTATTTTAATTTGTAAGGTCTAACTAATGGATTATACGAGTACACTTCAGACATATACTTTCTTCTTTACAGTACCCTCATGCTGTGTTTATGTACACTTCCGAATTTAGTCTTTAACATGGCAATCCTATACATGTGGTATAATCTCAACAGCTATTTAATTTTTTTAATTTTAATTTTCTCTAAACCATCAAACTTGCTTGCAATCGGTTTGCTTACATTTTAACATGTGCTGTGCTGTTTTGACGTTTTAGAGAAGCGATTTCCAATATGGCCGCCGTGCTGTTACCTGTTTTACTATGCCATGGTATGTAAGAATTATTCAATTTGTAGACTATTAAATAAATAAATAAGCAAGTAGGTATTCAATATTCGGTTCCACCCGAACTTAGACTTCCTTACTTGTTTTTTGTTCAACTTGATGGAAGCTTTCTTTTAACGTCTTCATCTATTTACATAACATAACCTACCCAGGGAAGCGGTTGTGTTTTTATTCGCTGCACTTTGTTCAAATTCCTCAAAGCCATCGAAATCAGTTTCTTGATTGAAGATGGAATGCTCCATCGGTACACATGTATTTATGCATGTAGGCGGGTTTTGTTTGAATATCCAATATACACATGCCCATATATATATATAGTTACATAGTATTTTATCGATTTCACCGTTGCCACCAGCGGCGCGCCGTTGAACTTTGTTTGCCAAGCTGAAATTGGAGTTAAAGTTACAATTATCCGGATGACCGTTTTGTGTATTTTCGGCGAATTGTAAGCTTCCTGTTTTGCCAACAATTTTCACTGGATCGCATTTTATTGTTGTTTGTGTTGCGTTTGAGTTTATTTTAATTTGTTTTTGCCAATTTTTAGCCCATTTATATTTTTGGCATTCCTTTGGCCCGTTTTTGCCACATGTTTTATTTTACAGTTACCATAAATTATTGCCGCCACTTGAATAACAACAACACAATGGCTACCGGGTCAGTGCGTCCAGTAAACAAATTTGGACCGCTCATCAATTCTATTTAGTAAGGAATTTTTCGTATTATGGCACACCACAATTGTTGGAGAGCTGCCATCATTTTTGGTTTCGGTGTCAATGTGTGACAATTAAATGACCAACGCTTACGTTTTGTCCAACATAAAAATGTAGTTACAAGCACATTAAATTTATTGTGCATGGTGGCATTGGGTTACAGTTTAAAAGTGAGTATATTAATTTTGTTACGCTAGGTCTGCAGCGATTGGCTTCGGATCATCTTTAATAAAGCACATGATTTAAGGAATTCTGGAACTGAAAACTTCCAAAAGTTTAAACTTTTTGGTGAAAGTAGATTGAGTATTCGAGGGGGTTTCAAGGAATTCGATTATGCTAAATCGCTTCTTCCGATTCCGTTTTATATTTTAATCACTTTCGTGTCGCATGGGTTTCAAAGCCCACCCGCCCTTTAAATATAGCTATTAAACGGACTAAGTCCCTTCTACTCCAAGCTCAAAAATACCACACTATATAAAGGCGCGAGGACCTTGGAACTCCTGCGACATCAAGTGCCTTAGCACCTCGAGCTAGCTCATAAGTCATTTCGTTTCCCTATATTTTCGCGGTGTAAAATCTCAAAAACCTACCCAGATTCTAGGCTATCATCGTAAACTCAAAAAAGGCTGCCCTATTTCAAAGATTTCCAAATGAAACACTTTCGCTTAATTTAGAAAACACATAAATAGGGATTTACCCTCAATTTGGATTCTTCCGTAAAAACTTGAATATTAGATTTTGGAGCAAGCTCAACATTTTCCCGATAATTCTTCCTACGAAAGAAATATCTATAGTTGAAAATCGAAGACTGTAAAAGGAATGGTATCCGATAGATGATATCCCTATTACCGGCACTATTCTTGGGCAGTTATATCCTCGCAGAGATATGGCCAAGGCCGAGAGTTCACATATATTACTCGGCAGACAATTCTAGAATCTTTCACGAAAATTATTCTCACCATCTTTCCAATACTTTCTAATACGAAAGAGAATCTTATCGTTAGTAGGGCGGACTTTCGTTTGTCGAGTCCCAACCCCCACAGCGTAAGGGGAGCTAGTTTCTTTGACTACAAAATCGATCGGTGGCATGCTGCATATTATGTTCAAAACTACTGCAGGGTGTGTTTAACTCAACTGAATTCCATAAAAGCATTTGCCCGTATAAGCAAATCGCTCGATAACCTCTTTGCGCATCCATGCCGCGAGCCCCATAGGTCCGTTAAGTGCAATTCTCTATATTTATTGATATTCTTCCTGGTGGTGAAAAACTTCAACTCAATGCTCCATTGATGATCTCACTGGTCGACTTGAGGCATAGACCCGCTACCAGTATGATTTTCTTATTTTATTTAAACCCCATTCCTCCTAAATTGATAAAGTATGCTATTTATAAAACAAACCTAGAGCAATTATAATAACATACCGTTAAAATTTTGTCCCGCAGAGCTGAACCTATCAAGTTCAAAAGAGTGATCGTATACCAAAGGCAAATGTGAAATGTTTAGGCGAACACCATGAAGGCTCCTTATTTGTCCAAGAACACAGTCGAGCTAAGGTGTTTTCTCATAAGAGATGCATTGACTCTTTGGACCGCCCTATGAAGAGCAGTCTAAGTTGAACGACTGTCAAATAAACATTGGTTACAGTTTCAAAGCATTCAATATTCTGCGAATATGTACTTGTAGTACTCCTCAAAGGACATCTTTGGGCTTTCTCTTTTTCTAATTTTGTGGAAAATGATGAAGCAAAATACAAATAGAAATAAATCGCTTAAAATTTCATTTATTTATATGCAACAGATTTTGAGCGATGCTAGAACTAAGATACAGACAGACAGACAAACTTTCTTAAAACCATTGTTTTGTTTTCTGTTACGCTATTAAAGACTCCCAAATCCATTTTTATTTAATATCAATGGCTCCATGCGTGTTACAATTTCAGTAATATTTTTATGCATAGATTCCGAGTATACTTTTCTTGCCAACACTGTATATAGCGGAATGATAATATTTCTTGCAGTAAAATATAGTTTTGACTTCAAGTTGGACATCTAACAATAAATCGGTAACAATTTCATTTATCTCTATGCAACAGATTTTTAGTGATTCGAAAACAAACATATAGACATACGGACAAATTTTCTTAAAACAATTGTTTTGCCTTCTGTTACGCTATTAAAGACTCCCAAATCGATTTTTCTCTAATCTAAATGGGGTATAGACCTCTTCCTGTTAGAATTTCCTAACATGTAAAGAAAAAAATTTGGATTTGTAACTTTATGACTTGAAATGTAAAGCTAACGCATCCAAGTATGTTCAACCAGTTTGCCGAAAAACATTAAAAAACTAGCACACCACAAATTGGCGTGGAAGAAAAGTCTAAAATTCGCTCGTTCAAATACATGCCAATTTAAAAAAAAAGCAATAAAGGCAACCAAACAATGAATACCAAAAAATTGAGCAAATATCTTTCTAGTTGAATTGGGACAGAAAGCCACAACAGGAAACGCATTGACTCATAATTGCATGATGTTATTTCGTGTATATCCACGCGCATGCAGTAAGTACATAATTCCAAATAAAAGCCATAAATGGCAAATGGCCAAATATGGTGAAATGAAATAGTTAGAGATGTTGGTGGTTGGCTGCAACAACCTGCCGGTTAGTGGGCCAACAACTACTCTAGGCAGATGTTACTCCAAATAAAATGCGGCCTTGTTATTGTATTTAGGAACTTTAAACGTTTTGTTTTTGTTTGTTTTACCTGATTCCCCAGTAGCCTATTTAGCGTATTGTGTTTTTTAGTTTGGTTTTTATTTACGTACGTAGCATACTACATCAACAAATAATAAAAGCTATAAAATAATTGAAACATTTCCATGGAATGAAAACAACATTTACGTATATAAACAACAACAAACAGGAGAAGAAAATAGAGGGTGAACAAAAAAATTGGAATCAATAAAATTTATGTTAGAGCCAATGCCAGAAGCAATAAAACCGTCAACTTGTTGGTAAATAGTGGATTATCTACCTTAAAATAATATCAAAGCCCGCGTGTAGCGCAGCTAATCCTACCACCTCACTTTCTGCATCAACTAATGCACAAGGAATGGCCCCCACTGCAAATGCCGAAGAGATTTAAATAAAAGTTCATTAAATTCATGTATATAGTATTTTATACTACTTGCGATTGATATATTTTATGTACCGCATTAACCCAATCGCAGCCGCATTGGCGTGGAGCGATTAAATTTAATTCCGTTAGACACATTCGGCAGCCTAATGTGCCACATACTTACTGACATGCTTCGAGTTTATGCATATGCGTGGCGCAAAAGCACACAAAACTAGCACATCATGCCCTGCATAAACAAAACTGCAGTCGCTTATCATCAAAATGGGACATTAAT
Source organism: Merzomyia westermanni (assembly GCA_949987695.1). Lineage (NCBI taxonomy): Eukaryota > Metazoa > Arthropoda > Insecta > Diptera > Tephritidae > Merzomyia > Merzomyia westermanni. The sequence continues at coordinate 18,938,189 of OX465291.1, forward strand.
TTATAATTCCTTACTCCGTAGTTAAATGATATTTTAAAAAATTATAAACAAATATTTAAAGCTTTCTTATGTTAGTCATTTTTTGGCCACTTTTAGGGGTTTGTTTTTAAGTTCATTACATAGAAAGTTAAAAAACGGTAAGACTTTATAAAGTATAAAGTAATCTTACATGTCGACGGCTCAAAATATTTTTGAAGAACAACCTAACTCAGCTTTTTTTTTCTCATACGCTCAACCTCACTATTTGGCAATAGTTTTACAATATTAACTGCGAATTGCTTATAAGGTTCTTCATTTAACAGTACTTTCCGAGAAGACATACCAAACCGTTTCAGAGATTTCTTTAAACCAACCTGGTCCGGTAACTTTAAAAATTTTTGGTTGGTGGGTTAAATGACGTTGCTATATAAATTTTAAAAATGTTTGTTTTGCCATTTCAAGATCAGGTTGAGAATTGCGTGAGAGGGCCAAGAAGAACTAAGAGGCAGGTGTTAGGGTAGAATTAGAGGTAGGGTAAAAGATGGAGGTGGAGGCGATGATAGAGGCTTTGAAAAAAAGATATACACTTTCAAAAATCAAAAAATAAAAATTTTTATAATTACGTTCGATCCCTAATCATCAATAATCATTAAAAAAAATCTTACAAAATCTATGAACAGTAAACAATATTTTTTTAAAACTTTTAGAATTGAGAAATATATATAATAATATAATATTTATTTATATTTACGTTCGATTAAGATATATAAATAAATTTATAAAAAAATCGTAGAAAATCTATAAAAGGAAAAAAAATACTAAAAAAAATTGTCTGAAACAAAAAAATACATTTTCAAAAAATAAAATGTAATAATTAGCTATAATTACGTTCTATTAGGACATACCAATAAAAAATATTACAAAATCTATAAAAAAAATTTTATAAAAACGTACGATTAGGACATATCATGAAAAAAATTCTCACAAAATCTGCAAAAAGTGAAAAAATATTTTAAAGAATTAAAAAAACAAAAATGATACATGCTTCTAAAGATTAAAAAGTAATGATTTTTTATAATTACGTTCGATTAGGACATATCAATGTAAAATTCTCAAAATATCTATAAAAATAGAAAAATTAAAAAAAAAAAATAAAAAGATATATACTTTAAAAAGTTTTTTATTATTACGTTCGATGAGAACATATCAATGAAAAAATCTCACAAAATCTATAAAAAGTGAATATTTAAAAAAAAATTTTAACTAAAAAAAAAATTATAAAAAATCCACTTTCAAAAATTAAAAAGTAATAACTTTAGTAATTATGTTAGATTAGAATATATATAAAAAAATCTTACAAAACCTATAAAAAGTTAAATATTATTTAAACAAATTGCCGGAATTAAAAGAAAATTTATTTAAAAAGAAAGACTTTCAAAACTAAAAAGTAATAATTTCAGTAATTACGTTAGATATGCTATACTATGAAAATAATCTTACAAAATCTATAGAAAGAGAAAAAATATTTTGAAAAATTTTCAGAATTAAAAAAAAAAAAAATTCAAAAATTAAAACGTAAATAATTAGACATATCATTAAAAAAATTTACCAAAATCTGAAAAAACTCAAAAAATATTTTACAAAATTTTTGGAATTAATAAAATTAAATATAAAAATATATGCTTTCAAAAATTAGAAATTAATAATATTTTATAATTACGTTCGATGAGGATGAAAAATTTTCACAAAATCTATAAAAAGTGAAAAATATAAAAAAAAAATTGTTAGAACTAAAAAAAATATATATTCTTTTAAAAAATTATAATTAATAATTTTATAAATATCAATAACGAAATCTATAAAAAGTGAAATAATATTTTTAAGAATTTTCAGAACTAACAAAAATTTTAAAAAATTCACTTTCAAAAATTAAAATATAATGTTAGTAGTAATTACGTTAGATAAGTACATATCAATAAAAAGAATCTTACAAATCCTAAAGTAAGTGAAAAATATTTAAAAAAATTTTCAGAATTAAAAGAATAAAATAAAAAATATATCTTCAATTAAAATAAAAAAGTAAACATTTTTTATAATATATATTGGAGAAATATGCATAGGGGGAGAGGCATTTACTGGAGTAATAGAAGCTAAAGCAGCAGTTCTAAAATCGCAATATAAAACTGAATTCAATTTTCACTGATGCTTTGCTAGATTTCTAACTTAAAGTTTAGAATCCATTTAACAACAAGACATTTTTTTTACGCTGTATACAGTGTTGAATGCAGAGAAATTGTCATAGCCGATGTCTGCGCGTATTTTTATGTTTGTCTGCCTTCAAGTCAGTAAAAAATAGCAAAAGAAGTTTAGTTTGAAAAAGATGTGTTCCATTTCGTCTGTAACACACTATACATAGTAATATAAACGTTTTGCTTTCATACCGCACCCCACTCACTATCAGCCAGACACTCCTAATCACTTTGGCCTCATTCGTTTGACTCATTTAAAGACACAAATGTGGCATGAAAAAAAACTTAATTAGCTTAAAGCGAGAATAAAATTGCCTCCAATCAAATTGTACCAACACACGCGCACACATACCCTTTGACGCACACAAAATACACCAAAAAAAAAAATCAAAAATTTACAAAAATAATCACCAGTTGTTAACAACATACTCTAGTACGGTCGCTTGTCATTTTTCTCTAATAAAAAACAGCTAAAACAACAACAACAACAAAAAAAGACAATTTGAAAAATTTTACTACAAACAAAATTTAAGAGAAATTTTCGATTATCACAAGGTCTAGATTTAATTTTATTACTCTTTTAGCTACTACATGTTGTTGTTATTATAGTTGTCGCATTGTCATTTTAATCGTAAAATTAGTAAAAGTGCCGCTGTAGCATTTATTATGTGTACATATGTGTTTATTTACTTTGTGTTGTTGCCACGCATGTTTGACAACACAATTGTGCTACATCGAATATAGAAAATTGGAAAAATAGAAATAAAAAAATGTCTCAAAAAAAAAAAAATATATAAATAAAAAATTAACTGACTAAATTTTGAAAATGTTTTATGCGTGCCGTCAGTGCACCGTGACATTAATCACCATAAAATACACTCAAAATGCTCTATGACAACAGTCCGCCTATTACTCGTTTCTGAGGACAGTGAATAGCTAATAAATTCAGCAGCGGAATTTTTGTGTGTCATCTTTTAAATTTTTTGAAATGGAGGCGGTGGCATGAAGAGATTTCTAATTCAAATTTAATGAGCTATTAAAGATTTTCCTAAATAGTGTACTATGATCTTTGAAATAGAGCGAAGAAAACAACAAAATATTTATGTGGTTGTGTGGGGATATGTGATTAGGTGTGTAGCATGAATTCCGCTGGGATATGACACAAATGTTGAATGAAGAAAGAGTTGAAGAAATTTAGAGATATTTTTAGTTAAATAGTTTATGTGTTCGATTGCTCAGGAGAATAGATCACTGAAGTCATTAAATGATCCATGAATTCGTTAAATGCAAAAGTACTATTTTCGAAATTGTTCACGTTGAAAGTTATTTAAGTTTTTACTCCATTTTTACGAACATGTTTAAGAATTCTGTGGGATTCCATAGCGTCCCCTCGATGGAAAATACACTCACACCGTTTCTAAGAGCGTACATATTCTGTCATCTTCTATTCACTTCACCCTTTTCTTTCATTATGCGTTCGATTATATATTTTGAAACATTTTCGGTAGTATTTTTTAAAAATTCGAATGACAAAAGAAACCTGGTTTCTGTTTTTTTTTTCATTTTGCCGTCATTTTGTGACTTCCTTTTTTATACCTAGCAGTGCTATGCCACAAGGTATATTAACTTCATAAGCCCAACGGTAGTGTGTAAGGGCATAAAGGAATCGAGATAGATACCGACTTTTGTTTATAAAAATGTTCAGGAGGAAAAAAAATTGATTAGGCTATGTCCGTTGATCCGTCTATCTGTGAACACGATAAATAAAATAAAGAAATAAATTTTGAGATATCTTAGTGAAATTTGGTATGCAGGTTCCTTGGCGTTCATTTCCGCGCCCTATTTAAAATGGGCGAAATGGGATTATAGATACGCCCATTTTTTATAAATAGAATATTTTCGAAAATACAAAAAAGGTTATTCTCTCTCTCTATGGCGCGATATACAACAGGTATATCATCATAAACCTCCTAAGAGATTTTTGCGCCAAGCTTCTCTTCCAATTTGTGGTGTGCCGATTTGAATTTTCCCTACAAATTGGTGGGACCTACAGTTTTTTGCCGACTCCGAACGGCATCTACAAAGGAGACGAATTTTTGCTGAGAAGCCTGTCATGGCAGAAATACACTCGGAGAGTTTGCCAAACCACTGCCGAGGGGCGACCCCGTTTTTGAAAAACGTTTTTCAAATCACTTTTGATGTTACCTGTACCAGGGCTCGAACCATGGACCTTCGGTGTGGTAGGCCGGTAACACTACCTTCACACCACGGCGGCCAGGTTATTCAGTATGGATAAAATTTGGTATGTACATTAACGTTAGGGCAGAAAAAAAAAAATTTTGTAAATTTTGGGCAAGTAGGCGTGGCGCCGCCCGCTTTTCAGCATAAAAATTCGGCTACTTTCAAGGGCGATTGCTTGTAACTCAATTTTGATATTTCAATGAAAATTTGTCAGCTGCTTCTAAATAATATGTAGTGTACTCCTGCCGAAACTTAAGACAATCGGATATCATGCAAGTGAAATATCCGGGCAAGTTCTTAATACCCCACTGCAATAAATAAGTTATATTCTTTTTTGATTTGTATAAATTCTATGAAAATGAAATGTTTGTAAGTATGAGAAGAAGAGGAGATGGGCCCCTACGGATATGATGCCTCTCACCTCTCATTACCCATCTTATCCTTCCTTACGGAAGGAGGGGTGATATGACCTAGAAGGTTTCACTGGTCAAAAATCGCTACCACGACAGTCGGGCAAATCCGGCCAAGGACTGTCGATTCGACAACACTCCCCAAAACCTTCGAAGCGTAAATTAGTATGCCATAATAGATCACTACTAGGTATATAATATTCGGGTCCACCCGAATTTAGACTTTCTTACTTGCTTTGGCTATCTTCAAGTATTAAAAAATTTGTTTTAACTATTTAATAGACCTGAATATCTTCTCAAACTCTAAAAATCTCTATCATTATCTGAACGTTCTAGTTCACTAATAAGCTGGATTCATATTAGGCAAATAGACCTTGCATCAGCAGAGCTGTTGAAGACCAATGGGAATGTTTTTGAGTGTAAAATAACAGCCGAAGACGGAAATAAATATTGACGGTTATGGTTACAAATTTGGTTATGGGGACGGTTATCAAGAGTCTGCTAAGAGTAATTCATAGTTAGCCTCTCTGTTTAACCAATTAAACCTACAGTTCTGTCCCACTTTATTTGGACTCTGCTGGAGATTCTTTCAAATTATCTCCGTGGATTAATTGTTTTACAATGGCTTCTCATATAGCCTTAGCTACATAAATGTACACACATACATTTATAAGTGAGAGATAAATATGTTGTATTTAGTGCACCAATTTTTTCTTTGTCGTCTGTCACAAGTTTAATGCCTCGGAGGATGATGTGGATTAATTGCACTGTAATATTTCGTCCAAAGTACGGACGCAATCGGACAGAATATACTCTGCTGTGCGTAACAGTAAAAGAGTAGTGTAGTTTAAGAGTAGAGTTAATTATATTTATAGCAATTTACGCTTTCATATCTTTACTTCTGCAAGAGCTACCGGTGGTGAGAGTAAGAAAATATTACAGTTTAAAGGGGCGGGGCCATGCATATAATAAAATTGTAATAGGTCGATGTCTGTACATTGCAGATAATCAAGAAAAATTTATAGGAGAAATCGTTACTAAGAAGACAGAAGCCAAATCAACAGTTTTAAGAATTTTTTCTATCTGTATGTTTGTATGCGCGCTCATCACTCTAAAACTACTTAATGGAATGGACCGCATTAGTTGACGTCTAACTTAAAATTTAACATACTCCCTATTTCGATAGTTCGACCAGTTTCGAAGATATCGATCAATATGTGGATAAAGCTGACCCAAAATATATAAGTACAATGTGAGTATCAAAGGAAATTTTATAATGAGATATAATGAATAAAATCGGACTCAGTGTGGCCGGACTTACCAGTCTTGAATAAATTGCAACTTTAGTACTATTGTACTGTTTATTGGAAAATCAGACTTTTAATCAATTTAAGTAAAGTGGTCTTCATTATCATCCAATTTCAAAAAAATTTGTGGTTGGTTGAAACCAAACTGGTTGACAGATAAATTGCGTCATTTATTTTATTTCCTTTCATTACATTTTATTTTATTTTATTTTGTCTTATTTTATTTCATTTAATTTTATTTTTTTTAAATTATTTTATTGTATTTTATTTTATTTAATTTTATTTTATTTATTTAAATTTTTTTTTTATTTATTTTATTTTATTTTTTTTTATTTCTTTTTTATTTATTTTATTTTATTTTATTTTACTTTATTTCATTTTATTTTGTTTTATTTTATTTCATTTTATTTTATTTTATCTTATTTTATTTTATGTTGTTTTATTTTATTATATTTGTTGCCATTATTTTACATTGTGCCTAAATTGCTTGACGTTTTGATTACGGTCCGGGTCTTGTGTTTTTGGATATGTTGGGTGTGCCACCACACAAGGTTTCTTCTCCTTAGGAAGCGGGGTTCACTTAAGATTCGTTCTCTAAATGCTGCATTTTTGTTATACCTCGGTTAAGTATGTATGTATTATTATGTTTTTCACATTATTTATTTTGTAACACTTTTGATTTTTTTTCTCCGATGTTTGGGTTCTAATAATGTTGTTTTCTTTTGGAAATCCATTACTTACTCTTCACTGTCTTTGATATCTATGTGTATTAATCTACTCATCCTAAGCATTTTGGCAAAAGGAAGTCTATATTTTTAATTCGCTTAAGCAGGCACAGCTGGGTATAGAAATTACGAAGACGGTCAATAAGCTCATCAACGCGGTTGATATTTACTAGTTTGCTTATTAAAATTTTTTTCGATTCGATTCGATATCAGATTTCCAGATTTTGTTTAAGATAAGATCGAACTGTTATTTATTATATACTGGTTTATTTATGAGTTCGCTTATGAAGTCTTTATTTACTTGACAAAGCAAATAAAAATTTAAAAAGAAACAGAAAGATACATATTTACTTATGTAAACTCACATATATTTATATACATATATGCATATATAACAACATCTAACCAAAAAAATTAGGTTGTTTCAAGATCGTTATCTTTTTAAATTGATCGTCAACGTTGACATTGTCACTTCATTATTTAAATACGTTAAATTAAAGCGATGCCACAATGGCATATGTATATACGAGTACATACATATTTCCCTCCTGTTATAAAGATACCAATTCCGATTTAAGTCCAGTATATTCTTCCATATACTTGCCGTCACCAAAGTCTGGTTAACTAAGAAGACAATGAAATATGCATTTTATATTCATGAAAAGAGAAAAATTAAAATACTTTTTGAGTAGCCTTGAGCACTGAATGTTGTACGATCATCTTAGCATAAATTAGCCATTGCCAACACCACAGGTGTCCAAAGGAGGTCCAAATTCGAATTGTTATAGCGTAATGGAAATGAAGGTGATTACTATTGTTTTCACTCAAAAGCAGTTGTCAACGGTCCAGTCTCAATTCAGGTGCGACAAGTTGTTGGTGTTGGTGTTGTTGTTGTTGGTAGATGTTAAATCAAAAACGTGATGTCGTTCATGATTATGCCTTTGTATTGCGTTGGTTAGTACACTAAGGGTGCATTAGCGTGGGCCTTCATTGTATAAGTACTGATGCTGTGGGAACAGACTAATTGGTTGTATCAGTCAAACATAAACCTTTATGGAAATGGGAGTAGAATTCACTAAAGAATTTTTTTTCAATACTAACTTTTTGTTGAGACTTTAGACTTTAATTTTTCAAACGATGCATTTTCACTAAAATTAAAATTAAGATTCAGCGTGTATCCAACGATTGAATTAACTCAGGGTGGTCTGTAAAAACAGAACACCTAAGAAGCCTTGTGGATCCCAAGATGGTACACGGATAGAAGGGTTTAGAAAATTTTAAAACTACCAACTCTTTTGTAAGCTTTAGAAAAATCGCTATGAATTTGTTAGTAACTTTCGACTGAGATAGATGCATCAAATTTGGACTCCGGGGATATTGGAACGTGTTCTGATAAGGCAGAATTGCTTTTGCTGAAAAGTTTTACGCTTCAGAAAGACACCGTGAAGGTTTAACATACACTGCCGTTTTTCACCAATTTTCTAAAGTGAAGTTTAAAATTTTTTTTTGGAGTAGATCGACATTTTGTGTTGATGCAAAGGAAATAAAAAATTGTAGGTGAGTAATGTATGTAGTACAATTCAAGTAATGTAGAGTTTAGGAAATAACTAATTTTAGTAGAATTAAGCAAGATTCGGTTGGATTTCGGAACTGTTTGCGAACCTTTCGGTATCATTTTGCAATTGTTTTCTAGCCTATTCCCAGACGTTTCCTGGACCATTTCGGATTTGTTTTCGGAAATTTTCTAATATCATTTCGGGACTTTTTCAGGGTCATTCCGAAATTGTTTTCGGAATTGTTTCGGTATCCTTACAAGAACTTTTCGGTATTGCTTTCGGGACTTTTTAGAAATTTTTTTCGGGGTCATTTCAGGATCATTTCTTTGTCGAAAAATTGGGAAAACTCGTATGTTTGGTAAGTCGTGGCTAATATTCGGAACCGGTATACAAATAAAAAAATTTGAAAAATTTTGCAGGACTTAGACCCAATTTCTCATATGCACTTTTAAAGTTTAAAGCAACACAATTCGACTGCTGAGTGGAAGATAACCCTATTTCAATATTTTTTCAAAAATGCCAGAATTCTTTAAAGGCCCTATATCTATTGATTGAAGAACACCCTATCTCAAATTTTTTTTTTACAACGCCTTATTTCAACTGAAAATGTATTGAATTTTGCTCAGATAATGATTTTTGAAGCTCATTCCGAGATATGGTTTTCTTTTACAAATGTTTTGAAATAGGCCTCGCCTACAAAATATTGAGGCTCATACTTCGATTGCCGCTATGTATTGATTGCATTTGAAGGCCATTTATATTCCTTCAAATCAGCCTTATAATAGACAATTCTTGCAGTCTTATAAACTTGTTTTATAAACCTCTTTTTTGTTGTAAATTTTGTTTTATATTTTTGAATTTTAAATCTAAAACCTAGATGAAAAACGCCCTTAGTCTACAGATATTTAACTTGCCCATTGTTCGCATACATTTAAATTATAAAAAAATCGTCATTTCCATTGTCTCCTTGTGCTGATTTCCATATTATTGTTGAGTAAGCAGCAGGTGACCGCTGTCAACGATTTCCCAATCATAGATAAATATTTTTAAATTAAAACATTTTAAATTTTATTTATAAACTTTCCCAACGAATAATAATTCATGGCACCTGTCAAACTGCGATTATTCCCAACAAAAAATCTTATTATCACACATTTTTAATCGGTGCCGGATCAATGAGCTCATTATAATTCGTAATGCTGGCATTTATTTATTTTCAAATATTTTGCCTAAAAATACCTTTGTAAGTTTGTTTGTTTTTCTTTTTATTTAAGTGAAGCATTAAAGTTACATCAATTTACTCAACAAACAAAACAACAACACTAACTAATGGGTGCCATGAGCCCTCATCTCATTGACTGTCAATTTATTTTTCGTTTTATTTATTTTTGTTTTTGTTTTTGTGATTGCTGTAACCGTACCTGAATGCAAGTTGGCGAAAAAGTTTGGCGCTTTTCAAGTTGCCTGTCTGTCATCTGTTATACGATACTCCCTACTGCGCCCACTACAACTACACAATCTTGCCTTTAACACAAACAGCTTGTCTATCATTAAATGAAACCCAGAAGGTAATTAATTAAGCATAGCAGAGAACGAAAAGCGAGCAACAAAATGTACAGAAAGCAATGCGAAAGCACAACAAAAACTTATTTGTTGTAGCCAAATTTTCAAGTTAAAGCTCGAGCTCAAGCGAAATCCTCTATAATAAATATGCATTAATGCCTGTATATACATGTACAAAGTATTAGTGGTGGAGAGCAATTAGGAATTTGAGTCGGAGAGCATAGTCTTTCTAAGAACCAATATATATGGGTATTAAAGGAAAAGTTCCATAGGACTAGAAATTCGGAGAGGCTCGACAAAAAAAGAAAAACACGGTGGAGGTCTACAAGCACATGATCTTCAGCGAAATCGTATTCATAAAAGAATGTTATTGAAATTGGTCACGTCTTTCTCTGGTCATCACAGGGCTTCTTAGAAAAATGGACCAAATCGATATTTTACTCAATCAATTTGTTGTGTTGTATGGGAAGCTGTTCAAGTGGGTCCTATATCATAAACTGTTCAAATTTAAGCAGCCAAATCCGTTACCAATAGTTGCATCTACAATGTTTTCTCAGGAATTCACAGAGCAGACCCTTGAATCATTGATGAGATCCAAATATATATCAAACAGCTATTTGATCAAAGGAAGTAGGGACTTGCAGTCGGGTAACATCTATATTGAGTCTGCTTAATTCTTAGTTCTAGTCTGAAAAGTACAGCTACTGTACCGAATCGAATGACGGAAGTGGTCATGAAGAGCAGTTCTGTCGTAGGAGGCGACTAAAATACACAAAAACGAGTGCCTCGCATCTTTTATTACCCATCCTGGGGTAACATGACTTAGAAGGTTGCACTGATCATACCAAAACCTTTCCGCGACACTCGGGTTGGAACTGGAGTGTACTGGGGCCATTTTCGGCAAAGGACCATCACATCGTCAACACTCTCCAAGGCCAACAAACAAACAGACAAGCATTAAAAAACTTGCCAAGCACATAATCTGGCCCAAACCTGTTGATATTAACCATCCGATGACCCTGGCTTCAACTGATTGAATAACGTGATTTAAAGTGTTCTTGAGAAGCGTTTAACAACAACAGACGTCTAAAAATCTTCATACCAGACGCTTTCGGTGAAGCCCTAAAGTTCCATAAGATCATTGCATTTACAACATCTAGCTTGGTTTGGGTCCGAAAAATGACAAAAGTCTGAACACATTCTCATCCAATGCTAATGCTAGAGACAAAACTCGGCTCCAAATCGAGATATAATGACCACCTCAAAGATTCTGAGAGACGAAAACACGTAAATATTTCGACTCTGATTGATATCATTTAACAGGATTTATCGCCCAGGTTAAACAAGAATTTAGAATAAGCAAGTTCAAGTGCAATAGTCGAGCTTTTGTGATGGATAGAATACGGTAAAATTGAGCTCTTCCTCTTCAAAAAAACAAAAAACCTTTAAATTTCTTAAATATGATTCATTTGTAAACTTCCGATCCAGCAACTCAAGCCACTTTCTGCATGCATTTTCGTTTTTGCTTGTCAATCTTGCACCCGCTTTAATGTTACTTTATTGTGTCGTTTGTATTTGGGAAATGCCTTCATTTTCATTCAAGTTTAAGTATTTGCTTTTGTTAATTTCACTTTTGTAAAACTTTTCGCTAAGTAATAAATAAATACTTCCTTCGTGCCTGGCTGCGAGCTCTACTCAGCTTCATGAGCATGATATATAGGTAGGTATGTGTATATACCTCGCTCTTACATATTTCCTTTACCGTTTTACTCTAATTTACGAAGAATTGGCTGCCATGTTGTTTCATTTGTCATTTCAGGCTAACTGTCAACGTTTTTTCGGGTAAATGAAAAGCGGCGCCTGCAAATGAACAAAAATGTTCTAAGTAAAATGAGTGAAATGCCGACTAGTGGGAGTTGATATTAAAGCTGTTGGCAGTTAAGTTTTGAAGAACTGATTGCTTGCAGAACACAAGAGAATTTGAAACTAATAGAGAGAGACAGAGTGAAACTTTCATTGATGTAAGGAGGTTTGTGTTTATCAGTGATCGGCAACCACCTAGTACTTCGAGAATAAATCGATGGGATTTAGAATTTCTATGCTTTATAGTGCATGAGATTTTCGCCTACAGGAAACTCATGGTGAGAGAAAGAAAATATTCTAAGATTTCTAAAATCCATTGACCATGGAAATGGAGCTAAGGGGGCTTCCATAAAAGACGTCCGGGATTTTTAGGCCTGCTTGTCCGATGTCGTCCACATACCTGATCCCGCTCCACTTTTTCATATTTCAAGTGAAGATATAACAATTTTTATATAATCTTTTAATTATTATATATTTTTTGTTGTAATGTCCGAAATTCGTCCGATTTCTTTGACCCCGCCCCCCCTAGCACCGGACGTATTTTATGGAAGCCACCTAATGTTAAAGATAATCGTAGGTTATATTTCTGCCTTTTCGTGTCAAATCGTTACATAGTTCTGATTTGAATGAAGTTTGGTGGGAAGTTTCATTTTATCATAAACCGCAGTTCTGCCAAAGATAAAAAATTAAAGAATTTTCTTTAAGCTGTGCAAATTTTAAATTTCACCTTTTTCCTGTTTTGTAAAGTGTATTTTTTCAATTTTGTACCGTATTCAAACAAAACTTTGGCGTTTTAAAAATGGGTACATAGAAAGGGTAAAAAGAAAAATACAAAAAAAAAAATATTAATTTCCAATTTTGAAAATTTTTAACTTTTAAATATCTGTAGAAAGTTCGCCATTAAATTTTTGACAAACTTATTTTTGGTATTAAATCTGTGATATATATCTAATTATTTCCTGTAATTTCCAGAACGTTGTTATTTGTTTTTCCAAAAATATGATTTTTGAAATTTTGGCCAAACAATTATTTTTAACTTTCTAGTCGAGTTCAATTCTCTCTCTCTATGGCGCGATATACAACAGGTATATCATCATAAGCCTCCTAAGAGATTTTTGCGCCAAGCTTCTCTACCAATTTGTGGTGTGCCGATTTGAATTTTCCCTACAAATTGGTGGGACCTACAGTTTTTTGCCGACTCCGAACGGCATCTACAAAGGAGACGAATTTTTGCTGAGAAGCCTGTCATGGCAGGAATACACTCGGAGAGTTTGCCAAACCACTGCCGAGGGGCGACCCCGTTTTTGAAAAACTTTTTTCAAATCATTTTTGATGTTACCTGTATCAGGTCGAGTTCAATTAGTTAAACATAAAATTAATCAATTTTAATTTTTTTTTCGTAAAATGGGAAATATTTTTAAGAATGGTTAAAATCCTAATATCTACACTAAAAGTCGAATAAGTCACTTGACAATATATTGCTCCCTATAGGTTTTAGTGCACCCATGTTGACCAATGTTTATAGAAATTTAATTTCCTACTTGATCCTTCAAAATATATAAAAATATATACTCCCGATAACTATATTGGTTGTGTAAATACCGGCGAGTAATTCATAAAACAATCGAATATTAGATATCTGTGGAAATAACAATCTTGCCAGGATCGAACTCGTGCTGCATAAATTTGAAGCCTTAGTGATTTCCAGATTAAAATAAATTTTTTTTCAGTTCAGCAAATAAGTAATGAAGCGGCATTACATTGATTCTGAGTTAGAAATTGCCTACCTCTAGTTCATGAACTCATTTATTCAGACTTTTGATGTGCGATTATTCGATCAAACATATTTTGAATTTGTAATTTTTCTTATTAGTCAAAGCTGCTGACTAATCAGATCCCGGTTAGTTACGGTTTACTAAAAAAAAATATAATTAATTGAAATTTGAGTTCATTTCGTTCGATTACTTTTCTTAACAACTAAATCAGTGAATATTATTCTAGACGAGCAGTGAGCGACTTGTTAAACGCGAAGGTGGCTAAACATCTAAATTTTCTTATCAATCAGGTTAATAAAAATGTGATTAGTCGCGCAATTAATTATTTTGATTTACCGATAGTCGTTATTCTCTAATTAATTTATGTTCGATTAATTGTTTAATCTCACATACCTAAATAATTTAGACTTTTTACGATTATTTGCTCACCATATTCACGAGTCACACTGCCACTTGCAGATCTCTGGCTATGAGTACTCAAGGCGAAATGTGTAATAAGAAATGTACTGGCATTTAAACGTTGCCTACCCCCTCTTCGTTCAGCAAGACTATGCTTTTTGGGAAATGGAGAAATGGAAAATCGTTGATGCTAAAAGCATCCTTGGGCTATGTGATGAGTCTGAAAGCAGATATTGGCTAAGTTTTGGAAATTAACTAAAGATTTCGCAGAGCTAAATGCGGCAAAAAAGTAAAAACGAAGAATAGGAAATTCAAGAATTAATGCCTGCAGGATTTCACAGGCATTTAACAATCAAACGTCATAAACAAGTATTATGTAAATATAATAAAGTACATTTAAGAGCAATATAATCCGAAATGATCTGAACTTGATATAACGAAGTTATTACTTCAACTCAATAATAAATATATTTTCAGTGTAGGATTATATGAATCATCAACTGGAAATCAAATTTATTAGAGAAACTGGCGCTATGCAAAATGTCCCATACCACGTTGTTAGTGCTAGGCCACTAGATATAACAATTTGCTAAGTTCTTTTAACAACAGATGGGGCTCCTTAGAGGATGGGTTGTTTATTTAGTACTTATTTCTTTCTGTTCTGTACTCAGGTTGCGATCACCGTCCTCCAACTGAAGATATAAAGATAATGTACGGGAAGAATTGATTTGCTATCTACATTGAATGAATATCACATATGTAGTTTACTCTCCTCCTTCTAGGTCGTTCAACTGGTCTATCGATTAAACTACCGAGGAAAGTTTGTTCAAAACTCTAAAAGTGGAACAATAAGGTAAACAGAACTCCATCACTTATTCAATATTTCTAGGGACCAGTTTTTATGATTTCAAATGGCGATTTTCTTCCCTAAGCAAGCCGAAGGTTGACCGGTTTTACCAGTGATGAGTTGCCTCGGATGGACTTACATAAGCTTTGTTGACAGCCTCTTTATGTACAGAATGACTTGGACTACTGTCAGATCTTAGCATAGACGCAGACTTCGGGTCACACAAAAGTGTTGAGCCGGCTGTAAAAAGAAACAAAATTTCGGAACAAAAATTACGAAAGGGTCTCCACTGAGAGTAAGCATGGTGACGACCAATTCAAAAAAGGGGAATGAATATAAACATTTACTCTATTCGAAGGACTTAAGCTAACTTTCTATACCTACGGATCCATGATAGGACACACTGATAGATCTGGCTGGAATATGTGTCGCGAATTTTTGCTCTGTTTTGCTCTGTTTTGCTCTGTGGTTTCAACCGGATTTGTATGACAGACTGGATAATTGGGGAAATGCATGGAGGCATATATAAAGAGTCTGCAAAAATAGCGCCTTGGCATCTATCCAAAAATTGCCCTTAAATATAAGTTTAAAGTAAACTAAAATAGATTGATCAAACCTGAAACTACTAGGGTACCTGACCATGGCGTTGCTCAAGTGTAAAGAAATGTCACTATCAACCTGTGGATCGCCGGATATGTATGAGACCGACTACTGCAACTTAACAACGTTTTTCTTTGATTTTTTAAAACCCCTAGCAGGGCCGTGACGTTTCCTTCCTTAGCTAATAGGGCTGAAAGATTAAGGTGGAGATTCGTTAGATTGAAGCGGTACATTATTGAGATCGATGTGTTTAAATTAGTCAAAGTACAGTGTTTATCCTTCGATAACGTTTTTAGCTTCATTAAATAAACTTAAAAGTTTTGGATAAAAATCCTAAGGTCCCCTGAAGAAAACCTGGAGCTGAGCATCTCTTACTCACCACTGAAATCGACTATTGTGGTGAATAACTGTTAACGATGCGTCTACTCTTTGACAGCGGCGAATTGCGATTTTTTATTTCAATTGCGATGAAGTGTAGTTGTAAAAGAAAAGCAAAAATTTAATAATTCAGTTAATTGTGCCGAAAAGTCAAAACTGGTGAGCAGTAAATATTTTGATTGAATGAAAAAAAAAAAAAATTTGCAAGGCCAGACTTGTGAGCAGTAAATATTTCGATTGAATGAAAAAAAAAAAAAATTTGCAAGGCCAGACTTGTGCGTGAAAATGTACAGAGAATGGTGAATTCCTGGTTCCAAAGTCTCCAAGTGAGTCCACAAGAAACATGCACACCCTTCACAGTCAGTCGTTTTAAGGAGGCTGGTGGATATAATTGGTCAGTAGAGCTGCTGACATGGTAAGCTGAGAATCTCTACTGATTCGCAGTTGAAATTTTCTACAGGGTCATTACAACCAGAGCCAATTATGCTTGAGTGCTTCGTACAATAAAGCTATATAGATTTCTCGGACTTCGGCAAATAATTTCCAAAAATTCCAAACAAACAAATAAAGAGATAGGTGTGGTTGTGAGCCTTAGCTCATTTATATCCGAATTTAGGCATCTTCCCTGCCCTGGTTTCTTCTTAATTTTCTTAATAGAAAAAATCTTTCATTTATTCATGCCGCTGCTTTGCAAAAGTTTGTATGCTGAGCGCAAATTAAAAATTGAAAAGCTTTTAATTTTACACCCCGGAAAATTTGTTATTTAGGTGGCGAGAGTATACTTGAAGAGTAAGCAGCTTTTTGTCACATTGTTAGCAACAACAAACTAATGCGACTACGAGTTTACACCTAACAAAGTACTTTATGTCAAGTTTAAAGTTTCATTTTAGAGCCGTTCAAGGTACCCGCAGGATTTCGTTCTCTCACAAATGCAAAACTTTTTTTATTTGTGTGCTGTTGGTTGTGTGCTTTAAAATAAAATGTGCAAACAAATATATTAACAATATTATGCTTGCAAACATAAGTACTTACAATATATTTAGTATTTGTATAATAACAACAACAGTTGCTACGTGTAACTTTTTCCTTTTTCTTTTGTTTGAAAACAAACGAAGTACAAAAACTTTTACATCTAATTGTTGAAAAGCTGGTCTACTTTAATGGGATTAAATAGCAGCAATAGTAACAATGTTGAGGTGATATAAGTTTCAGTCAAGGGGAAAATCGACAAAGAGTACGTGTTTGTGGATTGGAGTGGAAAAATTTGAAAATTTTTGCGGTGAACCAGAAAACTTCTATGACACAACTTGGAAATAGTTTAGAAATTTTGTAGAGCAGAACTTTTTTAGGTGCGAGAAATTTGTTAAAAATTACGAATAAATAGATTGTTTTTGTTTTTGCGTTAAAATTGGCAGTTAGCTGTGAAAATAGCGTTAAAGCGTAGAAAAATGTTGTAAATTTAGAAATTTTATTGGGTACAACTTTTGAAGTGAGTGGCATTTGCAACAAAAAAGAAATAGTTAAAGAGTAGCGCTGTTGTATTCGAATTGCAACACAATTAGTAATAATTTTTTATTTGCCACCAATTGGTAATTATTTTATTTATAATGTACATACCTAGATATATTTGAAATTAAAAATTTATTTTTAAGATTAGACTTATCGGCAAAAAATATAATTTAACTATATGCTTAGAAAAACATTTATAAAAGGAAACCTTTGAAATTTTTCAACACATTCTTCAGCTTGCTAGATTTCGCCCAGGCGTGAAATTCACAAAAAAAAAAAAGAAAACAATATTTTTATTTTTCGTATACCATATAAACAAAAAGTGTTATACATGAGATATTTTTTTTATTTTGTGTTGTTTTTATTTTATAAAATTTTTTTTATTTTAATTTATTTCCTTTTATTTTATTTTATTTTATTTTATTTTATTTGATTTTATTTTATTTCGATTTTATTCGATTCTCCACAAGATTTTCTGAAAATAACAAAACTATACGAGTTAGTCTGACGAGAAAGCGTGGCTGTTTTCGAAATAGTACTATAACTATAGTCTGTATATGTTTGTTGCTTTCAATTTTTCCTCTTCTCAAAAATAATAATAATTAACCAAGAATTATTATCAACTGGCATTGAGCTCGTTGAACTTACAAAAATATGTAAAAATGAACAGACCATAAAACCAACAACTAAAATTATTTTATTTTATTTTATTCTATTTTATGTTATTTTATTTTATTTTGTTTTATTTAATTTAATTTTATTACATTTTATTTTATTTTATTTTATTTTATTTTATATTATTTTATTTTATTTTATTTTATTTCATTTAATTAATTTTTTTTAATTTCATTTCATTTCATTTTATTTTATTTTATTTTATTTTATTTTATTTTATTTTATTTTATTTTATTTTATTTTATTTCATTTAATTTCATTTAATTTCATTTAATTTCATTTAATTTCATTTAATTTAATTTAATTTCATTTCATTTCATTTTGTTTTATTTGATTTTATTTTATTATATTTTTTTTTAGTTTGTTTTGTTTTTTTTTGATTTTATTTTATTTTGTTTTATTTTTTCTCTTATTTCATTTTATTTCAGTTTTCTTTATTTTATATTATTATAATTTATTTTATTTACTTTTATTTAATTTTACCAACAATTTATTGAATTCCCCTGTTAATCGGTCCTTAGTTAAAAATTCCTCATCGCTTTAAGGAATAAGTAATGACTGCTACATTTCGTTGATTAAGAACTTCTTGTTTTCTATATTAGATGCGATATTGTGTAACCGAAGCCCCTTTGAGCTTTCCGCTTAGTTCTTAATTAATCACTTGAATTGTAGAATATTTTTTTAAATAATCTAACCTTTGCCTCATTTCCACTGATTTCCAATTTTACCATACGAAGCTTTGCGATTTTATAATGACTAGAGTTCGCCCAGTGGTTGAAATTCAACCAGTAAACTTTATTTTATTTTATTTTTTTGCTGTATCTTTTATCCGCCTTTTTTTCTTCCTTTCTATGTCGTTCATTTCCTCTAACATATTTTTATTTTCCTTGATTTCTTCTTTTACTCTCTTATTTTATATTTTCCTTTCCTCAAACTTCTTTTCCTTTCCCTTCCCTTCCTTTTATTTTCTTTCTTCGTTTTCTTACATTTCCTTTAATTCCGTTTTCCTTCCTTTCATTTCTTTACCATTCCTTTCCTATCCTTTCCATTCCCTTCCCTTTCCTTCCTTTCCTTTTCCTTTTCTTTCCTTTAATTTTCCTTCCTTTCAATTCTTTTCCTTTCCTCTATTTTCCTTTAATTTTCTTCGGTGTTTAATACTCTTTATGAGTAATCATTTATTTTATTTTTGTACACCCTGTTCGTAGGTATCAGCAATGAATTTTACATATTTGCTCATATTTTACATTGCTTGTTTAATGTATCCAGCAAAGCAACTTTTCGTGATCTCAGGAGAGCAGCTGACACTGCGCATCGTAGCCAGTAATCAATCCAATAACAACAACTAAAGCAAAAATGCATGACACAACAGAGTATCTATAGTGCGAATACTTATTTTTCATTGGTCCACTACCAACTCTTCGCACTCACAGTGAGAGCCGACCACACGAATAACACAAAAACATGCATGGCAAGTCTACTCACACTACTACGGCTCTTAATTGTTTCCTACAAAGCAACTCCTCGGCCATGCTCACGATTCAGCATAGTACACAAAAAGCAAGTACACACACACACAGCGTGTCTATAGTGTGAATAAGTAAATGTGTAGTGGTGTAACTTTTATGTTAAATTTTTTATATTAAAATGATTTTTTAAATTTTTTTATTTACAGATAAAAGTACACCTCAAAATTTCCTATCTATACATATATAATTTGTATACCTTAGAATTATACTTTAGCAGAAAACGGTTCGACATTGCATTCATCTTGTCTATTTATATATAAGATAATCAAGAATTCTGAAATTGGCTTTAGGTGTTTAATGAGAAGTTCTTATATTTCACTGCTCGACGTTCTTAAGAATTCTATTAATGAGCACATTAAAATAAACATTTTAACTAGGTCTACCAGTATATCTGGCATATTTCGGAGTAAAATGGATGTAAGCGGAAGAAGAGAAGGATAAATTAAAAGCGTAGATAATTGAAAGCGGAAGCTACCAACATATTACAATGGAAAAGATATTTCTTCGCTGGAATTTCTTTCTATTTACTTAGAAACAGTAATACATACATATGTATATGATTGTACTTTAAACGGGGTCGCAAGTATTTGTTCTTGTTGTGTTTTCGAAGCGGCTAAACTGCGTCGTATTTTCGAATTGAGAAATACGTCCTCTATACCTGCTACCAAACGCATTTTTTTCCTTGGCGTCTATCGTTCTTGAAATCGAGAAGTTGAGCGCGAAACAGACAGCTAATTATTTAGCTACTCTTCTCTCGAACTTGCCCTCTGAGATAAATTAAGCGAAGCCTAGTTGCTTCAGAAAAGAAGGACGCTGCAGCGACGCTAAGGAGAGGGACGCAGAAGAAGAAGAAAAAGAGTAGAAAGAAGGAAAGGGAGGTCGAAAGACGTGAGTGCGCGGAGTTGGGGAGGGTGGCTGATATGAAGAGTGCCATAACATTTTACCAGAAAACTTGTCTGATGCAAAAATACTTTTTACTATCTGACTATAAATTGGGTTAGGCTGTGAAAAGTAGTGTCCTGTATTTTGTTGCAAGACGGCTAAGCTAAGTGATCTTGAGTTATACCAATAACTCTGCCACTACTGTGAAGAACATCTCCTTCTCTCTCAAAATTGAGATATATAGTTTTCTCTAGACGCCAGACCTGATAAATGGCTTCAAATAATGGACGAATCGAAAGAATATGGGATGACCCCTGGGAGTTTTAGTTAAATTAAAGTTCTCCAAAATATTAAAGGTTCTTTCCGTGATGTCAGAAATTTAATGCTGACCATAGCCATTCTGTTTTGGCAGCGAAGAAAGCGAAACCACACCTGGATAATGATTTCGAATTCGTTGGTCTTTTTTAGTTGGTATCATTTTGAGCTGAGCAGGGTATACTAAGAATGAAAACGGCGACCTGGTGACCGATGTTCAGAGAGCACTCAGAATATGGAGGGATCACTTCTCTGCCTTTTAAATGGAGAAACTGAGCAAGAAACCAGAGAAGATGCCGAACGCGAGCCCACAACCGAAGATGATGGAATTGACGTTCCACAACCCGACTATAATGAGGTGCGAATAGCAGTATCCCGATTGAAAAACAATAAAGCAGCTGGCGCTGATGGTTTGCCTGCTGAGCTATTCAAACACGGAGGCGAGGAGCTGGTAAGGCGCATGCATCAGCTTCTATGCAGAATATGGTCGGATGAATGTATGCCTGAAGATTGGAATCTAAGTGTTCTCTGCCCAATCCACAAGAAAGGCGATCCTGCAAATTGCGCCAACTATCGCGGAATCAGCCTTTTGAATATCGCATATAAGGTCCTATCAAGCGTATTGTGCGAAAGACTGAAGCCTGATGTGAACAGACTGATTGGACCTTATCAGTGTGGCTTCAGACCTGGTAAATCTACCATCGACCAAATTTTTACAATACGCCAAATCTTGGAAAAAACCCGTGAAAAGAGAATCGACACACATCATCTCTTTGTTGATTGATAAAGCCGCTTTCGATAGCACGAAAAGGAGCTGCCTATATGCCGCTATGTCTGAATTTGGTTTGTTTCCCCGCAAAACTTATACGGCTATGCAAAATGACCTTGAGCAACACCGCCAGCTCGGTCAGAATTGGGAAGTACCTCTCCGAGCCGTTCGAAACTAAACGAGCTTTCAGACAGGGTGACCTCCTATCGTGCGATTTCTTTAACTTAATGCTGGAGAAAATAATACAAGCTGCAGAACTTAACCGCGCTGGAACAATATTTTATAAAAGCGTGCAACTGTTGGCATATGCTGACGATATTGATATCATTGGCCTTAACAACCGCGCCGTAACTTCTGCTTACTCCAAATTAGAAAAAGAAGCGGAGAAAATGGGATTGGTGGTGAACGAGGGCAAAACGAAGTACCTTCTGTCATCATGCAAAGAGTCAGCGCATTTGCGCCTTGGCAACCAAGCCACTGCTAGCAGCAATAATTTCGAAATAGTAAAGGACTTCGTTTACCTGGGAACCAGCATTAACACCAACAATAATTTTAGCCTAGAAATCCGACGAAGAATTACTCTTGCAAACAAATGCTACTTCGGACTGAGTAGGCAATTGAAAAGTAAAGTCCTCTCTCGACGAACGAAAATAACACTCTACAAGTCACTTATCGCACCCGTCCTGCTATATGGTGCAGAATCGTGGTCACTAACAACATCTGATGAGGCGGCTCTGGGAGTATTCGAGAGAACGGTTCTTCGAAAGATTTGTGGACCTCTACGCGTTGGCGACGGCGAGTACCGAAGAAGATTTAATGATGAGCTGTATGAACTTTACTCAGATACCGACATAGTTCAGCGAATTAAAACACAGCGGCTTCGCTGGCTAGGCCACGTAGTGCGAATGAGCGAAGATGCTCCAGCCCAGAAGGTATTCTTATCGGCACCCGCCGGTGGAAGCAGAGGAAGAGGGAGACCACCACTCCGATGGAAGGACCAAGTGGAGACCGATTTGCGATCCCGCGGTGTTTCCAATTGGCGCCAGTTGGCGCAACGAAGAAACGACTGGCGAGCTATGTTGGACGGTCAAAATCGCCCAGGCGGTTAGATGACCATTTAAAGAAAAAGGGTATACTGATATGATTTGCACCGAAACATCTAATGCATCTACTAACACATGATATCCAATACAAATGTGGACAATGCACCGTATCCATATTGACTGCTCGTATGCTTAGTATTTAAAAATTGCTGCTCAATAGCAAAACGCTTCAGCGGTACTAAATTTTCCGGCCGTAAAACAATGAATTGTTTGAACTGAACTTTTTTTTTCTCTTTTTATGGCCTATTTCGCGGTCTCTGGTTAATGGCACATTTCATAAACAAAAGAAATTTCTCTCGACTTCCTAGGAAGCAAAACTAAAAATTAACAGAAAAAACGTAAACAAAAAATCTATAATAAAATTTACAACAACAACAGCGCATTATTTAGTAAATAATAGAAATATGTAAGTATTTTTAGCAAACCCTATGAGTTGTGGCATTACATTTGAGCTTATTATAATAGCCAAGTTATGGGGCAGCGTAAATGCTGCTTATGCTGGAAATATCTGCGTGTGGAATGCATTGGTTGTGGGTGGCTGACAGTTCTGTTGGGGTGGCGATCTTATTAAAAGCGAAATATTGAAATTGCTGGAATTTCTCCGTTAGCGAAAATTTTAAAATATTTATATGACCACACTGTGGGTGTTGTTGATATGTTTTTACACAAAACAAAAGCTAGTCGCATTACACTGCGTTTGGCGTGCTGCAAATTTAATGAGTAAGATGAGAAGCAGAAAAACAAATGCCTTGCGCACATTTGCGGGACCACACACAAGGTAGCTGCAGCCACGCTAAGTTAGCAATTGTTTGCATATTTTGTTTTAATTTCCCAGCTTTGCTTCTTCTTAGTTAAAAACCAGTCTTAAAATAAATAATAAATAAACATTGCAACAAAGTATTTTATTTATATGTAATATGTATACGTAGTATGTAGCACCATAATGTCAGACAGCAGCCACAAGACAGCTCCAGCTACAGCTCTAATTCCACTGCTAACCAATTTGCTGTCATATTTGGATTTGTTTCCAATTTAAAAACAAACAACAAAAGATCAAAGCAGCTTAAAACAGACTTTTGTAGCATAGTAAATCAGCTGAAGAAAATAGGGAAAACTAAATATTTAGACAAGATGACAGAACGGCGCTCAATGATGGCAATGTGGTGAGTAATGAATAATGCACAGTGGGGTGAGTGTATGAAAAAGTTGTGTAAATTTAATTTTCATAAAAAAATAAAAAAAAAATTGTGTTAAAAAAATTCATTCAAATGAAAATTTTTAATAAATAATAAAAATTATTAAAAAATAAAAACAAAAATAATTTAAGTGACTATAAATACTTTACAATGCACAAAAATAAATATGAAAAAATTAAAAAAGTTTTGAAGTCACCAAGGCGATTTTTAAATAAATAAAAGTTCAGATTAGTAAAAAAATTGTGCGAATAATATTTCGTTATAAAGCAAAATAACGTGGATTTATTTCTTTGATTTTTTACTTATAAAACAAAAATTATACGAAAAAATTGGCTTGAATTACTGACTTTACCGTGACTTCCGTTTCTAGCACAACCTTAAAAAAATATGGTTGTTGTTGTTGTGGTAACGACAAAAACACTCCCTGAAGGTTTTTGGGAGTGTTGTCGAATTAACAGTCCTTGGCCGGATTTGAACCCGATACGCTACGGTACTCCCTTGCGGTACTGCCCGACTGTCGTGGTAGCGATTTATGACCAGTGAAACCTTCTAGGCCATGTCAACCCTCATTCCGTAAGGAAGGATAATATGCGTGTTGCACGTCATTACCTTTGTGCATATTAGTAGCCTCTTACGACGGGTATGCCTACCTCGGGCATATTCTAAACCCCTAACCCGCAGGGTTCGCTGGAACCACTTCTTTTCATCAAATATTTATTCACAACTCGTGGATCACCTCAAAATATTTAGTAACAAAAATTTTTATTATATAAAACCTTTCTTTTTTATAACCCTTCTACTACCCCAGCTATCTAAAAATCGGTTCGGCCATCACCTTTATTTTATTTTAAACTTTTATTTTTTTTTATCAAATATCAATTCTAACACAGCCCAACGAAAATAAATTTTTTTTAAAACCCAACCTGCGAAATATGTTTAGATAGTAAAAATACTATGATGTAACATGTCTCCCCCAGTAATCTGCGAGAACTTGAAACGATATTCACGTCATACCTTAAAAATTTTTATTTCAAGATTCTTTGCTACTTTTTGACTGAGTCCCAAAGAATCCTTAGCTCAAATAATTTTCTGCAATGTTTACCGATCGCTCAAGCTTGCCAAATAATTTCATCTTTAGTGGGGGATATTAAGATACCCAATAATTTTACCTCTTGCCATCAATTCAGTCAGTCGTTTTATCATCTTTCTTTATCATATATGTAGAGTTTGATAGCATCCTAGTTGCCATTGTTTACTGGCTCTTTATATTTTGCATATTTTGTAAGTCTCACAAGCCCAAGGCGGATTGACGTTTAGTATTGAAAAGCCAAAAGCATTTAATGCTATAATTATAGTATTTACTATTTCGAAACCAGGTATGTATGTTCTCGTCAGACTAATTCGTATCTATATGTTTCGTCAGCTCAATAATTTTAGGGTGAAGCTTCGAGAAAGTACCAAATGAATGTTTTTTCAATGTCACTTGGCTTTTCATTTCACAGTTTTTGTTGGATTAAATCTTTCGATTTATTAAAAGTCATAAGCACGATTTGTTGTAGTCCCCTGAGAGGGTTTTTACGTTGAGAAACACGACCAGATAAAGTCTATTTAGACGGGGTTTTCAGCCAAAAACTGTGAATGGCCTGCCCCATCAATGTGAGGGCTGGATTCCTATTACAAAGAATTAAACGGTGATACTGGCATATCTAATTGTGTAATAAGTAGAGTTAAGCGGTTTTTATGCTATGGGTAAGCACTAGATTTCATGACTGTTAAGGACCTGCTTGATGAATATTATGTAATCAAACATTGCAAATTTTTTGCAGTATAATTTTCTCAATGTTCCCTGTCGGTAGACTTGTGCTAGTTCAATCATAGTCTAGGACAATTAATATTCCCTCACGGGAATAAACTACTAAAGTAACGAAAAAGGCCACTGAAGATGGCGCTCCACCGAAATTGTACTGCTTTCGAATTAAGATTGACGAGGGAAGACGGAAAATTGTGCAAAAATACATACATCAAAATTTAAAGATAACAACAATCAGACCGTAAACTGGAAATTAGAAAGAATTCAGTCTTGTAGTTTTCACGTATAAAGGTAAACTACAAACAAACAAACCAACAGGAAGTGCTTAACCTTTGATTTTATTAGTCCTCTTCATTCACCTTTTGGGATTTGGAGTGATTAAGTGAACCTGTGAATCATTGTACTTAAAGCCTTCTGCATTTTATTCATCAAACTTATTATACAACTATGACCACATTTTTGACTAATTTCCCAGCAAGTGCAACCCACAGTGCTCTACCTCATCAATGACGATAGTTCACGTGGCAGACGCTGGCGACAGACCGGGAAAATGTGAAACGTTTTTATTTTTGATTATGCTCCGTTAAGGCGACTTATAGACACGCAGACAAACCGACAGGCATTGGCAAGTGAGCATCGGCTGCAGCCAAAGCAACTACAACAACATTAAACACACAAGTACATCAGCGAACGCAGCATCAAAGGGAAATTCTAGACGCGCGTAAAGTAAAAATAGCCACACCAAACTCCTAAATAGTGAAAAGACGTCGATGTGGCATGTGGCACGTTGCAAGCATTTGATGGCATTGCGATATACGTATGCAATGATGGTGCCAATGGTTAAAAAATTAAAAATCAATTTAAAAGTTTCTCTTAATTTACAATTTTCCTTCGTAATTTCATTATTCACTTTTCTTTAGTTTCGGGTCTTTTTCCTTCTGTTTTTGGCTCATTTAGCGTAAAGTTATGTGATATTTGAGTCTAAGGAGCTGTTTCAACGTGATTTTGCGCGAAATCCAATAGAGCTACTGAAAAAAGCAATACGAATGGGCGCGTAGCTCATTAGTCCCACACAGACAGGCGAAGAGAGGGCCCTGGGCAGCCGGCGATGAGGGGTTCACGGGCGGCATGCAAGTTCGTAGGATTATGGCAGTATGGATTTTGCACACAAGCACTGATGGTGTCGCATTCACTTCAAGTGGGTGATTTCACTGGTAGGTAGGTACAAGTTGCTGAAGAAGAAGAAGAAATATCTATTTAAAATTTTTTATAGAAATTTTTTTTCACTTTTAATTTAACGAAAACTTTTGCCATTTACATTGAGGCGACAAATTTGTGGAACAGCTGCCAGTAGCAATCACGCACTTGGCGCACACGACAACAATAACAAAGCAAATGCACAATGCCACAACTTCGCACAAAAAAGCAGGCCACAATACATGTTGCGGACAACAGGAAAAAAATACGTACAACAATAACAAAAATGGCAGTAGGCGTATCTTAGCATGGACAGCAAGAAAATGGAAAAAGTTTTTCGTGGAAAATTTTGGCCAAAATTAGTATTTCTTTTTTGAATGCTTCCCCAAGTAGGAAGCCTTATAGAATCGGTCTCCTAATAAGAACAAAAAAAAAATTTTATTTTTGCGTGAAATCGACAGTTTCAAGAAAAGAAACTTGGCATCTTTTAAGGGGCAGCTCGCATACAAAGTTAAGCATGCATTTGGGTCATTCCGTGTCAAGTTTATTACTTTGTTTGATAATCTCTATAATTTTTTGATTTCTTAATAAATGTTTATTAGGGTAACTAATAACTGATGCATTGCTTGGTTAAGTGTAAATTGGGATACTTTTGTATGGAAATCGCAAAATTTTATTTAAATATAAACAATGAAAAACCTTCTCCACTTTTGATGGAACATGCTCGACCTGGTTCCGAATCAGCTTGACACATACGAGTATCTGAATGGATGCAAATTACCATATCTACAATGTGGCTGGATTTTTTCATGCGGTTTACACATCTTTCATAGGAGAGCCAAGTATGTGGTATAGCATATCACATCAGCCCCCTATTTTTACAAAACGGCTTTTTTGAATTTTTATGGGTTTTTATAAATATCTTCCGGAATACTTAAGATAAATCGATCTCGTCTTGGAAGGTTCTTCGCAATACTGGGATCTATCGAATTGTATGGGTTTCTACCTGTCTACTCAATAAAATTTTGAAGAAGGTATGCCTATATCACAATACCCTAACTTACTCTACATCAAAAATGGGTTTGAAAAACGAGTTCGCTCCTCGGCGGTGGTCGGCGGCCCCCAAATGTATTTCTGTTATGAAAAAGCCTTCCGAAAATGTTATGGGTCTGGGCAGATGCCATCCGGAGTCACCAATATGTATGTCCCACCAATTCGTAGGGATATATTAGAAGCAGCATCCCCAATTTGGAAGAGAGTATCGGCTTTAATCGTAGGTATACGAGTATAGCACCAAATTAGTATTATTATACTTCTCAGAAAACCACCCCTCGTCCGCTTTTTAGGCAAAATCATGTTTAGAAAATTGTTGGTGCCATAGACTCCCAGGTAAATATTGCTGAAAAGACATTAAATTGGATGCAGTAGTTATGTTGTGATGTGCGTACAAACATAATAGAGACAGACAGCCCTAAAAAAGTTGAAAGGAATCTTGTATTTGAATTCTGTTGATTTAATAACGACGGGTAAATTGTATATTTTACGTAATATCTATTGTGCAAGACATCAGCTGATACAATTTCACTACACATATAAAAAAAGTACGCCTACATTTAAGGCCACCGTATTTTGCGAAACATGTTGATTTCTGCCTTTAAAAAGGTAGCTCAACTTTTAATTCGACCGTTAGGAATATATCTGTAAAAATTTAATTCCATTCCATGAAACAGTTTTTGAGTGATGCGCGTTCAAACACACAGACAAACAAACAAAAATCCTTAAAACTGCAATAAAGACCCCACATATTGATTTTTGTTTGATATCTATGCATATATATGTTTGATATCACAATTTTAATATACATAGGCTGAGCGGAAAACTTCTTGTTCGAAATAACTTGATTGTGCTGTTACTTTTAAGTGAAATATATTTACGCCTAAATCGACTTTACATAATAAACTTTTTGGATTCCCTAGTTATAAAGTATGTATGTATGTAGAAAATAGTCTCCACTAAAATGGTTAGCCCTTTCTAAGAGTCTGTTATATTATTAAAGCACGTAAGCATTTAAAAATCAAGACCACTGTAGAAGCGCTTGATTAACACGGAACGCCCCATATGCAAATATTGGTTTCCATACACTCATACACACGCACACATCACGTAGAGGAAAGTACTTATTTCAGGAATTGCAAAAGGCATTCCCGCTAGTTATCTTCGCGTAATGCAATGGCATTTTAATGAGGCGCGTTAATTTTGGCAATCCAGTTAATTAATTGAATGGCGTCGGCAGGCTACGACGTCAGTGTGTCAAGTCACAGAAATTCAGGGAGTCAAGGAGTCAGGCACACATTGAAGACGACAATCACCATCAGCGCTATTGCTACACCAATCACTACTTAAGGCGCTGAATGGTAATTGACAGCTCTGTCTACTTTTGGCATTTTCTTGTCAAGTTGCCACATCTGGTGTAGCACAGAGGGATGGTTTAGACTGAGAGAACGTCTATGAGTGCTTGCCGTTGCGCATTTTCAAGGTGCTGTCGTATTGTAATTTGCATTAACGATTTCAAATTGGCAATAAGTTTTGAAATATATATATTTAGAGACAACGATGCAAAAGGCAAATGCTCATACAATTTAGCTGCCTTGGATCTTTTTATATATTTTTTATCTATATATTTTTATAGCAAATTAGTAAACAATGACATCAGGAGATTAGCTAATTGATCAAGCATTAGCTTTAATGTGCAAGAACAAATGAGTTAAACAAAATTAATGATAAAAAATGCATAAAAATTCCCAACCAAGTATATTATGCAATTTTCTAAATTAAACTTCATTTATTATAGATAAACAAGTCTTAACTGTTGTCCAATCTATAGTTACATAAAGTTACTCACCACCCATCTATTCTCCCTTTAAATGGATGATGTGGCTGAAAATATTCAGCGCTAAGGATTGGGCTTTGTCTGGTATGGTATACGTGTTTGTTTGTTTTCTTAGAATTTTCAATGCTATTTTTTTTGGAAACAACTCTATGAAGATAGATTTGATATCTTGAGCGGTGAGTTTTTTCTTTCGATATTATATATTTCAAGAATTTTAAAAGCAATACTCGAAACAAGTACCAAAGTCTATACGTTCTATGTAATATACCTATTGTCACTACATACCTTATATTAGCTTAAGCAAAGCCACCTGCCAAAATTATTATTAGGTATTACGGCACAAGTACATGTAGGAGCAAACGACAATATCTCAATATTAGAAGCAATCTTTTGATTATTTATTGATAAGCCTTGTCCTTGTGGTTGAAATCTGAATACATTCGAAAAACTTTACTCGCCTACGGTTCAGCACATCTCTAAACTGCTTTACTTCTCCTTGCTTTCGCTCCTCCTTTCCTCCCAATATCTTCTTCTTCATCATTTTCCTCATGCTTTTCCTTTTACTGTTTCTATTTTCATTCCTACACCTATTCCTATTTCTATTCCTAGTCCTATACCTGTTCCTACTCCTATTTCTGTTCATACTCTTACTCCTATTCCTTCAGATACCTGTTTATACTCCTGTTTCTATTCCTACTCATAATCCTATTCCTATTCCTTTTCCTATTTCTACTCCTTTTTCTATTCCTATTCCCATTCCTATTCCTATACCTATTCCTATACCTATTCCTACTCATATTCCTATTTGTACTAATACTCTTATTCCTACTCCTACTCCTATTTCTGCTTCTACACCTACTCGTATTGCCATTCCTATTCCTACTCCTATTTCTATTCCTATTCCTACACCAATTCCTACTCCTATTTCTACTTCTATTTATATTCCTATTCCTATTTTTACTCCTACTCCTATTTATATTCCTATTACTACACCAATTCCTACTCCTATTTCTATTTCTACTCCTATTTCCATTCCTATTCCCATTTCAATTCCTATTTCTACTCATATTCCTATTCCTACTCCTGTTTCGTTGCATTTATTTTTATACCTAGTAGTGCTAAGCACACAAGGTATACTAACTTTAGTAGCCTAACGGCAGTATGTAACGGCATAAACGGATCGCGATAGATATTGACTTATGTATATCAAAATGTTCAGGAAGAAAAAATAAATTGATTAAGCCTTGTCCGTCCGTCCGTCTGTTAACACGATAATGAATTTTGAGATATCTTAATGATAAATAAAATTTGGTATACAGGTTCCTTGGCACTCCTCTCCGAGTGCTATTTAAAATGGGTGAAATCGGATGATAGCCACACCCACTTTTTATATATATAATATTTTCGAAAATACAAAGAAAGTGATTTTTCAGTTTATCATACACTTATAAGGATAAAATTTGGTGTGTACATTAACTTTAAAGCATACAAAAAATCTTTCAAGAAATTTTAAAAAACGCCCACTTCTGATTAAGTCAAGCCTAGAAATAATTTTAATCATAAATCAAAACACGTTAAAAATATCGAAACGAAATTCAGCATACGTACTTCTATTAATACAAGGAATGTTCCGGGGAAAAATTGCCGAAATCGGTCAAGGTCCACGCCCACTTTTATACGAAAGATTTTGAAAAGGATCATAGATATATTTAATTGGCAATAACTTTGAGTACAAAAGCCTAATGTCATTTCTATTTCACTTTTAAAATGCCCGTGAACGAAGAAAGTCGAAAATTATGAATTTTCGAAAATGGGCGTGACCGCCTTTTATAGTGGATTATTCCCCAAAACGTTTTATGCCATAACTCCAGCAAAAGTTGATTTATCGAAATGATATTTTGCGAAAATATTGAATACATAAAAAGAAAATGTTTTTTGAAAAATGGGCGAAATGCGTCAACGGCCACGCCAAGTGATATTTCTATAGTTGTACAGGCTATATAAGCTTTTTAAGCAAAACTCGGCTGCAAAAAGTTTTGTGGATTTTGGCGAAGTTGGCGTGGCGCCGCCCACATTTTTCAATAAAAATTAGTCAGTTGTTTCTCAATAGTATGTAGTATACTCCTGGCAAAAATTAGACAAAGCGGATAACACCCAAGTAAAATATCCGGGCAAGTTGTTAATACCCCACTGCAATAGGGACGTTATAGTTATATATTTTTTGATTTGTATACCTTTCATGAACATGGAATGTTTGTAAGTATGAGAAGAAGAAGAGATGGGCACATCAATAAGTATACGGAAATAATCAGGACGATGAGCTGAGTTTTTATAACTGAGAAAGATTTGTGAGATTTTTTAATCACTTAGGAATATGCTTAATATTCAAGCAATTGACTCAATATGCTGGGTAAGAGTTTTCCGAAAGATTGAAAGAGATTTGAAATATCCGTTAAAAAAAAAATCGCCAAAATTGCACAATTAAAATCAGTTTGGGGAGAACTTTGGCAAAGAAGCGAGTGTTAAAATAGCTTGGATGCGAATGAAGAGGGGTTATAGTTTAACGAAAGTAATTCCGTCATTTAAAATGCAGAAAAGTAACTTTAAAGTCAATACATAAAATATGTTTCGTGTTTGGCGGCAGGGAATGGTACGGATGGTCCACATCCTTCTAGTAAGTTTAGCTTAGTTTGTCTGCTTAAAGATCGTGTCAAGCTAAGAACTGCATAAAGGAACTTAAGATATTCGCCTTTCTAAGGAGTTCCCGAAAAATACGCTAGCTGTGCTGTGTGTTAGCACATGGAAGGACGTATTTTCGGAATTTCGACATGAGCCTGGGACCTTCGGCATCAACCTTTACCATATCGAAATGATAATAATGATACAAGAATCGCGTACCGAATAAATAATTCAAAAAATCCTTCAAATTCTTATCGCTTACGTTTGTTTTGCTGTCAGGGTTTCACACCGTAGTATCATCAAAGTTCGTAATATGAATCTGGCATAACAAAGGTATGAAGTTAAAAGTGTTTCACATCATTTAAAATTCACACACATGTGTGATTATATATGAATGTATATGTTTTCTCGCGCTGACTCAATTCTTTAAAATCAACGAAAATCGTTGGCAATCAAAATCAGATCCCGCAAATCCTTTAAAGCAGGTACATTTATACTTAAGTCTTTAAGCCATCGTCTGCTCCTCTAGAAAAGAGCGCCACTAAAGTCTCCGCAGTAAGTAAAATAAAAAAAATCCAAACATACAATCAAATTTAACATTCATGCGTATGCATATGGCTCCCATGTAGTGCATAAATTTCGCTATATGGCTAGGTAGGGATGTGAACGGGACAAGTGGAAGAAACGACCATTGAGGGAATATTAACGCGCAGCCAATTTGCAAAATTTATTTTTATTACACTTCATCGCAGCTGGTTTCCTTGCGATTTTTATTTTAGTTTTCAGATTTTTGGTTTATTTTTTATACACACATACATACGTAAGCACATATTTTTTTTATGTATTTGTGGTAAATGGTAATTGTCTGAGGAATATGGCAATATTCATACACTTGTGGGGTGGCTGAAAATAGTTCGCTGGTATTCGCTAGTTCTTTTCTATCTCAGTATCCGTCGCTACATATCGTTGTTCGAATAAAATTTTTTCTTGAAGATTTTTATATATTCATTAGCTTTATAACTCATTTCATTACAAAGAACATGGAAAAAGATCAGCGCGAAATGAAATAAAATTTAAAAATTGCTTTGACCCTATTGTTCCATGTGTGGATGAGCTAATCTTTATTTTAAGTAGCCATCTTTGTAGCGCTCTCTATTGGCCGAGATCGTGGCATTCAAAAATCTCAGACTTTTTTTTTATAATATACTAGCTTATACCCGTGGGGTTCACCCCACATTTCTATCTTTATATATAAAATTCATATTATGTATGTATGTATGTATCTATAGACCGACTTGAAAAATTCCAGTTGTATGGGATGTGCCACGTCCCCTTTTTAGTTATCATCAGTTTTTTTGGAGGTGGGTTAGTTTCATAAAACCTCTTACCAAATTTCAGTGGTCTAACGTAAATACTCCCAAAGATATGGACAATGAAAAATTCCATTTATACGGGAGGTGCCACGCCCCCTTTTTCGTTTTTCCCAGTTTTCTTGGAGGTGTTAGGGATTAACCTCATATAACCCCTTCCCAAATTTCATTGGTCTAGCCTAAATACTTCCAGAGATATGGACTATAAAAAATTCCAATTGTATGGGAGGTGCCACGCCCCCTTTTTTGTTATCCGCAGCTTTTCTGGATGTGGTAGGGATTAATGTCATATAACCCCTTACCAAATTACAGTAGTCTAAAGTAAATACTTCCAGAAATTCGGACTGTTAAAAATTCCATTTGTATGGGAGGTGCCACGCCCCCTATATATATATAAATATTTTTTAGCCCATGACCATCCCGGTAAGGTATCCAGTTCGTGTTTTAAATTTGGTTACGATCGGTTTATACGTTTAGGACGCAAGTCGATCTATAGATACATATATATATATATATACATACATACATAATTTGAATTTTATATATATAGATGCAGATATAGGGGTGTATTCTGGCATGCAGTGAATGAAAATTTGTTACAACTTGATTCCAGCTGTTCGCGGTGATAATTGTCAGTAGTCACTCACCAGAACCGGGGTGTAATTCTATCTTTTATGAAACAGTAAGGTAAATTCTTCAAATGATTATTATCTTGAAGGTTTTACACTTATTTTTGCGCTTTTACACCTTCCGGAAACCAAATAGAGCTTGGAGTCTAAGATTAATACAGCAGTTCTTTAATAAATATCAGCTTTCTTTGAAAATTTTAAAAAGAATTTCTAGAACATACAGTTTCAGAAGAAATCGGAGCAAGCGAAAAGAGGGGCTCTGAAGAGAGTCGATAGACACACAAATTCGAAAGTGCTGGAAGAGCTTATTCGCGGCAACCATTTATGGGTGGCCAAAATAGTGTTCTAGATCGACGTTTCTATAATTCTACAAGTTGTTAGCAACACGTAAGTCCTTCCCGTGGTGCCAGTTACGAAGGAAATTTAACGATGAGCTTTACTTACAACTGACCATAGTGCAGCGAATTAAAGCCCGAGAGAAGCTCCAGCCCACAAGGAAAGGGGGGGCTTTACTGAGATGGTAAAAACAGGTGGAGGATGACTTGGTGTTTCCAATTGGCGTCAGTTATCGATGAAGGGGATGGCTGGTGTGCTTTGATACGCAGCGGCCAGAATCTCCTAGGCGGTTAAGCGCCAATAAATGAATGAGTTCACAATATGAAGAACAAGAGTTAGTCCCTCCGCATCCCATCTATATTTATTTGAGGATAAGCAAATATACTTATGAATTTACTCAAAATTCACATTTGAGGTGGTTGAATGGGTGTAAAAGGCATGCCGCATCTCAGAACCATTTTGCGATACCGCTATTCAAAATATTTCCTATGCAATGTGAATTGTAAAGTCATTTTATTGGAATAATTTGTTCTAATGCTTAGCTTTCTATACCTTTTATGGACATGAGATGGTGTAACATCTTCGGTTCGATGTTTTCAAGTGCGAGTGAAGGAAAAGATGGACAAATCATAAGTACACAGAAGTGAACAGGATATTTGATTTTCTTTTTATGCACGGTATAAAACATTGTCATATCCGTAAACAGCCATCACCTTACTTGTTTGTAAATGTTTTTGTTGTTCCACCATAATTTCCATGCAATAAAAATATACATCATTCAAAGTCAATAATCCTTTCCGGTGGTGCAGAAGTGCTACCGTGGCCCCCAATGCTTTACACTGACTGTGTTGATGGGGAGGTTGTCCCCCACAGGGAGCACTAAAGCGACCGAGCAACCCCAATGGTATTTGCATGACAGCCTGTCAGTCAGTTAGTCAGTCAATCAATCAGTACGTTACTCACTCAGTCATTTCGTCAATGAATATAAAACAGAATTTCATGTTTTGTATGTAAGAAAGGAAGTGCCAGCTGGGCCACCCTCTGGGTTTTTGAGTGGAAAATATATGCTTTTTATGATTTTTATGGTTTTCGTTATTTTGATGGCTTTTCTTACATTCATTTTTGAGTTAAATGTATGTGAGTATATACGTCGTGTGTACTCATGTGCTTGTAACTTATGCAAAAGGTGGGCGATGTTCATCTTGTTTCCACTTTTAGTTGGTTCGCAGTTTCGTCATTTGTCCGCCTCTTAACTTTACCAGCGAAATGGCCTGTATTGGCCAACAAATGACGAATTGACTAGAAGTGTATGGCTTAGTTATGGGTCACTTGAAACACCCAACACAATTGCGGCATATATCTGTATATACGATCATTAGACTGATTACATCAAAAGTATTTGCAACATTCAATTCGGCTGCCAGAGTTGCGGTTAGTGCATTGAGAATAATAAATCTATCCTGCTCTCTGGTGTTCCGCCTATAAATATTTTTGATGTGACCTAGAGTATATAAAAGCGGTCTTAAATCATAGTCCCCTACGTCTTCCTGGACATATCAGGGGGTAAAGATAATACAAAATATGGGCTATTGAACAAGAGAAGATCGCTAACCCAATGATTAATCACTGGTTTTCGTCCATTTTACAGACAAGATTCGGAGATTTGAAACTTGGATGACTTTTTGTAATGAACAACAACGTGAAGCCTATAGTTTTCTATATGCATATACATATATGATCCAAAGAACGTAAATATGACTGGGCATTCGATGTTATAAAG
This sequence comes from Merzomyia westermanni, assembly GCA_949987695.1. Taxonomy (NCBI): domain Eukaryota; kingdom Metazoa; phylum Arthropoda; class Insecta; order Diptera; family Tephritidae; genus Merzomyia; species Merzomyia westermanni. Next base: position 18,974,747 of record OX465291.1, read on the forward strand.
CTCGGAAACGTAGGCAGTGTCGAAATAATAAGACATGGCCTTTAGAGTATTCGATGGAAAAGCTCCCCCGAAAAATTCGGTGGAAATTCAACAATGAGCTATATGAGCTTTACACAGATAGGCTTCGATAACCTGATAATGTTATGCAAATGAACAAAGAATATGCGGCCCAGAGCGTTTTTCATTTCGCGCCGGAGTACAGTCGAGGTCCCGACATATGGTGGATCAATTGACCTCTCTTAGCGTCTTCACTTGACGTTAGCTATCCCTAAAAAGGGATGACTACCATGCTTTATCTGGGAATAGTGAATAAACGTATTGACCCTTGTTCAGATGTCTGGTAAGCGAATGGATCAGAACTGGATGGTGTTAAAACGGGAACTCGTATCCATCATGCAGAAGACATCCATGCCATAGAAGTTTGTTATAGAGAATACCTTCGGAAAGATTTATCCTCGGAGCCTATCCAAATTATGTCGCACATTCACAAACATTGTGTTTCTTGCCGTTAACCACATGTACGTGCAGACTGATAAAAGAATTATGGAAACAATCTGGGACCAGACCTTATTGGAATGGGCTCCCGGGTATCAGGTAATAAACACGCAAACAACTTTGCCAAACAGTTTAAAATATCCGCATTTTTGGTACACAGCATTTTCTTAAGCTTACTAGAGTACAATTAAGACGAAACTAAGCAGTTAAAGATCCACGTGAAATTGGCAGCCTGGGACGAAGACAGGTTAAAGCCTGTTAGAGAGCACGAGGTACTGTCGAGCAAACCGTTTCTACTGAACTACCGTTAAAAAAGTCACCCAAATCGACATCTATTGTGTAAAGATCCGACACCTAGTGACATAAGAAAGCATCTCCGTAAGCACTATAGTGAGATCCGGAATCCCATTAACCAGCCATTTGATCTATGTGACCACAGGCGGGCTCTAAATGGCCTCCACACCAAGTCGGTAGAAAGATCTCTCTGATCTCGGTCTGTGAATTCCGTTATTAACATCTAACCACCTTATATATCTGAAGAAGAGGGCGTCCTCACCAGGAACATTAGTGTCATATTACCACAACTTCGATCTGGATACTGTAATAGGTTAGTCTCTTACTTATCCAGTCTCAACCCGAGCATACGAAATACTTGCTCTGCAAGTGATATGTCCTCTCATGATATTGAACATCTTTTACCTGTTCAATTCAACCTTCTCTTCTAACACCAGTATCACTCTGGTCCAACCCTGTTGAAACTGCTTGTTTGCTTTGACTCTCGTATGAAGAACTTGATGACGATTCTCGGAGTGTTCGTGTTTTTGCAGACTGGTACGCAATTTAACTGGAAAATATGTAGTTAAGAGGTGAAGCGCAATAACTCTTCAAGGTCTAGTAATGTTCACCAACCTGACAAAAAATAGTGCGCAAAAATTTCTTTTCTTTTTTACATCGGTCTAATGGGCCTATAAAACAAAACGCAGAAATAAGTGTAGAAAACAAATATAAAACAAAATTAGAATATAACAAAATGTTTCGTGTGTAGAAAGGATCGTTTGAGAACTTAATTTGCCATAAAGTGCAATTTAGGCTGGCACAAAAACAACTCCACTTCCAACAATAAAACCAGAAAGTCCTTCCGTCCACACATTCGCATTTAAATTGAAATTCGTTGTGGTGCTGGCTTTAAAATCAACATTGTGTAACCCATTTGGCCTTTGCGCGGCCAGCAGAAGCAGCTTCAGTTTTGAGTTGTGACGCTATTTTCTTTCTTTTTTAGTAAGCCCTTCACAGCAACAACACCAACAACAAACATTATCAGTTCTGTGAATGAATGACGGTGGCATGGTAAATTCGACCGGTGGTTTGTTTGAAGTATCGACGTTGCATGCCACATACAAATCTGCGGCATAATTGTTGTTGTTCATGATATTTGTTGTGGGATTAGACACGTTTGTGTGCGCCGCTGCTGTTGTTGTGACACCATAATTTAGACATTTACCATGGAAAAATGCGCGCTGATTGTTTTTTGTGGAGGAGGTGGCGCAATGTGGCAGCCATACGGTTTTTAAAGTTAGAATTTGCTGGTGTTTTTGTTTATTTTTGAAGTTACCGTTTACGTAGAAACATTTTAACTCTTTTCATTGCAAAGGTGGCGGCTTTTGAAAGCGGTGTTTGTAGATTTATTTTTGAGTGTTTTGGACTTTGAAGTATTGGCGCACGTTGAAGTATCGGCGTATACCCATAACCTTGTTTTGACAAAAAATTCCCTTCTTTAATTTGCCTAGATGAACGACATGTCGATAAATCTCTCATCTGAAACCAACCATCTTTGTAGAGTATCCTTTAATGGAGGAATGGAAGAAGAGTTTAGTCACTGGTAGAGAAGTTGCTATCTAAAGGGGAAAATTTAAAGGGGCTGGCCTATACTCTCAGGATATGCAAGCCAGGCAGTCACATCGACTCTCTAACTTGTTTAGTGTTTCCCAAAAGCAAATATATGCAATAGAAAGTTCAGCTTGATTACTGCGGAAGAGTATAGCACCAGCAACCAACTCAACGATCTTTTCTGACAGCTAAGCTGCCTTAAAGACGTTGGAATGCAGCGTTATAAACTCCGATATTGGACGAAGGTGCCGAGCTTAGCTAAAGGCTCTGTATCATTTTAATATTTCTCTGTGCTGGGTTCTGTGCACAAATTTCTGGGAGCACGATTTTTTGACAGTCTGGCAAGTGATAAGGGAGTTGGATCTTTAGCTTGTTACTGAGTTCATATGGGGAAGCAAGTGGTTTAAAAAGAGTAAGTGGGAAATATTTCACAGAACAATGTAGAGGACTTTTTCGGATGCATAAAAGATTTCCTGTGAAGAAGGAAAGAGAATGTCTGAGAATTTAATGAGGGAGGGTGGATGAAGATGGAATACTCATCCAAGTTGACAAGACCATTAGATGCGCACTGAGTTTAAAGTTCTTATGTGACTAAATGGATCTTAAAGCACTTACCATAACTTAGAGCAGTATATGGGGTTTGGAAGTAAATGAACAAGGAGGGAAAGCAGCATAAGGAGAAGTATAAACTTAACAAGATGAAGTAGAAACGGAAGAAGGAAAAAGATAAAAAAAGTCGAGGAAAAGAGAAAAAGAGTTACTGATGTGTAAGGGGCTCCGAAGCAAAGTAACAAGGAGGGGGAGAAGCATAAGTAGAAGGGAAAGCTGAAGAAGACGGAACAAAAACGGAAGAAGGGAAAATGATGAAAAAAATTGAGGAAACGAGAAAAAGAGTTCTATGAAGCAGAAGAGAACAGGCAAAGGAAACGGAGACAGGGAGCGAAACAAGGCAAATAAAGATGAAGAATAGGGTAATAGGAAAAGCCAAAGCAGATGAAGTTGAATAAGAAGTCGAAGAGTACAAGAAAAAGAACAAGCAGATCTAGAGGAACAGAAATCAGAATGATAAAAAGAAGGAAATGAAATTGATGAAGAGATGATAAAAAAGCAGTAAAATATAATGGAGGTTATGGAGGAGAAGAAAAAAATTAAAACAGAAAACGGAAGATGAAAAAGTGAAGATCAATCACAATAAGGAGAAGAGGAAAAGTTACAAAAAGTAGAAGAGCGCAGCAGAAAAAGAAGGAAAGTAAATAGAAGAAGGGAAGAGGAAAAAAAATTTAAGTAAAATGAGTAGCATAGATAACAAGAAAAAGAATAGAAAAGGAACAGGAGAATGAAAGTGAAGCTAAGACGGTATAAAAGAAGTAAGGAAAGGGCTGTCTTCGACTGTGCCGTAGACTTTATACCTTTCATAAATACGCATCACGGTTTTAAGTGTCCGATATTTACTCACAATTCGTAAAAACTCTGCAAAACTGATAATTTAAATATAGAAAGCCCAAACCCCATTTATCGGTCCGATCTGGCTGATTTTCACTACACAGATTACATATATAATAGGTACCAAACCTTCAAAATTTTACGTTCCTGGCTTTTTAATTGCAAAATTTATAGCCCAAACCCCATTTATCGGAACAATCGATTGTTTGGGAGCTATATGTTATGTAGGTCCGATCTGGCTGATTTTCACTACACACATAATAAGTACCAAACCTTCAAAAGTTTACGTTCCTAGCTTTTTAATTGCGCAATTTATAGCCCAAACCCCATTCATCGGAACAACCGATTGTTTGGGAGCTATATGTTATGTTATTCCGATCTGGCTGATTTTCACTACACAGATTACATATATAATAAGTACCAAACCTTCAAAATTTTACGTTCCTAGCTTTTTAATTGCAAAATTTATAGCCCAAAACCCATTTATCGAAACTATCGATTGTATTGGAGCTATGCGCTGTATTGCTCCGATCTTGCTGATTCCGACGAATGATTAATCTCTTGCAAAATGGCGGCTCCATACCAAATTTCATCAAGATATCTCCAAACTGAGGGATTAGTTTGCGTACAAGCAGACAGACAGACATATGGACGGACGGACAGACGGACATGGCTAAATCGAGTCAGCTCATCGCCCTGATAATTTCGGTATACTTATTGGTGGGTCTATCTCTTCTTCTTCTCATACTTCCAAACATCGGACCAAAGTTATAATACCATTTCATGTTCATGAAAGGTATAAAAATACAAAAAGTCAATACTAATCCGAATACTGTTAAGATGAAAACAAAAGAGAAGAAGAAGAACGTCCACGTTAAAATGAAGAGTATGAAGAAGAAAGAGGAAGAAATATTAGAATTGGAAACGGATCATCAAAAGTAAAGATCAAGCAGAATAAGAGGAAGAAAATGAGTAGCAGATCATGACAAATAGGGAAAGAGGAAGATTAGGCGTGAGAAATACAGTATGAAGAGCACAAGAAGAAAAAGAAAGCAGAAAAATAAGAAGAGTATAATAGCAGAAACAGTAGGAATAAATCAGGGTAGGTAAGAATGAAGAAGCATAATCAAAATGTAATGAGAAGAAATCAGAAGGAAGAACAACAACTAAAAATAAGGGAAAGCAATAAGTGTCTTGATCAGAAAAACAAAAAAAAAAAATTTTTATCAAGAAGAAGACCAAGTGAGGGAATCAGGGAATACAAAGTATCCAAAAGCGAAAATTTTGCAAAATAAATTTACTTTGTTGAATAACAAAATTCTCCACCGCGAGAACAATATAACGTTCAACGATTTTATAAGTTCGCTGCAGAGTGATTGTGTCCCACAGTTTATCCCTAATTCTGCGAATAGCAAAAAAACTGCATTCATTATAATTACAAACACTAATAACACATGCCAAATATTAGTTTCACACCTTTTTGCACTTTAATGACTCAGCAGTCCTTTGGCTAACAGCTGCAATTATCATGAACGAAAAATTATAATAATCCTCCACGTTTATTCGCATTCATTTGGCACAAAGTGTAAAGAATTAGTTATTTAGCTTTTGAATTCGCAGAAGAAGAAAAAAAATGCAATTCCAACCATAAAGAGCATATTCAAAAGCTTTGCGCTAACAACCCCATAAAACTGAATGTTGGACGCTTCCCAAAACCGACGCTCACTCACGCCACCCTCTAACTCATACGTAAAATAAAATAAATATTAAATGTGCTCATTCTTGATATTTGCGAAAGCATTAACGCGCTTTATGTGTATGTGTATGTATGAGTGTTTGTGTGTGTGTGCGTACGTGTTAATCACATAGAAACTGATTACATGGAAATCCGTCCAGTAACGCCTTGTCTGCGCCACATAACATTTTCATATTTAATTCCACCGACGCTTACTACAACAACAATGACTATGTTAATCACCGAGTCAACAATTCCGCGTAAATGCCACTTAATGGTCATAGTTGTCGCCGTCATTGTCGTCCACACTCTCCTCACCCAACATGCACTGATGGGTTAGTTACTTGATTGCAAGCGGTTTGTTCGGTGTGCTCGTAATTCATTGGTGTAGGTGTTTGACACGTCACATGGGACAGCGAGCATAGCTAAATTGAGTCATTATGTGTTTACAAATTTCGCTACAAAATGCGCTCACACCCGCACTTGCAATACACCTCAACCCACTCCGCTGCGGCCCACCCCAACCAGAAAGTGCATGAAGTGCGTGTCGGCGAATATTTTTCATAGCCGTTTTTCCTATTTGATTCCTAATGACGAATTCAAATGAATTCGGTTGGCGCCCCGATTATTGTATGATGCAGATGCGGTGTGGTGCATCGTGGTGTTTGAAATTGGTTTGTGCGAGTGTTGCAAGTTTGCTGCTATTAGCATTTAGTATGTCGTGTGCCGTTATCGTTAATCTGTTTATGGCTTTCATTCCTATAAGAAATTTCGATTTGGTTGGCTAGTTGTTAATCCTATTGTTGTTTGTCGTTGTTGTATATATTAAACTGGCCATTCGCATGCCACATATTTAGCATTTGACGTTGGAATGGTGTCAACCAATTTGCAAAATTGCACTCACACTCAAGCACACATACGCACACAGCACGTATGCAAGCAAAAGGACACAAACAAATATTTTTTTGAAACGCCTCACTCATTTGTTGAACGTAACTAATGGCTCACATGAGTGGCGCTGTGGCTTAAAAGACATCCCTGTAGGGAAATTACATATATGGAGGAGTTAGAAGCAAAAGGATCTAAGTTATTCCGATATTGATACGAGATATTCAAGTGTCAATTTGATTACTTATTGTAAATTCTATGTATATGCGGGGTAGTGAGTTTATTGGCCGGCCAATAGATGTCACTAAAATGTCCAAAATTACTTGGATCTCTTTGTCAACAGATAAACACTATATTTAACTAAACAAATATGGGTATAACTAAAATTTAAAAGAAATGTCGCTTAGATCTTTTTTCTTCTGGCCCCTTTGTGGATACATACTCGTATATGTGTGTTGAGGTGTGAAGGAAACAAATGAGTGGCGGGAATTCAACACTTGATGCAGGCAGAGCTTCCCTAATATGGTATGCGCTGTTATTAAATTATTTTCATGGGAACCTCAAAATAATAAAACTTTCAAGGATGTATTTAAGAGGACAATAGTAGTAGATTAAAATATACAAAATTTCTTAATGACAAATGGAATTAAGAATTCTTACAAAATCCGATTTCGATAGTGCAAAATCAATATTATTTGAAGAAAAAAACAAAGTGTTAAATTCTCTCAAAGCACGAGCAATAGGAGCATTGCTAGCATATTTTGTTTTAAAATTTTCCCCATAAAAAGGGCAAAATTTACGAAGATTTATCTGAGGTATATTAATATTTAATTGTTGTTGTTGTTGTTGTTGTTGTGGTAACGACAAAATCTCTCTCTATCTCTATGGCGCGATATACAACAGGTATATCATCATAAACCTCCTAAGAGATTTTTGCGCCAAGCTTCTCTTCCAATTTGTGGTGTGCCGATTTGAATTTTCCCTACAAATTGGTGGGACCTACAGTTTTTTGCCGACTCCGAACGGCATCTACAAAGGAGACGAATTTTTGCTGAGAAGCCTGTCATGGCAGAAATACACTCGGAGAGTTTGCCAAACCACTGCCGAGGGGCAACCCCGTTTTGAAAAACTTTTTTCAAATCACTTTTGATGTTACCTGTACCAGGGCTCGAACCATGGACCTTCGGTGTGGTAGGCCGGCAACACTACCTTCACACCACGGCGGCCGCCAAATCACGTTGTCGAATTAACAGTCCTTGGCCGTTTTTGAACCCGGTACGCTCCGGTACTCCCTTGCGGTACTGCCCGACTGTCGTGGTAGCGATTTATGACCAGTGAAACCTTCTAGGTCATGTCATCCCTCCTGCCGTAAGGAAGGATAAGATGGGTAATGCGAGGTGACAGGCATCACATCCGTAGATCAACCATCGAGTTAAATCTATTTTATTTAATTCTTATTGTTGTTGCGTTTAAAGGGTGCTGGCGATATGAAAGATATGTTCGGGTTCTAGAACCATGAGGTACTAACCTAATTGTTGACTTAACCATATCAAACCTTCTAAGTTGTCTTACCTTTGCTAATCTATTCTCTGAACAGATGTTTCGACTCAACATGAGAACGAAGATCTGGATATTTCCTATTGGTTAATTTGTTTAATTTCGCCAACTTAAAATTCAGGCGTTGGAGAGCTCCAAATTCCACATCCAAGTCAACCTTATGAAATCCAACTATCTCTGTTATTACCGCGAATCAGTGCGACGGGGATGCCCAAATTAGCTCAGTATACCGCACGGTCTTCGCAGAAGCTGTTCTGGCCATTGCTGAGATTATACCGATACATCTTCTCGCTGAGAATAGTAAAAGAAATTACGACATCCGGTGAACGTTACTTCGTTGAATGCCTCAACAAACAGGCTACATCTTCTTCGAATGCAAACAATTCGCTTGATAACCGAGACCGATGGAAGAGACACTTGGCCACCTATGCCAGTACATTGTTATCTAAAAGATGATCTGCTGAAGTGATAAAGGGGAGATTGTCAGCAGATATCCGAGGAACATACTCCTCAGCTGTCACATAAGACAGTTGTCTAGCCCATTAGAGTGAGAGTAGCCACAGCGCTCAAGGAATAGAACAATGACCCAGTAAGGTTAGGTTTTGGTGGGCATCGGTTCAAAAGATGAAGGCATAACCAGCTAGCTGTGAAATCCTCCGTCTACTGCGAACCGCTCTTGACAAAAAGTGCTGAAGTTCTCTTTTGATGAACAAAGAGTATTTCAGAGAAAAGTTCGACGAAAGATTTATAGACAAATGCAAGGAAGCGGGCATTTAGAATAAAAATATTATATGTGAGTTCCACAAAAGTTTGTTGCGATAGAGCGATCTTATATCGTCCAACGCAATCCTCTTGAGTTGTCTTACTGAAAAAAATGTTCAATTTGCCAAATCGCCTACAATGATTTAGTTTGTTATTTCCTACAGGGACGTACACTGCATTTAAATTTGAAAAATCGTGTGTCTGAATAAAATTTGTATATCAATGCATATGAACAGATTTAAATAGGAGTTTCACTATAAAAAGCTCGTTCTGTCAGGACGTCCTGCTGTTTTTAATTCGCTGCTTCTTCTTCTGCACCTTTTTTGTGTTCCTTGAAAAGTGATTGAGGTGATTTTATTTTAACGGCAAGCAAAAATACGAGTAATAACAAGCACAGAGAAAACATTGCAAACTGAAATGAATTTAATGGGCGTTATTTAGCTGTCGGCCATATTAACTGACATTATAACAAATTTCTTAATTTCGAATAACGAAATTTCAGGTTGTTTTTAACTTTTTTGCACGTTTTTTGTGTTGTTTAATATTAAGGCTCTTCCATGTCATTACCTTCAGTCGTGTGTATTTATTTCATTCTCAGCACATACAAGCAATCACAGGCATTATTAAGTGCTACAGCCGAACATTTTTACAGTTTTTTGGGTCTGTTTGAACTTTAGGGGGAAAAAAAAATTGTTCTGGGAATTCTTTTTTCAAAAGCTCAAATATTTTTGTAAAGAGTAGTTGTTCAATTCAATGAAATGAATTTCATATCAAAACCTATAAAAAGGCACAATTTGAACCCGATCCTCTCAGATTTTGCTGAAATTTTGCACAAAATTTGCATTTTCGAAAAATTGTGGGCGTGGCAAGGTATCTAAATATTTGAAAAACGACGGTAATGGGTACTTTTAAGTTGTGATTGCTACGGAATGGCTCAACCAATTTCAAAGAATTTGTACCATTGAAAGGTTTTTAAATCAGCTTTCGAAAATATACACTGTAAAGATTTTATGTAACAATGCAAAGTTTTTTTTGTTAAAAATTAAATTTTAATTTGAGGAAACACTTCAAAGCCCAAGCGCTTTAAAAAAATTTTTTTTTAGAAAGGTCTATGTAATATATATAACATATCTAGAAACTAAAATGACTTTTTTTAATTTTTTCAAATATGCATTTACTTATATTAAAAAAAAAAAGCAAGAAACGCAGCACATAACCTATAATTCCATTTCATGTTCAAGAAAGATAATGTTTACCGAGACTGATCCCTTGATGCTAGGGTCCAATATGAAATATATTGGGGACTATTTTCGCGATCTTTTAGTAATTGGTTTCTAGAAAAATTTCGGAACAATATTGTAATTTTTTTTGAGACCATTTTGGACACATAAATGCAATATTTTCTGGATTATTTCTATAATTATTTAAAAAATTATTTTAATCAATTTTGGCGGTAATAAGAGGACACGACAAAAATCTTGATAAACGGCTAAGCAGAAAAAGAGGTAAAATGAATGAAACAAAAAAGGAATAGGAATACAAATAAGAAGAAAAGTTAAGTAGAATAGAAAAAGCAAGGAAAGAAAAATCCGAAGGTGGAGATAATGAGAAAGAAGAAAACACAGAGAAATATACAAGGTGGCGCAAAAGTAAGCTTCCGATGTTCAGCATATCGGTTGTGGCGCGTGCAGTGTGTGCTTTTGCACCGTCTTGTTGGAACCACATGTTTTCCAATCCCAATTCATCAAGTTGTGGCAAAAAGAACTCGTTGATCATTGCTCTGTAACCGTTTGGCCCCGACCGATTATTGGTCAAATAAATAGTCAGCAATATTCCGCATTCTGGACCAGTGTAGCGTAACATTGTTTATTAACGTATATTTCGCATCTGTTTACTACACAAATGTCAAAACAGAACTGACTTTAGGGCATTTTCTGATAGGAGGATTACTTTTGCGCCACCTTGTACATAATAAAAAATTGAAACATACATATTAAGAAGCAGAAAATCAGTAAACAAAATTAATAAAAAAAGGCAAAAAGTGAAAGAAAGAAGGAATATAAAGATATAGGAGAATGAAAGAGGAGGAAGGAGAATATGAATAGGAAAAAGGCACGTGAGGGCGTAGCTATGAAATTAAAGAAATAAAAACATGTGAAGAAGCGGAAGTGGAGTTAGAGTGAAGAAGGAGGAAAAAAACAGTGAAAAATAATTCTACGACACATTTCAACTAACAGTTTCTCATATAAGGAAAATTTAACTTGCAAACAAATTAGTTTTAAGCAAAATTTATTAATTAGCCTTGAGAGTACATCGCACCTAAATATTGCAATGGAAAATTTGTATTGTTCATCGTTTTGGTCATTAGCAGCAGGAAGAACGGCTTCTGGCCCATTCGTGTAATGCAACTGCTGCAGCAATTATTGTTAAACAAAACCCAGCAAATGTAGATATTTATTCACTGCCACAAATACATATAAAATATAGTGTAAGTGCTTATGAGAAATAATTTAATTAAACATTATTTTTTTTGGACCATTATTTTAAACTTTTGGTGCATTCTCATTACGAATTTTGGCTTCTACATAAAAGGATGTTGCAACCGTGACTAGAGTTGGGAGATACCCTAAATGATTCTCAGTTGCAGGGATTTTATACTTGACTGTGACTGTACAGAGACAGAGCAGGAAGCAGAGCTGCAAGAGAGTGATTTATAAAACGATCTACAACATATTTTTTTAGATTAAAAAAATACTTTGGGGTGCTACTCAAGGTCTACCGAAAACACTTTTTTGCTTATGATATGTATTTATCTACGCTAAAAGGTGTTCTGTGTATGGTGTAGCCGGTGTTTGATCGGCCAGTGTGGTTTTTTTTTTGAAGCGCTGCCGAAGGTATTTAAAGTTCCGGTTGTCCTTTTTCTATTTCGCTTCAATGTGTGTTTTATCATTTTAAATTCGCATCGAACATCGCAAGTTATCTAAATCGCAGCTCTCAAAATGGGGCTGCTACCTTGGATCAGCATAAATCACAGATACATTTTTTCAAATTGACATAGCCAATTATTGTTGTGACGAGCGCTGTGTTGGGAGTGTCATATAGATTATTTGAGCCGTTATTCTGAACTAGAGTAAATTCTATTGTACTCAGTCAGTCATGTAGATTTTTTCGAATCTGTAGCTACAATAAGCTGTGGCCCTTCAGTCGCTGTGACAAAATCGCACATAACTCTAACCGGGACCAGCTAAGCCGGGTTAAAAATGTGATAAATTTTTGCCTAGGGCCTGGCTAGATTTTCCCTTTTAAAATCGTGAGCCTTCCAAGGAAAGCATACACAGGTCCTAGCCAGTTTGTAAATGCTTTTTAAGACAGGTCCTGGGTAGTAATGTGCTGCCTACTTTTTCATGGCAATGCCAATTAAAAACAAAGATGCTTGTCTTTAAGACAGCATTGAAACCGCACACCTACACATCACAGTCGTATTCCCTGTCCATTGAGCTATTACATTGTAATGATTACAATCAAAGACGTTTTTTCGGCCATAGAAAATCTTGAATTAAATTTATTAAATGTGTATAAAGTAAGCAGGCCCCTTACAGCCCCTATTAGATTTTCCAATCGAGTTGTAACCTGGGAAAAAGTAACCAGATCAGAATCTTGGCAAGCCAAAGGGCAGAGTTGTCTCCTGCAGAGCATATCAAGCCAGGTCCTAGGTTAAGTATAGATTCCCTAGATTATTTTCTACCCTTGTACAAAAATTGAAGAATCTTTTCATAAGCCTTTTGTTCAAATGAAATAAGTTTGATATAAGGTATACAGTTTTTGCTAGGTAATCAGTGCACGGTAGTAGTTTGTGCATATGCTCCAACGGATACTTCCTATAGGCAAATTGGATACATTTGTTGTTGTGGGTTTGGTTGGTAATGTATGTAGGGTATGCATGGTTTGCTTGGTGTTATGTCGCGTTGCTGCTTTTGGTTTGTAATCTGTCACCTTGCGGCTGACTTAAGCAACATACACTGAGCTTTCCGACTGGTAATAAAGGGTGTTTTTTTAGGGGTATAGAACTTCGAATTGAAATAAAACACAAGAAAATCGTTTTAAGGTCCATCAATTTGGCTTTATTGGAAGGATAATTTTATGCCATTAATGTTTAAATATGATTTCGGGCATGTGGCCGCCGCGGCTGGCTCGAATAAAGCCAATTCTACAGGTCCAATTTTCAACCACTTTTTCGAGCATATGGGGCCGTATGTCGGCAATAACGCCACGAATGTTGGCTTCCAATTTCCCTAACGTTTCTGGTTTGTTGGTGTAGACGAGCGACTTCACATATCCCCAAAGAAAATAATCCAATGGTGTCAAATCACACGACCTTGGTGGCCAATTGACAGGTCCATTCCGCGAAATTATGCGCTCATCGAATGTTTCCTTCAATAAATCGATTGTGACGTGCGCTGTGTGGCATGTAGCGCCGTCTTGTTGGAACCACAACTCATCCACATTCATGCCATCCAATTCGGGAACAAAATAGTCGGTTATCATGGCTCTATACCGGTCTCCATTAACGGTAGCTGCCTCTCCAGCATTATTGCGGAAGAAGTATGGCCCAATGACTCCACCAGCCCATAGAGCGCACCAAACAGTCAGTTTTTGTGGATGTAATGGCGTTTCAAGGGTCTCATGTGGATTCTCTTCACTCCAAATGCGGCAATTTTGCTTGTTGACGTAGCCATTCAACCAAAAATGAGCCTCATCACTGAACAAAATTTTGCGATGAAAATCAGCATCGAAATCAATCTCATTTTCGGCCCATACACCAAAATCACGACGCATTGCATGGTCTCGCGGCTTTAATTCTTGCACAAGCTGGATCTTGTAAGGTCGCAAGCCAAGATCTTTGCGCAAAATCTTCCATAAAGTTGATGGACAAAGCTCCAATTGCTGTGCACGGTGGCGAATCGATTCATTCGGGTCCGCTTCAACACTTTGCTCTACAGCGGCAATTGTTTCTTCGGTGCGCACTGTTCGACGTCTCTGCGGATGCGTATTATCACATAGAGTAAACGTAGTGCGAAAACGATCCATGGTTAACCGAATTAATTGCTCTGATGGACGATTATGTCGAACATAAAATGGACGGAGCTCACGGTAAACTTCGCGAACTGAACCATTATTTTCGAAATAAATTTGCACGCTTTGCAAGCGTTGTTCTTTTGTCAACCTGTTCATGATAAAATGGCAAACCAAACTGAACATAAATGACATTAGAGTTGCCAGATTTGACCACAAAATGCCAGTTTTATCTCTATCCGAAAAACAAACCTGTAAAAAAAACACCCTGTACAAGCAATTAAAATGCAATTTCATTGCTGAATGACCACGCCATGCCATGCCATTCCTACAATACAAATACAATGCAGATACGCATTAAGATTTGTACACGGATATACTCGTATGTATGAATGTATGTATGTATATATATGCGCAATTTGGCACATATAAGCGCCTGCCATAGTGTCTCATGCCACATGCTGTTGCATGCGCTTGCATATTATTTGTACACACACACATATATATTAACATTTTATTACTATTATGATTATGTGAATGCAGCAACATGATTAATGATCCATTGCTGGTCATTTAGCTCTTTGCTACGTCACATTCATATTGCATTATTCATAGCGAATGATTCTTTTTTTTTTTCATTAGCAACAAAAATATTGTTAAATCAAATTAATGTATGAGGTTTTATATATTTTTATATGACTATTTGTTTTTGGTGTATAAAATGTGATTGTTGAATAAGTAACAGGCATAGATTCGTAAATTGTGCGCTCATTTATTATATTGCAACATTTCATTGTTAACCCATCAACTCGTCAAGTTTTTGCGACCCATGCTATGCTGTATATGTAAATGGTTGCATGAATGAGTTTGCTGTTGCCACAAATGTTTATCGCCTTTAAATTTAACTCTAATTTGAATATCTCAGTTCATGTTTTAAGCCCGATTTCATTTCAAATCATGGTTTGTCATTCATTTGTCATGCAATAAGCCAATCAATTTGCCTAAAATGACATGGTAGGACATTCAGCGACTGGCAGCGGGGCATGGTTGGAATGTGCTTGAAGTCAAGTTATTATAAATAAATTAGTTAGCACTGTTTTGCAAATTTCTTTAAAAAAAAATAGTCCAACAAATAAATCGAAAACCAAAAAAAAAAAACAAGCAAGGAGGTCTAAGTTCGGATGGAACCGGACATTAAATACCCAGCTGTGTAAAAGTTGTTGTTGTTGTTGTTGTGGTGGTAGCGACTATTTAACCTGCCTAAAGTATCACCTCTTATCCAACATTGTCATCAGGCTCTTTTAGCGGAAGTTTGAGAAACATCGCGGCTTCAACAGGGGTGGACCAGAGTAGGCTCGGTTTAGCCATTGAGACATTACCATGTCTAACTTGTGTAAAAGTGGTCGTGATAAATCGTTGTGGAGTTATGACCTATAGAGGTTTTAAACTTTTTCTATTACCATGTGGGCCATCTTATATTTCAGAATTTCTTTGAAGAACGCCCCACCTCAAAATTTTTTTCAATAACGCCCTATTTTAAAATTTGGCTTAAGAACGCCCTATCTCAAAATGAGTTTCAAAAATGCCCTATCTGAACGAAAAAAGTAAAAGTAAATTTTTAGCTGAAATAGGGCGTTTTTGTATCAAATTATCAGATAGGGAGTTATTGAAAAAAATTTTGATATAAGGAATTTTTGAAAAGGATTTTGAAACAGGGGGATCTTCCACTCAGCAGTCGATAGTAGGTAGAAAGTATACGTCGTATCATGTTTCGTAATTTTATTTAACACGGTTCTGAAGTTAATAATAGCCGATGCCACCCCGACTTCCCAAAGTTTTGCAAAAATTGTGTAAAGAATAAGAAAATTGAGGTAACTGCCAAATTATATCATTGTACCTGTATCAGCCAATGAGATATGGGCAGTTCAGTATTTCTACCTCCTTCTCAGATAACTTTTATGAAAAAGTAGGCATGGTCAAAAAGCAATTTCGATTATTTTCTGCGGGTGTATGTATCGAAACCATAGTATACCTCCTACCAAATTTCGTTATTCTACAAGGTGGCGCAAAAGTAAGCTTCCAATGTTCAGCATATCGGTTGTGGCACGTGCAATGTGTGCTGTTGCACCGTCTTGTTGGAACCACATGTTTTCCAATCCCAATTCATCAAGTTGCGGCAAAAAGAACTCGTTGATCATTTATCTGCAGCGCTCACCATTCACAGTAACCGTTTGGCCCCGAGCGATTATAGGTCAAATAAATAGTCAGCAATATTCCGCGTTCTGGAGCAGTGTAGCGTAACATTGTTTATTAACGTGTATTTCGCATGTGCTTACTACACAAATGTCAAAACAGAACTGACTTTAGGGGCCAATCGCAAAATTTATAGCATTTTCTGATAGGAGGATTACTTTTGCGCAGTAACCGTTTTTCACCGACCGAAATAAATAGTCAGCAATATTCCGCGTTCTGGAGCAGTGTAGCACAACATTGTTTATTAACGTGTATTTCGCATGTGTTTACTACACAAATGTCAAAACAGAACTGACTTTAGGGGCCAATCGCAAAATTTATAGAATTTTCTGATAGGAGGATTACTTTTGCGCCACCCTGTAGCATAAACGGTTCTGTAGTTATTAACAGTCAAAATTTTAAAATTTGTTCACTCATATGTGGGCGGTACCACGCCCATTTTCCAAAAAGTTGATAAAATTGCCAATAGAACAACCAATTTAGTAAATCTAGCAAGTTTCATTATTGTAGCTGCTTTCATTATTGAGCTATTTCTTTTTAAACGTTTTTCTAAATTTTCGATATCGAAAAAATTGGTGTGGTTATTGTTCGCCCATTTTAAATAGTAGCCTACCTTGGCCAGGAAGCAACTTGCGTGTGAAATTTCATTCAAATATCTAAAATTTTACTCAAGTTATCGTGTCCATGGACGGACGGACATATCTTAATGGATTCCTCTGTTCATTCCTAGAACATGGAACTATTTATCTATTTATAATAGACTGAATCCGATTTTAGTAATTATATCTTCGAAACCACTTGAGATATTGCAATAAAATACACTGCTTTTAGCAGAACTCATTAGCACCTTTCATTTGATACCCATATTGTACTAACACATTTAAGGTCATCTCTGTCCACATTTTTGTCGATGACTCCATTCAGAAGTTTTTGAAAAAATATCATGTTCTTTAAGTTTTACAACTTTCCACTCTTTGTGCATGGCTCAAAATTATTGATGGTATGAGGTCCGTGCGCAGGGGGGGGGTTTGGGGGTTCACACAAAGGGCATGTCTCAAAACGCTTGAAATTTTTGTAGATTTTTGGCAACTTTTTTTCCTACATGGTGTTTGATATTTTCTTCCATATGAGCTTGTAGTTATTCAATGAAGTGTGACGCTGTGTTCACATTCTACGCTTTTTTAACGAGTTTAGAGAAAGGAGGCTACTGAGTTTATACAACCTAATAAAATTTAGGAACGAATTTGAAGAGAGAGAGAGACCGTTTCTGGCTTTTCATAAATGTAGGTAGTGATGAAAGAAAAAATCGCATGTCACTGTGCTATTTCTATTCCTATTTCTATTGAGAAATATTTCTAAGGACTACAAGAAAGAAGGCCACTTATTAATCCTCAAATTCAATTAACTATACAACATGATTCAAATAAAAATTACTCATCACACAAGCATATTTGTGTAGGACTAGAAATTTGATAAATCGCTAAATGCGATCACAGCGATAAATTATGGCACCATTGATCGTTGCTTACATGGATATCGATACCGCGATCTTTGTGGGCAGATAAAGTGAAAAATGTGAAGCAGCTAAAAGGAAACAAAAATGTATTAAATCAAAGATGTTCATAAAGCTGTTCAAAACTGAAAAGAAGAAAATCGTCGCTTTTAATTGAAAAGCGCAGAGTAACAAAGGCGCAGCAGGAAAAGGCATGAGATAACAGCCACGCGTAGTACAGACAGCAAAGCGGTCAGTTGGCTTATCGTCCAGATCAAAGAATATTTATAAGGCAAAAGTCTATGCACAGGCTACGCTAGCGCCAA
The DNA here is from genome assembly GCA_949987695.1 of Merzomyia westermanni. Taxonomy (NCBI): domain Eukaryota; kingdom Metazoa; phylum Arthropoda; class Insecta; order Diptera; family Tephritidae; genus Merzomyia; species Merzomyia westermanni. Next base: position 18,992,658 of record OX465291.1, read on the forward strand.
TAAGTTGAACACATAAATCCTCATTTCACAATAAATTGCTGTTAAGACCGCAAAAATGCGAAAAATCCACCCAACGCCAGCAGTGTGGATTCAGCCCACTTAGACATTACAAAGCACATTTTTACTGTGGCGCGTACATATTTACGTCTTCTACTTACATATTTATATAATAAGAAAATAATCTTTTATCTGTTGTTGTTTTATTTTAAAATTTTTCATCTGATTACTCACCAATCGATCCATCTAGCGAGTAGGCATTTCGTTGCCATGCCCACGTACATAAATCACAGGTGGTAAGTCCGTCTGCTGCAACGCCATCATCCAGAAATGGTGGGCGTGGTGGTGGCGGTACAAAACGCCCATTCCACAAACCATTTTCGCTGCCATCGAATGCAAGCGGCGAGTCGAAAGTGTCTTCTACAATCGCATTCGACCACCATTCGGCATCGTTTTCAGGCAGATAATTATTATTCGCCCCACCATCCTCACCAAACGTACTGCTGCTGCCATCAGCATTCGTGTGCACTGACGCTGTTGCAGCAAAATCATTCGTGATACTCGAATCGAATGGCGATATTAGCTGATTGCCAAAGGTGGGTGATGGTGTGGCAGAGGTATCGTATGGCTGTTGTTGGTGGTGGTTGAGGTGCTGATGATGATGAACATTCTCGATACCGCTGCTGCTGCCGCCAGATAGCGAATCGAGACGCGAGTTGGGAAATACCGTACGCACGGTAGTTGTGGCACCATGAAAAATATCCGCTCCAATTGGACCGGGCAGGCGGGGATACATTTTCCGTCTCTAATATTGAGTTGAGTGGTGACAGCTGTTGCCAAGCGGATTAGTTTGGCAGTAGCTGTCACTTAGTTGGCGGTGGCTGGAGGCTTACGTCGCGACTACTTGGCAGTTGTTATTAGGGTAGTTGATTAACGTTTTTTGTTGTTGTTATTTTTTAGAATTTTTTTTATTCCTGTATCGTGATGATTTAGTGCTCCTGCAGATGTTGTAAGTAAATCTGTAAGTATAATAAAGGCAAGAATTGAGTTAGAATAACGGCTGTTGTGGATTTCGTACGTGATTATATTTGGAGTGAATAGGTACAGTTGTGAGAAAAAAATTGGTTGGATATTAAAAATTACATTATGATTAGCTGCTTCTTTTGTCATTTAAAAAACTGTCGATCTATAATAGAAATCATAAGTATGACGTTAGCAAAGAATTTAACTAATAAAAAAAATTTTCAACTTTTTATCAAAAATCTCATGCAGTTTCGTTTGTTAATTGATATTAGCGAACAAGTACAACGATTTGCACAGCGATGATATAGGAACGAACTTCTCATAAGACCCCTTCTCGGATACTGGGATGCGAAACCAAGTGCCAGCATCAAAGCCGCTACTAGAGCTATGCAGTTTTCCTTTAATGTGCTATGCAGCTTTGTTACAAATTTCAAATAAAAACTATAGAATTTTTATCGTACAGGACCTAATCCGGCTTCCATTAAACTTTTACGACTTTGAAAGATCATAAATAATAGCCCCGATATAAAGCAAAGAATTTGGAACTTAAAACTGTCTTGGATGCAGCATGGGTAAATTGCAAAGGCTACATGCTAACCCCCACATTAATAAAAATTAAGAATACCTTTCCATAAAAATTTTTAATTATAAGAGCTTTATAACGTAATTTAATAATTTAGGGGTAAGTTTGGAGGTATGTATTTCGATTCAATAGGATTAGTATGCTTATAACATGTGCTCCAACGCACTATTATTACTTAAGACTTAGAGTAGTTTAGCACAGAGAATGCTCAACGGTCTATTTGGAAGTTGTATACTTGCAACTTCTGCAATGATCATAATGCGGAATGCCCATATATTCCGTATGAGTGCATATTTCTCAGTTATCGGTGCAAACTCCTACAAGTTTGTGGACCTCCCTAGGATACTCCTTTTTCTGTAATCCGTCCAGGTGTCCCTTGATATTGTACAAGTATTATTATTCTCCCACTTTCGTTATGCTTTGTTCAAGGAAAACTTTTGAATACCTCCTTGGCTACTGCTTTGCTGCTATTTCTAAGCTGGTTACTCTCTGTTGTTGTTGTTGTTTTCAACTACAAAAACATTCCCCGAAGGTTTTGGGGAGTCTTGTCGAAAGTGGCAGTCCTTTGCCGGATATAAACCTGGTACGCTCCGGTACTTCCTTGCGTTACATGCCCGACTGACGCCGGAGCGATTTAGTATGACCCGTGCAACCTTTTATGTCCTCCACCATAATGAAGTAGAAGTTGGGTATTGAGAGGTGAGGGGCATCATATCCGTAGATCAACCTTCGAGTTGCACGTCATTACATTTGTGCATTTTAGTCGCCTCTTACTACCGGTAGACCTACCTTGGGCATATTCTCTTCATTCATTTCCTTCGTTTGAGTTAGTCCCTCATTCCCACAACCGAATGCATCGTGGAGCCGTAGGTATACATTTGAATATCGCTGCTATTGCAACCGTGCTCCTCCTCTTACTTGGAGTAGTTGGACTGCTGTCAAACTCCACTTTACTATAATAATAATCTGTTTTTTTGTTATTTGCACCCGCTTAAAGATGGTTAATGTTATTGCTATACCCTTGCTGAGTATCTTTCCAGCACTCAGACTTCCTGAGTCTTAGGGCAGTTTGGCCGATATATAGAGTATACTAAAGTAGACTGGAAGAAGTGCAAAATAGAAACCAAAGCCCCCGTGGAGCAAATACGGCATGATCCGGTGACGACAACACCTGTAATGCAATGTACCTTCTGTCGGCTGGGGCGCTTATAGTTTTTGCGAGGAGCTTCGCGTTACACTACAGAGTGCACGATGCACGATTTCCAGCTTAATTTACGGGAAACATAAGTCCGATTGAAAATTATGTTAACAGCAATGTAATCGAGAGAAAAGTTGCTGGCAAAATGTTTGGTCCTTCCCGCGATGCTAACGGTGAGTAGGAGGAGCTTGGCCCAGATATACTTAAAGTGCAGCGATTTGAAGACCAACGACTTCGCTTTCTGGTTCGAGTTATGTGAATGAACAAAGAACTCCGTTCGAGGGGGATTTCGTCATCCGTATAGCAGAACAGAGGAGCACGACTTGGCCTGCCTTGGGGTTTCCGATTCAATACTTAGTTAAAGTAGTCTAGGCTGTTAAGCACCAAATTATTAATGTATGAGATTGAAAATAGTAAAGCGTCCACAAGGAAATTGATTTCTCAAACCTAGTCGATTACATCAGCACGAGCATATTATTGAAAATTTTTTTTTAATCAGAAGTAGATTGGAACTTATCAACTTATGTGAAACGCCTCAAAGCAGCCCGCATTAGTGCTAGATTTTTAAACACATCTATCAAGAGTAGTTTTGTTCAAACTTCGACGATATAGAATGGCGGAACAACCACGAATCCTTTCTATAAGTACTTGGACCAATTATTTGGTTATATTGAGAGTGGCGTTTAAGGTGTTTGTGGTACAACTTCAAATAATGTTCTATAGGAGGTCATTTACACAAAAGTTTTCTCGGGTTATTGTTACGATTTTGTATGAAGTCAATAAGGCTAGAGGTGTTCTAGCATTCGTTAAATGATGGTCTAGCAATGAATTTAAAAACTCTTATGTAATTAAAGCTTTTTTTTACTATATTAGTTTCAAACCCGCTTCACCAGGTCTATATATATAGACTAGAATCAGTTCAAAAACAATTTTTACTATTTGCCTTAAAAGATCCCTTGCATAATCTGCCACCGTATACGAGTCGTTTAAAACTCATTATTCTTCACATCCGTGATGCGCCCCTAGCGCCGGTTGGCCGGGATATAGCGGGTAATCCGTTTGGGACCTATTATTATTATCACTTTTTTAGGAAGACTCCAAACTAGCACCTATAAATCGAGTGTACGGCAGAAAATATTTTATGGTCCTGTTGATATATTTAATGCAAGCCTTAACCTTGATGAGGGTGCAAAACTTACAGTTTAAATATATTTTTCCATCGGTCCGTTGTTCTATCTCTGTATTCCTGATTCTCGCAGTTTTTAAAATTGCTCTTTGATGGACAAGGCCTAATCGTGTTGAAAGAATTTTATCCCATTTTTCTTACTCCAAAACTAGTTAGTAGCTCATTAATATTTAGAGTTAAAAAATTTTGTAAAATCTTTTCATTCGTGCCTCAAATCTGCTTAGGCAAATGTCGCACGTACCATCACTTCTTACGGCACGTAGACCAATTTTTATCTTACCATTTTATTTTTTACACAGATTTTCAAAATCGCGTGCATTTTAGTTTTGTTCTGCGGTCAATAGCGTTAATGGGCCGCGAAGTGTTATTATTCCTTACCCCTTTTCAAATGTTGTCTTGCCTCTTTCTGCCTTTCGAGTCTACTACTTATTACTTGGATTATGACTGCAAGTAGTGGCTAATAATTGTGCGAATCATTGCAGTGAATGTGGTTGGATTGAAGCGTAACAATTCGATTTTCTTAGTTTAGTTTTTTTCTTTCTTCACTTCGTTTGCTCGTCCATTGTGGTTTAAGACTTCAATAACTAGATTTGCCGGTTACTCACTCCATCATTCCATCACATGGCACTTCAGTGTTTTACGACCAGAACGAATCGGTTTTTATTTACAGCCAATATTCATACCACAAATTTGATATAAATAAACTTTTCTTCAATACGAGCTCTAGCTCAGCGCCTTTCTATGGGTTTGCTGTAGTTGGAGTGGCGCATTTTTTTTTTTGATTTTTTTTGGTTTCTTTATATTTTCTGATTTATAATTTTTTAAGACGAATCAATCACAATGATTATGATAAATGATTTGTGCATTATTGTTATGTTTTCTTCTTTTGATTTTACGATGTAAAACGTCTTTGGCCAGTTATTCTTGTGGTCGATTGTATGATCGATTTGCTTTCGGTTTATTGAACGAAAACAAGTATGAGCGAACAAGGTGTTTGAAAAATGTTTCATCGAGTTGTTGCTGTTATGATTGGGTTTTTTCACTCGACAAGTGTTTTTCGGAAATTTGCGCGGAATAATTTTTTACTTGCGTTTATTTCAGATTAGTGATTGTTCCATAAATTCAATGAAAGACCTGACGGTCTTCTAACAGAGTGAATGGATACAAAAAAACAATGAATTTTGCTTGAACCTAATTTTAAAAAAGGTTTTTTGGGAATAGTTATCTATTTGCTATGAAAGATATCATTTAGTAATTCGAAAATGACTCATTTATGAAACTCATTCAAATCAATGAAAAAGTGAATTAGCTGAGTTTTAAAGCAAGCACTCATATATCTATTGATAGACCAGTAATGCAAAAGATGTTGCAAAACATTACAGGTAATACCCCATTTTAATATCCTTTTAAATTACAGTTACTTTTAACTGTTGAATCATTTAGCTATGCTTGAATGGTTAGCAGCCACGATCCTCCGACGAAGCGCATCCGAGAATATCGATCGATTTGCTGTATTATGTGGCTCAATATAGTTAGTGCTATAAGAGAAATGCCTCTCGAATGTTCTGAAGAGTGCTGTCGTACTCACATCCGACATAATAATGAAGTTTCGAGTGCCTACAAAGTTATATGTATTGAGTTTAACGGTTTCTTAGGCCAAATTGTTAATACAAAGATCATGTTTTTAAAAATCATGGGAAAAACTCAAGGATTGTGAAGAGACCTACGAGACTACGTCCAGGGTAGAAAATTCTTCTTCTTTAAATGACACTTAGCCGACTAAACGATTTTGGTCGTCGAAAATAGCTCGCCAGTCGTTTCTCCTTTCTGCCAGCTGGCGCCAATTGGAAAAACCACGTGAATGCAAATCGGTCTTCACTTGGTTCTTCCATCGGATTGGTGGTCTCCCCCTTCCTCTGCTTCTGGGCCGGAGCATTTTCATTCATTCGCACAGTATGGCCTAGCCATGACTGAGCTTCTGGTGTTGCTCAACGTAATTTGCACAGCCGAATAAATTTTGCCAGGAAACCAAATTCTGACAAAGCGGCATATAGGCTCCTGTTCACGCTGTCAAAGGCGGTTCTAAAATCGACAAAAAGGTGAGGCGTGCTAATTCTTTTCGTAACGCTTTCTTCCAAGGTTTGGCCCATAGTGAAAATCTGGTCGATAGTAGAATTACCAAGTCTGAAGCCGCACTGATAAGGTCCAATCAATTTGTCTACGGTAGGCTTCAGTCTTTTGCACTATACGTTTGATAGGCCCTTATATGTGATATTAAGGCGGTTACTTTCTTGTAGGCAGAGGACGCCTCGATTCTTAACGACAGGCACCTACTCTTCTAGCCATATTCTGCACAGAAGCTGGTGCAAACACATTACCAACCCTTAGCCACCGTAAGTGAATAGCTTACCAGGCAATCCATCAGCGCCCGAGCCTTTCTTGCTTTTTAATCGCGTTATTGCTACTCGTATCTCGTTATAGTCGCATTGGGGAACACTAATTCCATCTTCTTCGATTGTAGGGTCGTGTTATTCTCTGTGTAATAGCTCGATCTTTTCCTAGTTTATTTTTATTTAGTAATAATTCTAATAATCTCAATAATATTTTACAGTAACTGTTTAACAAGGCGAAACTACAGGTTTACAGGTAAAATCACGCCAGTCTGAACATGGTTTTAATTTAAAATATAGATATTAAATCAACTCCTTAACTAATAGATAAGAATGCTGTACGACGTTTCAGACTATTTCAAATGTTTTGAATACCAAACTATCGGAATGGTATCACATAAAATTAATATATAAGTTGCAGACCTGTTAAATAATGATTACTAATAGTAGTGATTACCGGTTTGATTAATTATTTTCCTGAGAATCCATTTAATGATTGATTACCATTACTTAAAATTTTTAGTTATTATTTTCCAATTAATTAAAAAATCATGATTGTTTACGATTATTAAAAAGAATAAAATAAAAAAAATAAAAGAATTCTTTGGTTACTTTTGATTATTTTCGATAATTTTCTTGTTTTTTTTTTGGTTTTTTTTATTTTTTTTTGATTGTTTTTAATTTTTTTCAGTATTGTTGTAGAAGTACATAAATATGATTACTTATCGTAGTGACTACCGGTTTGATTAATTATTTTCTTGAGAATCTATTCAATGATTGCATACCATTACTTTCAATTTTGAATGATTATTTTCCAATTAATTAAAAAAATAATCAAAAACAATCGTGTTGTTTTGTGTACTTTTGATTATTTTTTGATTTTGTTTGGATTTTCTTTTTTATTTATTTTTGATTATTTTAAATTTTTTTCAGTGTTGCTGTAGGAGCACCTAAATATACACATCAACAATACTGAAAAAAAAATGAAAAATAAAACTAAAAAAAATCAAGAATAATCAAAAGCAGCCAAAACAACTTTTTTGATTATTTTTTATTTTTTTTAATATTTTTTTTATATTTTTTTTATCGTAATCAATCGTAATAATCATCTTGAAAAACAATTAAAATAATCATTACGAATTAAAAAAGCCGTTCAATTTATTGATTACTAATTACTAATCAATTTTAACAAGTCAGAAAACTTCTTTTTCGATATCTTTGAAATTACAGAGATGCAACTTTTTTTAGTTCTGCGTCACCCTGTTTCACCTTTCTGACTTGTATTATGTGAAAGAGTTCACTTTCACATGATTCTCAAAAGTATTTTCGGACGATTTAAATAATAACTTTGTAATATCTAGCACATGTTTGAAATTGTGTGCGTGCTTTTGAAAAAGTTTCGTGTAATTTGACTTGATTGCAATCGATTTGCGTGAAGTAAATCACTAATTGACCCAATAAACGAACTAATCAATGTTGCGAATGAACTGGCTGAGTAAGCAAATTTTTAATATTCAAAATTTAATAACAGCACATTTGAGTTTGACTATTTCCGCACAAAAAATAACAACAACAAAATTATAAAGAAATATTACAAAACACAAAAAAAAAAAAAAAATCTACCTACACATTGTAAGCAAAAAGAAAGAAAAACGCAAAACAGTTTTATGCGTTTAAAATGTTCCAATAAAATAAAAGTGTTGGCATAAATTTGCTGGCTCATATTTTTGCAGCTGCTGGCTGGTTGGCGCTGTTAATGCTGCCGCTTTTGTGCGACCGCAGCAATCATTGGCCAAAATCTTGTTAACAAGCTTCATTAACGTCATTTTTGTATAACCTGTTGATATATGGTCGTTTGGTTGTTTAAGCCAACTAACTGACGGATCAGCCAAGCAGTCGGCGTGTATTCCAGCGATCCAATCCGTCGTCAGGTAAATTCAGTTATGTTGCACGTCTCAGGCTCGTACATACTTAGTTGCTGATTGTCGGCGTATTAAACAATAATTTTTTGTTATTATTATTGTTGTTGCTGGTTGGCGGTAACTGTTTTGCATTCACCACAAAGAGCGTTAACAACATTTGGTGCAGCTGATTTGCCGCCGAACGAGCGTCTTTTATTGCGTTATTTGCTAAAGTGTTGCTGATTATTTTTCGCTTGAAAATAATGATACACACATACTTATTTTGAAAATCTACAGTCATACGCAAGCAAAATTGGACAAAAGATATTTAACAAATTTTTTTATTGAAACAAGAAGTAAAAAAGTTAAACTTCCGATAGAATAAGTAGTAGGATAGTTAGCATATTTTGACAAATCTAACAAGAACCGAATAATAGACCCCGCTTAAATAAAGATATTACAGATATATTCCGAGTATTTTCATTGGAGTGACATGAGCCATAGTAACAGCTTTTATGCCCTTCTGTTCGTATGTATGTTTGTACGCGTATTACTCAAAAAGTACTGCTTGGAACTGAATACAGTTTCCCCCAATGTATCGCCAGACATCAAACTGCAAACATCGAATTCAGAATCTGCTGCTGTAGTTTATATTTCGATGGGTATGACGTGTCTAAATGCATGGCAAAGACCTTAAAAGAGCAATGATACGAGTATTTCTTCAAATATGCATATGCTTCCCATTCTAACATTTACTTAGACAGAAACGGCCTTATATTAACCTTCTAGTGACCAATCAAGCTTGTTTTATTCCGCTTTCAAAACTAGATTGTTGTGACGACCAAGTAGGAAGAGAGTTAAAATTGCGTAAATGTTATCTCTTCGATTATTCATTTAAACGCGATATACTAAGGTAGGTTAAAAGATAATGCTGTGTCACGCAAGGTTGCTAAGGAGTAGTCCAATGTATTTGAAGATTGAAGAAATATTTTTGCACTACATCACTGTTTTAAATGAAAAATAAAAAAAAAAGATTCAAGAAGTTCGTATCCTTCAAATTCGGTCTAGTTGTGAATTAATAATCGATTTCCGTCTTCAAAAATATTTGTGAATAAATAATCGATAGTTTCTTTATAATCGATAGTTATTGGTCGATTTTGTTAATAGAAAACATCGACTTTTAATAAATCCATTATAAGAATTATAAATTTAATAGATTTTTCTAATAGTGCCAGCTTCGCGATAGGTGAGAAAACGAATAAAACTATGTACGCACTACAGTTGAAAACATGTAGTTTGGTGTAAAGCGCTTTTCTAGGTAAATGTTAGCTTACAGTGACCTTTTAGTGGCAAATATTTATTTTAGGTTTACTATAGCCGTCTTATTTAATTTAACACTTATTATCTTAAATGATTTTCACTTGAATCGATTAAAAGATTTATAACCAAAAAAGGATTGTTTTGCTATACAAATCGATTCTTCACAACCCCACGTATCTCTAAACAAAAAAGTTGATTACCGACTCAACCCTACCTTCTGTTTCTTCTTTTTCCAGTTGTTTTAGTCTATTACATTTTTTTTGCGGCAACAACTTTACCTGCCCCAATCCTTCGGCATCTTTCTCTATACTTTTCAATTTCTCTTTTCTCTAACTTAATCTTTAAATCGACCCTTTCCACGACCTCTACCACTGTCACTATCTACGCTACTACCAGTAACTATGGCTCCATCTCTATTTCTAAATGTCGCTCTGATTATCCTTCTAACTTTTTCCACTTTTTCGGCATTAGCTCCACCAAACCAGTTGCTTTCTGTATATACATAAAATATGAAGAAATCCAGCCCGTAATACGACTTTGATGAATATTTCGACTTCAGTGTTAACTGTTGGATACCCTAGTCACCTAGAAGTATGAAATAATTTGCGGAATATGTTAAGAATTCACTAAAAATCTAGCTAGTTTCTCTAAACTCTCACTCATACATCTTTTTGCTGCCCATATTTTACAAAAACAATTCTTGAATAGAGCAGCAACTCTTCGTGCTCTCAGTGAAAGCCTCTCACACTGGGCATCGTAACCAGCAATTAATACAAAAACAAAAACTCAAGCAAGAATGCTACTTACATAATAATTGTTCTATAGTATGAATGTAGTGGTGTCACTTTTAAACTGACTTTTCTATATTATAGTTAAATTTTTTAATTCTTTTTTGATTGATGACAATGCAGCTTGTGCAGATCTATCGCTACATATACAAGTCTTTACACCTCAGATGTATAGTTTTACCGTAAAAAGGGCGAAACTTTTTCAACTTGCGCATTTTTATAAAAGAACTCAGAAATATGTTTCATGATATTCAAAATTCATTTTATCCCTTATTGAAACACAAATATATACTAGGCTTAGACGGTTTCATATAAATGTCGATATATCTAGATCCTAAAAAAATTATAGCGAGATCTAACTAAAGTTAGATATAAGGTGAACGAAGTAATTTTGACTAAAAAATAGTATTTAAATTGACTATCCCATTTTGAGTGCAGCAGACTGTACTTGTAGTACTTACTATGTTTTTTGTTATAGTTTTCCCCCGAACGAAGTCTTAATTAAAATTGGCATTTTGGTAGTATATTGACGTCTTGCCGTCAACAGCAACAATACAACAACACTGTTAGCTACATATAATATTATTATTTTTGCATTGTACCTGTCGCTGCCGGCACCCATTTATGTTGCCCCAAAACTTAGGCGTGTGACTGATAATAAAGCCAAAGCGACTATGTACTCGTACAAGTATTTTGCTTGTACACGCCCACGTTTCTTAAATCTAAGCCGCGCGGCAATTTGATTGCTTGTTGTCGTAGCCGGAGCCGTCGTCAGCAGTTTATTTGGCATTTAGTGGCTGTTCACATTTAATAGCATTTTCAATTTTCATTTATGAAAATTAAATGGTGTAATTTTATAGCAAATTAACTCTTTAAGCTTAATGTTGTGTTTGGGGAGTGGAAAATTCATATCGTAAGGTACTTATTTCGCTTGGTTTAGTAGCCCCTCGCTGAGTAGGTTGATAATCGGTCTCACTATCTGCTTTGGATGGACATTTTAATGTGCTGGGGAAAGTGAAAATTTCGTATCTTTATTAGTGCTAGATGGTGTTTGACTACCATAATTTAAGTAAATTGGAATTTTTATCAAGTCTTCGGAGCTTAATCATATTCTTGACTACAAAACTAAATGTATTACCGAAAACTAAAGATAACTTTCACTGCAGAACAATGGATATAAAAAGGCGCCATCTTTTTATTCCACCAGCGATTTAAGAGGAAAAGAGCTTACGGCAGTAGAGAAACTGGTTGGCCCCAGTTGAAAAAAAAGTGAGTTAAAAAAACAGGCGAATAATGACTGCGGCGCCCAATTGGTTTCAGTTCTAGGCAAGTAGGGGTGAAGCGCGTGCTTTGATAACAACGGCCAAAACTGGCTGTACGGTGAAACAGCAAAAAAGGATGATGATGGGCTAAGAGTTTAGAACATACCCGACGCATTGTATGCCTAACTGAAAAGGCGACTAAAAGCCACCGCGCGAGGCTTAGCTTCATAGCTACACAGCTCCTCCCAGCTCACCCGCACTAAGTGAATTCTGTATACATATTAAGCAGTCGCCTATAAATATAAACGAACGAGATTTTTGACTGGATAGGAGGAGTTTACCTATGTTGAAATACAAAGTTTACCTATCCTAAATGCTATCCAAGACAGATTTTATATTCGAGCTTGCCTTAAGCTCTACAACACTCTGTTGGGTAAAGCAGTATGATCTGTTAGTAGCAGAAGACAGTTTACCAATTCCATATTGGTTCCAAAGTCCCATCAAACGAGGAAAATTAAAATCTAAACCCTGGTGAGTGAGCTTTGCAAATTGAGCAGCAAATAAAACCACCTTTGAACATCGTTCATTGGAAGCTCTATGCTGCGACACAGGCCTCCTCGCTTTTCAAGGTCTCAACTGAGACTTTTGTAATCACTCTAAAAACAGTTCTCTGGCCATTGCTGTTCCGAGTCCCTACGAGTGCAATTTAACATAGCATCACTGGAGCATTCGAAGAAAACTTGCTATCCACAGCTATCAGTGTGGAATGTGAGGCCCTCAACACTTTAGAAGGACCTTGTTGCACTTGGTGTTCCAAATGGCGCCAACTGTGGAAAAAAGAAATGTCTTGTGGTCTTGTGGGCTTTGTTGAACCCAGACAAAATCGCTTAAATCGTTAAACGCCCACTAAGAAGGAGACAGAATTTTCCTAGTATTCATAAGATCACTCTTGACGCTTTATGTTCCCGTAAAAGCTATCTCATTGCACTAAAAATCAACGATTCACAGGCCAAACCACAATCGATTGAGGGCATTATTTTTGTGTTTCCTTTTTATCCTTCGGTGATCGTGATCACGTCTTCATCATAAGTGGTTAAGTTGGCGTTGGTTTTCAATTTCATTTTCATAGCACATAGCGCACTTTGGCGTACATGCATATCATATATATAATTGCAAGTGTGGAGGGGGCATTTGTATGTATGCAGGGATGTATGCTACGAATTGTCCGTACGTTATGATCTGTTGGCCTTTGCTGCACGGTGTTGCCAATAATACAGCTCAGCGTTGATTGTCAGAATGTGTCAGAAATGCAGACAAAGCTTCTTAACAATCGCTGGCACATACATGCAGATATACTTGTGCTTATGTGCACACATATACATTGATACATACATGCATATGTACAAGTTTGTGCTTTGTTTTATTGCATCTTCAGATTGGCCTAACTTATCTGTTCCAATGCCTGAGCATGAGAAGCTTAAAAGCTGCAACAACAATGATGGTGGCAATTCGAAGCGATTTGCCAGCTTTGTTGCAAATTGTGTTGTTGTTGCAGTACTGCATCGAATTGTGGTGCGCGCACAGGCGCAACCAATTGCCGCTCATCCTTTGTGGCAATAAGCTGAAAAAAAAAGAAATTGCAACAACAACATAACAATGCTTTTGAACAGAAAATTGCTCATTTTGTTGGACGATTGTCTTTGCATTTTTATTGCTTCAACTGCAACATAACAACAAAGCACACGTATGTATCGAAGTACACTGGTGGCAACAATTTCATGACTTACAAATGTGTGTAGTCACCTATCATACATATTCGAAATATTGGTTTTTAGTGCCTAAAAAAAATGTTACCAAATTTTTTGGACCTGCTTTGATCAATTTTTAAATTAAAATAATTTTCTTTGAACGCTTTTAATATAAAAAAGTTATTTTGAGGAGGATATTCAATTAATCACAAAGGCCTTCATTAATTAAACGAAAATCGGAGACGACTAATAAAAGCAATTAACTTCCCGATAAATCTCATTTTAATAAATTTTTAGGTAACTTCCGCTTGAGCGAGATACTTGAAACTTGATACTTCAGGGCACGATGACAATATAATTTGTGTAAAGCGAAAATTCCGCTAGGGGCACGCTGATCAAGATAACTGAAAACTTCTGAAAAAGGGGGGAATCTTGCTATTGATTTTTGAGTAAATTTCCTTTGAGATAGAGACCTTAAGGGGTTATACAAAAGTAATCCTCCTATCAGAAAATGCTATAAATTTTGCGATTGGCCCCTAAAGTCAGTTCTGTTTTGACATTTGTGTAGTAAACAAATGCGAAATACACGTTAATAAACAATGTTACGCTACACTGCTCCAGAACGCGGAATATTGCTGACTATTTATTTGACCAATAATCGGTCGGGGCCAAACGGTTACTGTGAATGGTGAGCGCTACAGAGCAATGATCAACGAGTTCTTTTTGCCGCAACTTGATGAATTCGGATTGGAAAACATGTGGTTCCAACAAGACGGTGCAACAGCACACACTGCACGTGCCACAACCGATATGCTGAACATCGGAAGCTTACTTTTGCGCCACCTTGTATATGTTGAAGTCGGTCAAAAAATCGAAAATTTTTTTATTCTTTCATCTTAAAGTATAGGTTCTTAAGAATGTTATCTCAAATTTGTATAGAGATTTAAGAAGTAGAAGCGAAGTTATAGCCCTTACGAAGTCGTAGCGTGTACTTGAAACTTTAAACGCGATTATCTCGAAATCATGTTTTTCCGAAAACGTCGTTGCGGTAACTTGGATTGCCGCAAGAGTTCTCAACCGATAAAATTTTTTTTTTCAAATTTTTCGTAATTTATTTGCCTTGTCCATGAACTATTTAATTTTTTCGTTTAAATTTTCATATAAATGTTATGAATTTTTCAATACATTTCATCAGGTGAAAAAAGTAGCCTTTATGAGAAAATCGTCCCCGTTTGCAGGAATTTTTTTTTCTCATTTCAATGAATCGTTCAAGGACACCACAAGTTCCCATACTAACGAAATTTGTTTGGTGACTGGAATCGTAGTCACGGCAAGCCTCTTTGAAAAAAACGCGTTTTGCGTCAAATGTCATAACTTTGACAATTACACCGCATTCTGTCCTATGAACCAAATATATACTTTTTCGAAAAGGGGAGAAAAATAAAAAATTCACGTGTATCGGCGATTTTCATGTACACGTCAGAATTTTTTTTTTCTTAGTCGTGTGCAACTATAGAAATTTATGCAAGTTTACTGATGGAAGGTCAACAATTAAGTACGCTGTACCAACAATTTGGCTATCACGTACGGAGCACTGCAAAAAAAAAAAAAACCAATCGCCTATACACGTGTATTTTTATTTTTTCTCCCCTTTCCGAAAAAGTATATTTGGTTCATAGGACAGAACTAAAGCTCGTTTTTGTAACGCAGTGTTTTTAGTATTTGTTTAAGTTCTTAAGCTGATTTTACGAATTAGACATTGTACTACGCAAGACGTATAACAAGTATTCAATAAAAATATGGCTACATACCTCTACAGAAAATCAAAATTTTTCCCCTTTTTTTCGCTCCTCAACATATATAACCCCTTAAACTTTATTCATATCTCAGAACCGTGACAATACAATCTTTCATCGAAAAAATTCTGGTAGGTGACGCACGGTTCGACGTATTTAGAAAATTCATTAGATTAGTAAATTTTTTATTATATTTTTATTTATTAAGAAAAGTACTCTAAAAAAATCATACACAGATTTCAATTAATTTTCGAATAAACAGTAATCACTTGGGATCAGCTTATTACTGAAATGACTGGTTATTTAAAAATTGGTTTAGTGAACTTTTCGCATAAGCCTAATTTTCAGTTTTAAATATTTTTAAGTAATTTTGATAAATAAATTAAACCATCCATTTAAATTTTCTTTCAATCAGTTATTTTGCATACACATTTTTTAATGCAAAATTTATTTTAAATTTTACCAAAGTTTGAACTAGCAAGAGCTTCTGAATTTCTATCTTTTATAAGTTCGCTTGTTTTTTGAGTTTATTTATGCTTCAAAATTTAAAAAATTTTGTTTGGATAGATATATACAGTGCCGGACATGATTATTGGTACAGTGTTTTTCTGCGATTTTCACAAATTTTGGCCTTAATAAAATTATTTTAACAAAGACTATATAAAAGCACGTGTCAATATCTAATGCAAGAACTATAAATTTTGGTTTAAAAATATATGCATAATTCGCGAACGTTTCAAGAAATTTATTGAAATTTTAAATTTTTTTTACAGAATTTTTAGAATTTTTTGGAGTATGCAGTGTTATAGGCCATTAAATTTTGTTATAATGAGGTGTTAAACTTAAGTTCGTGACACATTCTGCTGATTTTCGAAATTTTTTTTTTCCGACGACCTAAAGTGGAGGAGGAAAATACAGACGTGTCCAAGAAAAAATTGCCAAAAATCAGCAAAATGTGTCAGGAACTTAAGTTTAACACCTTATTATACCAAAATTTAATGGCCTACAGAACTGCTTACTCCAAAAAATTCTTTATTTAAAATTTTGATAAATTTCTTGGAATTTTCGCGAACATTTTTGAAACAAAATTTATAGTTCTTGTGTTAGACATTGACACATGCTTTTATATAGTGTTTGTTGAGGCCAAAATTTGTGAAAATCGCAAATTATGTCCGCCACATACTATTTATAATTTTTGGAAATTTTTCATTGGGGTGTTTTATTTTTTTTCAAATATTTTTTATTTTGAGTCTTGAAAAACATTTTCAAAAATTAGCTGCCCTATCGGCAGTCGCTGGTGGCTCTGCGAGTGTATTTCAAATGAAATGCTTTTTTCTTTTGCCACCAGTGTACTGTTGATGCTCGATCTTAATTTTTTTTTTCATTTTTTCTCCTGCGGCTGAGCGTCTTGCGGTTATGCTTAGGCCGCCGATTATCTCACTTTTGATGATTATTTCAATGATTGCCCGGAATGGATTGTGCTTTTGTTTTTCGCTGATCTCTTCGCATACCTCAACTTACGATTGCGCATGAACAATTTTCGTTTTCAGTTTATGAAGTGTTTAATACCAATCGAACGTACATATGCAATCCTATATGCAACTATATATGCCGAATATATTGGATTTATTTTAGCTGCAACAAACACGATTTACAAGCTCTCTTGTCTTGCCACAAATATCATGTACGCGTTTGTGGCACAATACAGGCCAAAGGTGCCTCGACGACCGGGTGGCCGCCACTCGCCACTACCTCATAATTTATGGCACGTCCTTTGTAGGTCGTTTTGCTGCTGTTGTTGTTGTTTGCTGATATTGGTGTCCCATATAATTGTGTTTCGAGTGTTTGTGTTATGCTCTGTTGCATTATTCTTTTGTTCTTGCATTTTGTGCTCATTCTTTCACCTTTTATAATTACACTTTTCTCTATTTTTTCATGCATTCCAAGCATTCAGCAGCTTGTTGTTTTTCTTATTCTAAATATGTTCTACTAACTTCAATGAGTGCGAGGTGGAACCTAATTCTTATATAAATATTTCATACTCATACTCTTTGCTGCAAATGCACTCACGTACCATATTTGCCATAATTTTTGTTGTTGTAACACTTTGATTTGGCGATAAAATCCATAAATAGTATCATAAATAAAAATATACATACATATTTTCCTTTATTGGAAAATTTATTACAAATTGAATGAGAAATCTTAACGTTAGTATTATTTTAATTGGCCACCCATACGAGTGCACTTATGGGAGCCAGTTATGCATGTATGAAATTGTGTTAGTCTCGGTTGATAGAGAGTTGCAGTTCCTTGTTTTATCGAAACCGCGTCTCTCATGTTCAGTACTAAGTGTACTCGAATATTTTAGTGAGTTCCAGCTCTGATAGCGATTTAATTTCAATCTGGGCTATATCTCGCTCCTTTTGTGAAACTGTAAGAGATATCTATGGCAGCAGATAGTAAAAGCCAAAGTAAGGTTTGAAAAATTATCAAGAGAGCTCTTTGCGTGTTGAAATCAGGAATTTAAGGTTGATATTAAATATTTGCCTTCAATGTAAGCAAATAATTTTTTTTTGATTTAATTGGTTTACTTGATTTTCAAAGTAAATTTAATAGTACAAAATATTCAGTTAAGTATTTATATTTTTAATTTTGGTATAGAACTTTTAATTATTAGTACCTGGGTGACCGAGACTTGCTTGGTATTTTTCGAATCTGTCGCATAATCTTACTTACGAAGAGCACTCAGATAGATAGAGCACCGAGATAGTGGTCGACATAAGAAGGAATAATTAAAATGCAGTCAGGTGGCAAAACTAGTTGGCAATCCTACTTAAAAATATTCTGGTTGGTATACGGCCTCAAATACCTTGCGTTTGATACCCATATTGCCATATATTGCTTAATATTTAAAAAAAAGTCGGAAAGTTGGCAACCCCCTAAGCTTCCTTTACTGGCAACATCCAAGTATAAAATCTTAGAAGGAAGATACTATCCATCTACCAAATTTCATCGAAATCGGTTTAGCCGTTCCCGAGATAGTGGTCGATATCTGAAGGAATAAATGAAATGCGGTCAGGTGGAAAATACTTTGGTTGGTATACGGCCTAAAATACCTTTCATTTGATACCCATATTGCCATATATTGCTTAATATTAAAAAAAAATTGATATAGGTGGCAGCTCTGTGAACCACCCCAAGTGGCAACACCAAAGTAGAAACTCTTAAAACAAAGGATACTACCCATATACCAAATTTCATCCAAATCGGTTAAGTCGTTCCTGAGATAGTTGTGGATATACAAATATACAAATATACAAGAATAACTCGTTTAAAGTTATAAGATAAAGTTATAAGATTTTAGCTTTAGCTATATACCAGCATTTTTCTGTCAAACCTCAAAAATTTATATATTTCAGAAAGCCGGTTCTTCACGAACCCGGTTTTGAAAACCACTAATTTTTAGTCTCCATAAATCATACTCTTCGAATTCCTCTGTTGGTGTTGTAATTGTATTGTAACTCGTTCAGCATATCAGCCATTGTTCGATTTGTTTTTAACTTCAAGTAGTGATCTTAATCACTAAACTAGTTTATGTACGTGGCATGATGGAAATAGTTTTGCCAATCTCGGATATTTTTGCGTATTAACAAACTTTCAATATTTTTCTTCAAACTAACACAAATTTGTTATCAAGTGAATTTTTAATGAATTGCCGGATTTCATAGCTACAAAGTACCAACAAATATTATTTAGAGTCTTATATTTTTCAGCAATTTCCCATTAAAAAGGGGGCGTTCTTTAGGTCGACACAGAAGGTGTTTCTTGTGTTCTTGTTTTCTTCTCAGAAGTACAGATCGCTGCGCGACTACTACAGTTTCGAATAGCAACTTCACGGTTGTTGTTGTTAACAGTGCTTCGCCCTGCCCAATGGGCTCGATCACTCTAAATTGTCATCAGGGTTGGACCAGAGTGATGTAGGTGTTAGAAGAGTGGGTTAAGCTCCCCAGTAGAGAGGATTGGGTGGAGTCGCATCGGTGTTACGGTGGAGAAGGCAGCATATCTATAAACACCGAGGGCTGTAAATTAAAAGGGTAGGGTTGGGCGAGGGGTCTTTTCAAAGGATCGATACCTAGAACTTTATTTCAGACTACCTGATCATTGTAGTGTTATTCAGGTCTCTGCAACCATGAAAGCCAAGGCGTGGTGAGGAAAGGACACTATCGGCAAGGAAACCTTAATTTTTAGTGATAACCAAGCCGCCATTATATCCCTTGGCTCTCACTCATTCAATTCTGAATTACGTGTCGTCAATCTCTCCAAGAGATGGCCAAGCATAATTGCATGAGCCTTACTTGGATCACTGAGGAAAAATTTAGTTCAGATGAGCTTGCTGGGCAGGGCACGACCAAGCAGGTTCTTCCTGACTAAGAACGCTTAGGTATACCCTTTGCCACGTGCAGGCTACTGCTACCTACCGACAAGCTAACGAAAGATGGCGAAAATTCTCAGGGTGTCAGATGTCTTAGCAAACCTGACCAAAAAGGAATCCCAAGAGATCTCTAAGAAGGGCTAAAATTTCAAAGTTAAAAGTAATACCAAGTGGGCATTGCCTTATTAGGAGGCACACAGAGAGGCTAGGTGTCCGCTATCGTCGTTGCTGCAGGAGCTACAAGGACGACAGAGAAGAAGAAACTGTGAAACACTTCATCTGCAACTGCCCTGCACTTAGCGGCGCCAGGCGGCGATGCCTAGGAGTTCCCTTCCTGGTTAACATCCGCCAAATTGCGGATTATGATATCAGGGGCGTGATTGCCTTTTAGGTCTTCAAATAAGTTTGAAGAGTAGGTGTAACAGTGCCCTTGCGGCAGCCACTTCAACCTAATCTACCCATCCCAACAATGTGTTTGACCTATCTTTGGGTATTTTCAATAGCTCCCTATTTTGGGCCTATTTAGGCCAAAGAAAGAGCGATCACAGAATGAGTTTTGAAAACTCTACATCTTAATGTTAATTTTATTCAGGAGAGTGCGTCCTTTAATCAAGTTCGGAGATAAGGCGTTACTAATAGGACTACTACAGGGTGTTTTTTTTACAGGTTTGTTTTTCGAATAGAGATAAAACTGGCATTTTGTGGTCAAATCTGGCAACTCTAATGTCATTTATGTTCAGTTTGGTTTACCATTTTATCATGAACAGGTTGACAAAAGAACAACGCTTGCAAATCGTGCAAATTTATTTCGAAAATAATGGTTCAGTTCGCGAAGTTTACCGTGAGCTCCGTCCATTTTATGGTCGACATAATCGTCCATCAGAGCAATTAATTCGGTTAACCATGGATCGTTTTCGCACTACGTTTACTCTATGTGATAATACGCATCCGCAGAGACGTCGAACAGTGCGCACCGAAGAAACAATTGCCGCTGTAGAGCAAAGTGTTGAAGAGGACCCGAATGAATCGATTCGCCACCGTGCACAGCAATTGGAGCTTTGTCCATCAACTTTATGGAAGATTTTGCGCAAAGATCTTGGCTTGCGACCTTACAAGATCCAGCTTGTGCAAGAATTAAAGCCGCGAGACCATGCAATGCGTCGTGATGTTGGTGTATGGGCCGAAAATGAGATTGATTTCGATGCTGATTTTCATCGCAAAATTTTGTTCAGTGATGAGGCTCATTTTTGGTTAAATGGCTACGTCAACAAGCAAAATTGCCGCATTTGGAGTGAAGAGAATCCACATGAGACCCTTGAAACGCCATTACATCCACAAAAACTGACTGTTTGGTGTGCTCTATGGGCTGGTGGAGTCATTGGGCCATACTTCTTCCGCAATAATGCTGGAGAGGCAGCTACCGTTAATGGAGACCGGTATAGAGCCATGATAACCGACTATTTTGTTCCCGAATTGGATGGCATGAATGTGGATGAGTTGTGGTTCCAACAAGACGGCGCTACATGCCACACAGCGCACGTCACAATCGATTTATTGAAGGAAACATTCGATGAGCGCATAATTTCGCGGAATGGACCTGTCAATTGGCCACCAAGGTCGTGTGATTTGACACCATTGGATTATTTTCTTTGGGGATATGTGAAGTCGCTCGTCTACACCAACAAACCAGAAACGTTAGGGGAATTGGAAGCCAACATTCGTGGCGTTATTGCCGACATACGGCCCCATATGCTCGAAAAAGTGGTTGAAAATTGGACCTGTAGAATTGGCTTTATTCGAGCCAGCCGCGGCGGCCACATGCCCGAAATCATATTTAAACATTAATGGCATAAAATTATCCTTCCAATAAAGCCAAATTGATGGACCTTAAAACGATTTTCTTGTGTTTTATTTCAATTCGAAGTTCTATACCCCTAAAAAAAACACCCTTTACATGACTGATAAACATTCAAGTCAAGGTATGGTCAAGATCCGCAAGCACTTTTCTATTGACATGCCAATAACAGATGGGACCTAACCCGTGATTTTTGCAAAGCGCAACCTACCGCATAAAGGGTTGTCAGCCCTACGTTTATTGGTCAACAAGTTAGGAAATATATTACAATTTTAAGGCTCTAGCTCTACGGGAAGTTACCTTATTTATAAAAAACCGTAGGAAAGCGGTTGTTATATTAGTAAAATTTTACGGTTTTCGTTTATTAATCAGACAGTTCGATCCTAAACTACGCGGTGAAAAATGGAAATTTCGAGACGTGATTTCCGATACGATTTAACACTGCAGTAGTTCGTAGAAAGACTTAGTTGATTTTTTGGGGATGAAGTACCATCCAACACTATGGCTTACAAATGGTTCGGAGAAGTCAAACTAGGCAGACTATTGTACGATTTTGCTTGATGCTCTGCGTGAAATTATTTTGTCAGATCGGCATGAGACATATAGTGGAGGTATTCTTAAGCATTGTGGCGACGCAAATAGATACGATTTTCCATGATCATTGTATGTCAGAAAGCTTTGCATTCATTGGATTACACATATTTTGAAAGAAGAAAAAAGCAGGCACTTGTCAAGTAGGGTCATTCAAATTCGATATATAGCATCATAACAGGTAGCGAATTTGGATATATTCATAAGAGCTTGAAGCTAAACAGAAATCTACTGTATGGGTTTTCTAAAATGAACCTAAGCCAACAAAACTGGTCCATACAAGAAGTGTTTCAAAAAGAATCATTGCTTGTTTCAACTGTTGTAGAGGATCGAAATACAGCTTTTGCTGACTGCAAGTTTTTTGCCGGCAGTTGTCTCTGGAATCAGAAGGAACAACATAAACCGGCGAAGCGTTGTTCATCATGACATTGCAAGTGGTCATACAGCACGACGAACTGTAGAGTTTTTGACCGGTAACAACATCCAATTAGTGACTCATTGCCCATATTCGCTTGATCTATCGCCCAATCACGCCTCTCTATTCCGACATACCAAAAATAAAATAAGTCGCACGATTTTCATCGCCTGAAGCGGAAGGGGAAGCATTTAAATCATTTCTTTTGAGGTACCTCGCTCAGAGTGGCAAAATTGTTGTGAAGATTTATTTCATCGGTTTCAAAAGTGAATAGGGCTTAAAGAAAGGTATTTTGAGAAGCAAAACAAAAACGATTTACATAACGTAACTTGTGTTTTGGGTCAGTAAAAAGCTTTTGTTACTTCATTAAAACCCCTTTCGATAATTTAAGAGCTAACTGCATAATGTATGCGAAATCCATCTCACCAATTTGTAACTGCATATATACAGTTTTTAATATGAAAACATCATAGACAATTTTCCACCTACGACATAGCCATTTCATTTGCGCTATCCATTATCTTCAGCCGCGAGCACTTCATATGAATTTATGACCAATCGACCCACTCTTGACTACTTAAGTCGTCGTAAAATATAAAATGAGACAAGATCTCGGATTTTCATCTTTTTATGTTTCAAATTAATTTTTTAATGAGCTCTCATAGCTCATAGGCAACAGATAGACTTCATTTTTTTACCAGTTAATATATTTTGTTTTTATTATTTTATTATTTTCTTATCTTTTTTTTCTTGGTTTGCTCTTGTTTTTGAACAATAAACAATGTCATTAAATAACATTTAAAATAGTCAGTTTTTTTATTTGTTATTCACTTTTTTATTTGTTAATTTTTATCAAATCAATTTTTATGACTTCTTTGAAAATTAGTTAGCTTGAAACATAAAAATGTATTTTAGTTTTTCACGAACTACTTTTAGCGTTTATTAACACATTTTTATGACACTTCGACCAAAAAAAGAAACATAAAAAATTTGCTAATTTAAATTAAATGTCTTTGACAATGATGGTTACTGACTGTTATGGTCACTTTAAATATTTATTTGGGGTTTTTCACTAATTTATTATTTTTTATGATTCTGAGAAATTTTTATTTTTATTTTTGAGCTGCTTTTATGTCAACACGTTGTGCTATTGAAGCTTTTAATAATGTACAACTATACCAAATTGATACTTAATCCATTAAACTTTTATTATGACATTATAAATTATTGAATGCAATTAAAATGTTGCTAATAGAAAGTGCGTTATTTCTTTAATCTAACTTCGTTTTACGCCCTAATTCTAGGTGGTAACAATATTTGTTTTACCGGAAAATAAATATTTTGAAAACTTTTACTCCCATTTGGTATATGGCTTAAGTTGCAGTTTAATTCCGTAACCATCAAAATAGGTAACCGCGAAAAATTGCCCGTGTTTTGTATATATTTTTGTGGACAGAAAATACCGCAAAATTTTGTACACATACTAGTTCACAACAATTAATAAACAATATTAGCAATTTTTTACACGAAGTTGCGTTCGCGTTTGCATTTTATTCTCAATTGTGCATTGTTTGTTTTTGACAGCGTTGCCATGAACGCTAGAATCGCGGTTACATGAACTGCATTGCCAACGGTTAGATAATCTTCCAGGTACAAAATTAACGGTTACGCACAGAATTGACCGGTTAGTCGTGTTTAGGAGGAGGTTTTCGAATGGGTCGTTTACCTAGATTATGTTCTTGCTTACACACATTTTGCCAATATTTTCTAAAATTCGCACAGCAATAAAATTGACGATGGTCTCTTATGCGACAATTTCGGGATCAAATTGGCAAATTAACCTCCTATTAGCGTTAACCGTATTTTATGAAAACGGTCCTCAATCTTTTGAAAACCAAAATTAAGATGAAATCCTTTGGAATCCAAAATGTACGCATTGTACTCTTACCCCATATTTATAAAAAATAAAAAATGTTTATGAAGCTCTTATAATTCACTCCAACCAATATATGAATATGGGTGATAGTCTAGATAGACTCAGTAATGTTGTGGTCCTATTAGGCGCCACTCTATGATTCTGGTTCCCGATAGTTAAAGTAGTTGATACTACGAACTATTAGTATTGAGTCAAGCTGAAATCTTAGCAGCCTATTAGCTTCTGGAGTACTCCCTACTTGCGGTGTTTCGAGGAGAGTAGTTTTGTGCTTAATAGCGGAAAAAAAGATCATACTTCGGACCCAAAAGCTAAAATAATTGGGAATTCGAGACGATAATACAGTCATCTGACGAGATCTAATATGGTGCCTATTGCTTTGCTCGTTATTATTCTGTGTTCTCTGTAAACCTACACTCACAATAATTTTTTTTTTTCCGAAAATCATTTCACAACAAAGAAAACGTTTTTCTTAAACATAAAAAAAGTGGTAATTTTTCAAGCAAGCATGAAATTAGTGATAGTCTCTGACTTAAAAAAAACTTGCCAGTTCTACTTATTACTGTGGCAAGTTTTCCACCACTGAGCACTGACTATGCATTTTTATACCTTTCATTAACATGAAGTGGTATTATAACTTTGGTCCGATGTTTGTAGTAGTACAAGGCATAGCTCCCATAAAATCCATAGTTTCAATAAACGGGTTTTGGCCTATAACTGCTGCAATTAAAAAGCTAGGAAGGCAAAATTTTGCAGGTTTGGTCCATATTATATATGAAATGTGAAGTGAAAATCACCCAGATCGGACCAACATAACATATAGCTCCCATGCAATCGATTGTTCCCATAAATGGGGTTTGGACTATGTATCTTTAAATTAACCGTTTTGTAGAGTTTGTACTAATTGTGAGTAAGGATCGGATACTTAAAACCATGATGCGTATTTATGAAAGGTATAAAATCTTCGGCCCAGTCGAAGACAGCCCTTACCTTACTTGTTTCCCTACAACTCATTACTAACGATTTTATCATTTGCGATTTCAGCATCATAATAATATATACACTTTCATTTCCTCCCCACGAATGACACTCATTCATTCATTCATTTCATGAAATACGTTTGAAAACTAATCAAACTAACAAAATATTTATGCAACGTGCCTTTTCGTTAATTTTTGGCACCCCAAATTTTTTCGCTACAAAAACTTCCTCTCTTTATTTACGTTTGTGCATATGTTTGTTATTGAATTATATAATTTTAGATAAATACGAGCATATTGGCCGTGCATATTTAGTTGGTGTAATATCATTTACAATACAATCAAGGTTCGAAGGGATGTTCCTGATGTTTTCCACCCTAAAATATATTTACTTCGTTATAAAAGAATGTATGTTTATACGATTATTCAACAAATACTATATAAACTGGGATGTTTGCTGGAAATACTCATTTATATTTGTTCAAAAGTAATTGGAATATTTACTGTTTTTGATTCCTAAGATAACCGCGAGAGGTTAACTTAGCAAATTTGTTGATTGGGGAGGATACAATTAAAGAGAAAATTAGTAAGGCAGTCTAAGTGCGCATGAAACCGAACAGTGTATACCTAGTAGTGATCTATTTTAGCATAACACTGTCGGTCTATGGTATTATTTTGATCAGATGCCAATGAGAACCAGTTCACCGATTTTCATGAAATATCTTAGTAAAATTACTAGCAAGCGCCTTCGAACGAAAAGTGGTCGGCGCCACGCCTGATTTTACAAAATCTGCAGTCACAGAAATATCGGCCTTATAATATTATAAACAAATTTTGCAGAAATATATAAGAAGAGTGGGCATGAACCTTGAACAATTTCGGCAATTTTTTAATAAGCATTTACCGTTAAAAAATTAACATTTCCATCGAATTCCGTTATGACACATGATTTTTGTTCGAGTTATGACATTTAAAGTTTTGTGAAATAATCCACTATAAATGCTAAAAACAACAACAGAAACAAAGGCAGCGCCCATTTTCGGAAATTTATATTTTTCTAAATTCTGCTCAGACAGCTTGAATGTGAACCAGAACTAAAAGAATTAGTTTTTCTACAAGTATCGGGGCGGCGGTATCAACTACGGTGCATTAGGCATTTTTTTTATCCCCACCCGCAGGAAAAAATTATGCTTTTAAAACAACTTCCATTTCAAAGTGGGCGTGGACCTTAGCCGATTGCGGTATATTATATTCGAATTTTGTTATGGTAACTTCAACGGTTTTTGATTTATGATTGGTTATGTTTGTAAATTTAGGTTAATCATGAGAGGGTGGTGCCACGCCTATTTACAAAAATTTACAAAAAATTTTATTAAATGACGCGATTTCAATATACAAACAAAATTTTTTTATTACAGGTGTATGATATATTGAATAATCACTTTTTTGAGTTATCCAAAATATTTAATACATAAATAAGCGGGCATGGATATCATTCGGTTGCACCTATTTTCGTTAAAAATGCATTATGAGTGGCAACGAATAACTAATCGATTTTTACCATAATCGGTTATTTTTTAATTAGAGATTTTACTTGATTTTGTTATCGGAAAAGATCGATTCTTAATAAATATAATATAAGCATTAGATATTTTCGAAATAGCGGCAACTGTGTGACGGATGATAAAAATGATAAAACTATGTACGTACTACAGCTCAAAACACATAGTTTCTTATAAATCACAACCCAATCAAATGCTAGTTAACAGCGAACATATGTGGCAATTTTTATTTTAGTTTTATTATTTCATTTTGTTTAATTTATTACTTGAACTAATTAGTTTAAAACTAGATTTATGAGCAAAGTCGATTATGTGATTTGAAATTCGATTTTTCACAAATCGATTTACTTTAAGCTAAATAAGTCCATTATTGAGTAATAGATTTTTCCGACTCAAGGTTACATTCCTATCTTCCATTTCTTTTCCATAAGCTCTTTTACTCCATTACACTTTTTCGTCACCTTTATATATGTATCCTTCAGCAGCTTCCTCTCTCCTTTTCCAGTTCTCTATGTTACTGCTTATTCTTTACAACTACCTTTCCCAAGATATCTACCAATATCTCTAGCTATGTCCATACCTGTAACTATCTACTTTGCAATGTCGCCCTGATTCTTTCTCTAACTTACCCTTTTATCTCGACACCAGCTCCACCTATCTAGCTTCTTATCTGCATATACATCAAATATGAAAAAATCCAGCTCTTTACACGACTTTGACGAATATTTCGACTTCAGTGCCAACTGTTGGACACCCTAGTAAGCTAGAGGTTTGAAAAGGGCCCGGCAGACTTTGTCTTGCCCAGAAATTTACCTGAACGGATCTAGAAATATGGGCTATCCTTATCCCTATCAATATCCCTAACCCTAACCCTATCACTATCTTTACCCCTTTTGCTACCCTAAGCCTATTCCGCCCTTCTCCTTCATATAAAATTACAAAGCTCGTAGAAATAGTTGCGGAGTAATATTAATTTAGTTTATATCAAAAGGCTTCATGCCTTTTTTCCCTCTACCGACCTTTTTTCTTAAGGTGGTAGAGATTGATTGAGGGAGGTGCCACGCGTCCCAGTTTTCAGTATTCTGACACGAATAATTTCAGAGAAAAGCAGAACAAAAAATGGAATTTCTAGGTTAGATGCCACACCCACTTTTCTTTTCCTCACCGTTTTCTTGAGGTGTTAGGGATTGGTCTCCTTTAACTTCTTACCAATTTTCAATATTCTACCAGGAATACTACCAGAGATATGTAGTACGGAAAATCGCATTTGCATAGAAGGTACCACGCCCACTTCCCCCTTCCAAATTTATTTTTTTGAGGTGTAAGCGATTGGTCTCATTTGTATGGGAGGTGCCACGCCCACTTCTAACTTCCTCCTCTATTTCTTGGGCTGTTAGAGATTGATCCCATTTAGTCCCTTATCAATTTTCAATATTCTACAATAAATATTTCCAGAGATATGAGGTTCGGAAAATCGGGTTTGTATGGGAGGTGCCACGCGGACATCATCCAGTGGTCCGGATTGTGAGTCTAAGCCATCCTCGAGCCCACTTGAGTATACAAAAAAAATTTCATCAATATCTGTCCAGGCGTTTAGAAGGAGTTTAGTGACAACGGACGGACACACAGAACATTTTTATATAATAAGATTAGCAAAACCCTGAACCGCGCCGCCTTTTTTCAATATGAAAAATTTCGGAAAACATATAAAAGGGAGTATTTAAGTAACTGATTTAGCTAAATAAAAAAAATTACTTTGAAAATTTTAAAACCTGTGTAGGTCATAACTCCACAACAATTTACCAATTGATTACGCCCACTTCTATATACAACTTTGTATTCAATGTTAATAGTTGGCCATTTTCTATCTAATTATATGCATTAAAATTCAAATAACCAAAATGGCATTCCCAAAAATCATTTATACTCGTATAACGCTATAACAAGCTGAAGTAATTTGAATGAATCACACTGAATTGCAAATTATTCAAATGATTGATGTTGCAAAATTTGAGTGAAGAAAATCGTTTAATTGATAATTTATACATTTGAGTGTGCAATTAGCAATAAATTTGAATCGCATTGAAAATTTGCTTAATTAACATTCAGTTTGATTGCCAATTGTATGTAAGTACGTAGATACGAATTCAAAACTATTGTACCAACAACGAGCATTCTTAAAAGTGCGCTGAATAATAATTTCCAACATTCACGCTGTTATATAACTTTTGACCAATATTCATGCACTTTCCCACTTTCGATTTTCACCCATTTATACAGCACACACACACACACACCGACACAGAAACCGAATGTCATAAGAAATCAAAATGACAGTTGGCAGCGTTAACCATTTTTCAAAGAACAACAACAAATCATTGCTAACGCAATGAATTACAACAAATTGACAAACTAAAAATATTTTGTGGCTGCGCTATGGTGAGCTGGTCTGGTCTGGTCTAGTCAGCTTTGACTGTGGTCATTGGTAAAAAGTGAAATGGCACACAGAACGAACGTAAACAAGTAAAACTAACGGACAAAGTCAAATGGACAAATCGAGCACACGGAACAGCAATAAATAAATGTTGCTGACAACAAACTATGAACTGTGAACGAAAGTTGAAATGTGTAGTGAAAGAAGTCCAGCGCAGTGTAGGGGGCAGCAAAGGCGTCGTACACTCAAGCTGCAGCGCCTGGTGGTAGTAGAGGCGAAGGTTTGCTCTTTGTTGTACTTTAAATTATTTGTTGGACAGTTTGAGGAGTGGAATCCAGAGAGCGCACCTGAGGGCAAAGTTACGTCATGGTGCACGCTGGCAATCAACGACTCAACGCTGAACAAATGAGCGAAAACAGGGGCAAATGTCAAAGGTATTACAGCATATTGGCAGAGGAGGTTGTGTGTATGGCGTAAGCGCAGCAACTAAATAATGTGAATTGTGGAAGAAACAAGAAACTGAAACAGCCAAGTACTCGATAACAAACTCTAAATGCTGTAACCCTTTTTAGCTGGGCTTACAAACAAGTAAATTTTAGATTTCGGTGATTTTATTTGTCAATGAAACGGCTATGCGCATTCGCAACCATTTGACTCTTCAACTAAACAATTGCTGCAAACAAATGATCAATGCGATTGCTTCGGTGTGGCGCACAGTGATTAAAGCTAAATTTAAAGGAACTTATTCAAGCCGGAATCTGAATCGAAGCTGGTATAAAAAATGGGAGCCGAACCGGAACAGAAACTGGACGGAAAACCGGAATAGGGATGGGAACCGGAACCAAGACCATAAGCGTAATCGGAATAAAATTGTAAACCGAACTCGAAACCAAAAATTTATCGGAACTGATGCAAAAACCGGCGCAGAAACTGGAACCAGAGCAAAACTTCAACCGAGGTTAGAATAAAAACTTGAACCAAACTTGAAACAAAACCAGAATAGGAACCCAAAGCGAAACTAAAACCATAACCGAGGTCGGAATACAAAATTTAAACCGAATTCAAAATCAAAACCGTCTCGGAACTGAAGCCAAAACCGGAATACGAACCGGAAAAAAACGAAAACTTTAACATAGGTCGAAATGAAAACTTGAACCGAATGCGAAATCAAAACCGGATCGTAACTGATGATAAAACCGAAATAGAAACCGGAAACGGAACCGAACTCGAAACCAAAACCAGATCGAAAGTGACGCCCAAACCAGAGTAGCAAGCGGAAACAAAATAAAACTTTAACGAAGGCGGAATAAAAAGTGAAACCAAACTCGAAAGCAAAACCGCATGGGAACTGAAGCCAAAAGCGGAATAGAAACCGGAAACGAACTAAAACTTCAACCGAAGGCGGAATAAATGATTGGAACAGAAGCCTAAACCAGAGCAGAAACCAGAAACGGAACTAAAACCTTAGCCGCGGTAGGAATAAAAACTTGAACCGAATTCGAAACCAAAACCGGATCGGAACTGAAGCCAAAACCGGAATAGAAACCCGAAACGGAAATTAAAATCCTAACCGAAGGCAGAATAAAAAGTGGCAGCTAATGAAAGGTCTGAACTGAAGCCAAATGCGGAATGGAAACTGGAACCGGAAGCAAGACTATAAGCCAAGTCGCAAAGAGAACAGGAAACGAACCCTGAAGCGAAACCGGATCGGAGCTATAGCCAAAACACAATGGAAACCAAAACCGTAACTGAAACCTAATTGCTTACAAAATCGGAATAGAAGCAGAAATTAAAACTATAACCGAAGGCGGAATAAAAACTGAAACCGAGCACGGAAACGAAGCCGGATCGAAGCTGGAGTCAAGTTAAGAATAGAGAGCATAACCGAGACTAAACTGTAAACGATACCGAAATAAAAACTGGAACCGAATCGCACCGGAACTGGAATAAAAACAGAAAAGAAACAGAAACCGGAACTAAAACTGTAACCAAAGACGGAATAGGAACTGGAGTGGAACCCGGAACCGTAACCTGATACAGTGTGCTTTGTGACGCTGCGAAAAACTATATCAGAGAAAAGCAGACTCGAAGTAATTTGAGGTACTAAAAAGTTATCTAAGGAAGTAAGAAAAATATAACCATTGAGCTGTAGTACATTCCAAGACATCTAAGACGTCTACGCAGCGTCTTTGCTGGTATTCGCTGTTCTACCTACCGAGCTCGCTGGAGGCCACTTGCTTGACTTACAGCTGAGCCCTAAGAGATACCCTTTTAGGGCTCAGTTATGAATTAAGTGGATGTATAGGGTGTTTTTTTAGGGGTATAGAACTTCGAATTGAAATAAAACACAAGAAAATCGTTTTAAGGTCCATCAATTTGGCTTTATTGGAAGGATAATTTTATGCCATTAATGTTTAAATATGATTTCGTGCATGTGGCCGCCGCGGCTGGCTCGAATAAAGCCAATTCTACAGGTCCAATTTTCAACCACTTTTTCGAGCATATGGGGCCGTATGTCGGCAATAACGCCACGAATGTTGGCTTCCAATTCCCCTAACGTTTCTGGTTTGTTGGTGTAGACGAGCGACTTCACATATCCCCAAAGAAAATAATCCAATGGTGTCAAATCACACGACCTTGGTGGCCAATTGACAGGTCCATTCCGCGAAATTATGCGCTCATCGAATGTTTCCTTCAATAAATCGATTGTGACGTGCGCTGTGTGGCATGTAGCGCCGTCTTGTTGGAACCACAACTCATCCACATTCATGCCATCCAATTCGGGAACAAAATAGTCGGTTATCATGGCTCTATACCGGTCTCCATTAACGGTAGCTGCCTCTCCAGCATTATTGCGGAAGAAGTATGGCCCAATGACTCCACCAGCCCATAGAGCACACCAAACAGTCAGTTTTTGTGGATGTAATGGCGTTTCAAGGGTCTCATGTGGATTCTCTTCACTCCAAATGCGGCAATTTTGCTTGTTGACGTAGCCATTCAACCAAAAATGAGCCTCATCACTGAACAAAATTTTGCGATGAAAATCAGCATCGAAATCAATCTCATTTTCGGCCCATACACCAAAATCACGACGCATTGCATGGTCTCGCGGCTTTAATTCTTGCACAAGCTGGATCTTGTAAGGTCGCAAGCCAAGATCTTTGCGCAAAATCTTCCATAAAGTTGATGGACAAAGCTCCAATTGCTGTGCACGGTGGCGAATCGATTCATTCGGGTCCTCTTCAACACTTTGCTCTACAGCGGCAATTGTTTCTTCGGTGCGCACTGTTCGACGTCTCTGCGGATGCGTATTATCAGATAGAGTAAACGTAGTGCGAAAACGATCCATGGTTAACCGAATTAATTGCTCTGATGGACGATTATGTCGACCATAAAATGGACGGAGCTCACGGTAAACTTCGCGAACTGAACCATTATTTTCGAAATAAATTTGCACAATTTGCAAGCGTTGTTCTTTTGTCAACCTGTTCATGATGAAATGGCAAACCAAACTGAACATAAATGACATTAGAGTTGCCAGATTTGACCACAAAATGCCAGTTTTATCTCTATTCGAAAAACAAACCTGTAAAAAAAACACCCATTATATGGCGTTTTCAACTTATCTATATAGAGAAACCTTACGAAATTTTAAATTCTCAGCGGCTTACTAAAAGAAT
This sequence comes from Merzomyia westermanni, assembly GCA_949987695.1. Taxonomy (NCBI): domain Eukaryota; kingdom Metazoa; phylum Arthropoda; class Insecta; order Diptera; family Tephritidae; genus Merzomyia; species Merzomyia westermanni. The sequence continues at coordinate 19,025,735 of OX465291.1, forward strand.
TACGAGTGAGGGTAGATAACTCTTGATTTTGCTATGCTCTCCTTAATGAGAATTAGAAGTTTTTTTGTAAAATTAAAAAAATAAAAAGTACTAGAATAACAGATCCCAGTGCACCAGTTGCTGTGTAGTTTCTTCGTTATTTACAAAAAGAATGGAACGGTTCACTGCGACAAATTGTCAACTGTAGCGGGTGGATAACAACTTTTGCCCGCACAGGAGCATTGAGCGGAGTGTGGCAGGCTTAAATTACGATTTTCAATCGATTGGTGGCTTTCAAAAGGTGCAGTAAAATAAAAAAAAAATTATGAAGCTATTCCAATCGTCGTTGTTGTTGTCGGCCGACTTGCCGGTGCACTTTTGGTTACACACAAACAAAACCAAAAAAATCCCAAGCAACAATAAAAAGTAACAAATGAGCAAAATAATTTTTGTTACGGCCGACAAATAGCACGATTTTCATGTAATTTTATTGTCTGCGCTGTTGCTGCTGTTGCACAAACGCGTTGCTTCCGCCTGCTAGATGCAATGTTGCGCGTGCGCAAACCAAATAACAAATTTACTACTAAGTAGTAAAGACAAAAAGACAAAAGATTTGCGTTAACGAATTGTCAACAAAAAGATATTTTATTTTCTATTTTTTGAATTGCATTAAATAGTTAATATTTGTTTTAAATTTTTTTTGTTGCATTCGTCTATTTTACTTTAGACTAGATTTTTTGTCAAATTTGTTGCAAAAAAAAGTGAAGTCAGTAAAAGGCTAAGAACAAGCACATTGCACATTTGTTGCAATAACATGTTGTTGCTGTTCATGCCATAGTATGCTTGTCTTACTGATTCTTGGTTAAACGCGCCGCGTCGGTGGCAGCATTTGATCGCTGATCATGATTCGTCGATTTGCCGATTTGCGGACACTGAGGTCGCCGATTGCACTGATAGTCGCGTGTTTAGTTAAGATAAAAATTGGTTCTTTGTACTTGCAAGGCAAATCATGTTGCTAAAATGTATTTGTATGAGTAAAAATTCTAACTTTTTTCAAATTTGTTTGTACAGCTTTTTTGGGGATTTTTTTGTTGTATAATTCAGGACAGTAAAATCAGTTACCACCAGTTAAGTCACGTCTGTGAATTTTCGCTGTTTAACGCAACTTTAATTGGGTTCACAAAGGTTGTTCAGACGGTAATCCTCGCTGCAGCAACTAACCGGCGAGCTTCCTTCGCTAGAGCAGGAACCTTGTCGTTGGTGCGAAGGCTTAAGCCGACCCCCATCTGCCAGGAAAGCTATGTGGGAAAATGCTAGCCTTTTTGCCCGTGGCCGAGCGATGGTGGTGGGTGACCAAGAACTGCCAAATCACCTCTCCTAACCCACCCCCACCTCCCTTCCACTGTCCTCTCCCCCTCCTAACCCCTTCTCATCCCTTCCCTGACACCCCCCCCTAACCCAGGGTGTTACGCGGACCGTGCCCATTGGAAGGTTTGCAGCCAGGGGGTAATATCGGCTGTATTTCTACGGTGCCTCTCTGATACCGGGCCGCCTCAGAGAGTAACGGTGGCCTTACCGCAGTAAGGGGCGCTGCTGCGGCGTACGAAGTCTTTCCCCTACGAAAACTTTAGACCACTGAGCCCGCCTTGTCGGGCAGGTGGTCGTACGACCAAGATGATGAACTCAACACCTATAAAAATAAAACAGGACGGAAGAGAAGAGACGAAGGACGGACGGAAGGGAGGGGACGAAATGCTCTCCAAAGTTCGAGACAGAGCGCTCAGCGATGGCTCGGACTCGGAAAGCAGTGCGGAGTCAGTGAGCTCAGTGCGGGAGCGAGAGCTGCTGAAAACCCCGACAAAGGAAGAGAAGAAAGCGCGCAACAGAGAGGGGAAGAGAGCCCTATCGCAATACCGGGCGGCGCTTAAAATTATTCAACGCTTGGGAGCCGTGGTCGAACTCACTGACCGGGAAAGCGAGCGTTTGGCATGGGCCCGTGGGGCAGTTGCTGCAGGTCGAAAGCACTTCGACAGGCCGGATTACGCCGCTAGCAGTTCTCGATACTGCAACAGTATCGAGGAAAAACAGCTTAGCGGCAGTAAGAAACGGCAGCGTTCGGCCGAGGGTGAGAGGTCTGACCTCAAGCGGCGGAAGGATGACTTCAGGCCATCCACTTCCAGGGCTGCGAGGAGGACTACTCGCCATGACGGGGCAGGGAGTAGCCGTTATAACCAGGCTGTCAGCTCAAAGCCGACAACAGCTGGAGAGGCAAAACCGGGCATCAGCTATAGTCAGGTAGTCGGCGAAAAGCCGACAACATCTGAGGCGGCGAAAGCAAGGCCAAGAGGAGGCAAGGATGGGTTACCGGCCTCAAGGACCAGCGAAGTGGCAAAGCAGCACCTTACGGTGGCGTTGCTTGACCGCTCCGATCCCTATGGACAGATGTCCGCTGACAAGTGGCGATCTGTGGAGAGGGAGCTGCTCAGTGCCATCATAAAAATGATGCGGGATGAGCCAAACAAGCCCCTACCGAGCTTTGATGCAGCAGGCTGGTACAATGGGGTAAAACTCATAAAATGCAACGATGCTGCAACACTGATAGGGCTGAAGGGAGTGGTACCAAACCTCCAAAAGCAGAATAGTGCCAAGTTCGAAGTGGTGGAAAGAGCACTGATCCCGTCGATACCTAAGGCAAAGGTATGGATCCCGAGTGTGGTGCAGTCGGACGATGCGCTGAGCTTGCTGCAGCGCCAAAACCCGAATATACCGACTCGGGATTGGAAGGTACTTCACGTATCTAGGCCCACGGAGGAGGGCCAGTGCTATTTCCTCCAAATCAACAAAGAGGCGGAAGACTTATTATATCCAGAGTTCGGGAAGATGTCTTGGGGCGTTGGTAGTGTTTTCCTGCGCCTCAGGAAAAGAAATCCGAAAGACGGTAACCACAACACGATCGAAGCAGGGGAAGTCGAGAAGGAACTCGAGAGCCTGAGGATCGTGGAAGGGGAAGGAGGGACGAAGGTGATGGAGGTGGAGGGGGACAATAACATTGATGATGTTAAGAGTCCTTCAAATAAACCTCCATCACAGTAAAGTAGCGTTGAGCGAGCTTCTCCTGGCTCTATGGGAGAAGTCGTTCGATGTGGCGCTAGTCCAGGAGCCATGGCTCTCTGCCGGAGGAAGGGTATCTGGACTTAACGCACATGGATATAAGACATATCACGCAAACGTGGAAGGTAGGATTAGAGCAGCTGTTATGGTAAGTAAAACACTTAACTCATATTTGTTGTCTAATTTCAGTACTGAAGACCTTGCGGTAGTAGCTATAGAACGAGGAACGGGGGATGCTCTTGTCATAGCATCCTGCTACATGGCGCACGATGCTGACGCTCCCCCGCGTGAGTTAGAGATGCTGGAGGCAGGCTACAGGCGCGTAGGGCGAAATATCGTCATTGGCGCGGATGCAAATGCACACCACCATGTATGGGGATGTGATGACATCAATGAACGGGGTGAGTCGCTTTTTTGTTTCTTACTCCAAAGTAGTTTACAAGTAGTTAATAGAGGGAACACTCCCACATACGTGGGACCAACGTCCAAAAACGTATTAGATATCACTCTTTGTTCGGAACCAAGTACAGCCGTATCCGACTGGAGGGTCCTAAACAGACCCTCCTTCTCGGATCATGCGTACATTGGTTATAACATAGCTTTAAGTACAGTTAAAGGAGGGGTACTTTTTAGAAATCCCAAAACAACAAATTGGACCCGCTTTCAAGGGTATCTGAAATCAAAGCTTCGGCAACCAGAGACGATTAGTAATGTTGAGGATCTGGAGAAATCCACAGATATCCTAACAACAACACTAACAAAAGCTTATAAATCAGCCTGTCCCCTCAGGAAACCCAGGAACAAAACGAAACCACCATGGTGGAGTAAAGAGCTGGGTGCCCTAAGGAGCTAGACTAGAGACTTATTCAAGCTAGCAAAGCTAGCGGACTCAGCTGAGTGCTGGGACGAGTACAGATATCTGCTAAAGATGTACAAGAAAGAAATTCGTACAGCAAAAAGAATCTCTTGGCAAAAGTTCTGTGGTGACATGGAAAGTTCCAATGAGACTGCGAGATTGAGAAAGGTTCTTTCGAAGGGCGTACAAGTTCAGGGCCTTATTAAAAAGGAAAATGGGGAATGGGCGCGTAATGGTGCAGAATCCCTCGAAGCACTCATCAATGCTCACTTTCCATCAGAAGAAGGCATTGACGGACAAATAAATAGCATAGGCTCATCAATACAGGAGCGTGATATTGAAGGACTGATAACACATTCCAAAATTAAGTGGGCACTAAACTCGTTTTCCAAGTTTAAGTCGCCAGGCCCAGATGGGATCTTCCCCGCCATGCTCCAAATGGCCGGAAAGAGAACCATAGAATGGCTTAGTGTAATATTCGAAAGTTGCATAAGACTGAGGCACGTGCCGGAAGTATGGAGAACTGCCCGTGTGGTGTTCATACCGAAGGCAGGCAAGAGCAGTCACATGTACACTGGAGACTACAGGCCGATTAGTCTGACGTCATTTATACTAAAAACCCTCGAGAGGCTAATAGACACTCACATTAAATTAAATGTGAAGGAGGATTTAATTTCCAATACACAACACGCATACACCAAGGGCAGGTCTGTGGACACAGCTCTGCATAGGGTCGTTATGCACATAGAGAAAGCCCTAGAACATGGGGAATTTGCAATAGGTGTCTTCCTAGACATAGCAGGAGCATTCAACAATCTTTCAAAGCGAGCCATAATGGACGGACTACGACACATTGAGGTGGATCCCGCCTTGGAAAATTGGATCGGCTGCATGCTGGGGTGCAGGAAGATCACTTCCAGTTGGGGCGGTTACGAAACCACAAAAGTAGTACATAGAGGCACCCCGCAGGGTGGAGTACTATCGCCGCTGCTGTGGAACCTGGCCCTTAACAAACTGCTCAAGCAGTTCGAAGGGGGGCCAGTAAAACTGACAGCATATGCAGATGACGTCTCAGTCATAATAAGCGGGAAATGTCTATCGACGCTCAGCTCGCTGATGAACCAGGCGCTTAGGGTCATCCATGACTGGGCCTGCGAGGTTGGGCTGAGCACAAATGCTGATAAGACAGACCTAATATTATTTACCAGAAAATACAAAGTACCAAGTTGGGTAAAGCCAAAACTAGGAGATGTGGTATTAGAACCGAAGGTTAGTACCAAATATTTAGGTATTATACTGGATAGCAAGTTGAGTTGCAAACTCAACGTACAAGAACGGTCGAAAAAGGCCTCAGCAGCTCTGTATATCTGTAAGAGGATGCTGGGCTGCACTTGGGGTCTTTCGCCTGCCTTGTCTTATTGGGTTTTCAATGCGATTGTTAGACCAATTTTATTCCATGGGGTCCTGGTTTGGTGGACCGCCTTAACGAAGAAAACGTATATGAAGTCAATAGAGAGAGTGTATAGAACATCTATGATAAGCATAACGGGTGCGCTTAAAACCACACCGACAGCAGCGTTACACGCCATTTTGCATCTACCGCCCGCAAACATAACGGCAAAGAACATAGCGTTAACAACTGCAAACAGGCTATATGCCACGGGGCAGTTTGAGTGCAGATCATTTGGCCATAGTAGTATAGCGTCTTCCTTGATAAGACATGTAGACTACACGGTCCCTTGCCTGCGCTTCGAAGAGGTTCTGGAAGCCACTATAGAGGAGGAGGGCTGGAGGAGAGGTGCAGAAATGACGGAAAACACGGTACACATATATACAGATGGTTCCAAAATGACGGAAGGAGTAGGAGCCGCAGTGTACTGTAATGACTTGGGGATCACTAAATCATTGAAATTGCCAGATCATTGCAGTATATTCCAGGCGGAAGTCATAGCCATTAAAGTGGGAGCAGAAATAGCTGTAGAAAGTCTAGCGCTCGGAGAGCGGGTGAACTTTTACGTCGACAGTCAGGCGGCTATCAAGGCCATAATCTCAAATAGTAGCACTTCTTTGAGCGTACTAGAGTGCAAAAGAAGTCTTGAAAAACTTAGTATAGAACATAGAGTACATATCTTTTGGACCCCAGGCCACAAAGGTATAGAGGGAAACGAGAAAGCTGATGAGCTAGCAAAGAGTGGAGTGGCACTAGATGCGAGCTACAGTATTAACGTACCCATCCCGCTAAGGGAATTAAAGCGTAGGTGCGATTTACACATGGTTAAACAAGCAGATAAGGCATGGGAAGAAGTGCAAGGCTGTAAAATCTCCAAAATCCTGTGCAAATCGTACGACATGAAACTTACAAAAACAATTGTATCCCTCAAAAGGGAAGACTGTAGACTGCTAATTGGTATCCTTACAGGGCACTGCCTTCTGGCAGGCCATGCCCACAAGATCGGTCTTGTTTCCGACAGCATGTGTATAAAATGCAAAGCGGAGACGGAGACTGTGGAGCATGTCATGTGCACATGCCCCGCTCTATCCAGACTGCGGCTTCAAACATTTGGAAAGGGACAATTGCCCAACCTAGCTTCACTGACAGAAATAGGCCCAAGTAGGCTTCTGGTTTTTGCGAAGCAAACATTACTGTTTTGTAAAATAGACACTGAAGTGTCAACTGTATAACAAGAGGTCGTCAAAGTTTTTCTGGTAACACTACGGACGCTATGCGTCTATGTGAGGCCACTGCGTTGGCCTGCCAGCACAACCTAACCTAACCTAACCGGCGAGCTTAAGCTGTTACTCATGCAAGTTTCAAGCAGTTTTGAAATTTCGTACATTATACAGTTACTAGTAGGGAAAATATGACACGGATACTCCACACTTTTATTTTTTATTTTTTTTATTTATAATACTTTTTTTTCAGCACACAAGTAAAACTCAAATTTTCGTGAGCTCAAAAAGCATATTCTTCCCAAAGAAAGATTGAAGGGTATTTTTAAAGTGAAATGCTAATTAAAAATATATTCAATTAAGATGTTATAAGATTTAGAGAAATAATGTATTTTATGTGTTTTTTAAATTTATTTTAATTTCTTTAAATTTAATTTAATGAACTAAAAGTAATAATTCAATTTGGTTTAATTTATTTGAATTTATTTTATTCAATATCATATTTTTATCTATTTATTTTAATTTTATTTTAAATTATTTAATTTTATTTAATTTGGTTTGAGTTTATTTTATTTTGTTTAATATATATAATTTAGTTAAATTTTATTTTACTTTATTTTGTTTCATTTTATATTATTTCATTTTATGTGGTTTTATTTTATTTTAATTTATTACATTTTATTATAATTTATTTTATTTTATTTTTGAATTACACAAAGAAACTTTAACAACAACAACAACAACAAACAATATAGACAAAGTGGTGGCTATTTCGATTCCGAGTGACTGTATGATGCACTAAGCCTGGCGCTTGCAACATCGACTAATGTGACGCCACAAAAATTGTATGCACGAAAAAAATCTTATGATAGCAGCCCAATGGAAAATGGGTGCGCAGGTGTGTACGTGTCTGTGTGTGTGTTGTCGCGCAGTGATGATTGGTCATTTTCGCAATCCATGCGAGCAGCAGCACATAATCTCCAAAGCTAGTAAGCAACTTTCAAGCATTCAACAGCAGCGTTGTCGTAGCACGTATGGCTAGTGGCAGCAGTAATCTTCCATAATTCGTCACTTCGCCGTAAATGACTTGCAGCGATGCGCTTAAGGGGCCAGTCACTTGGTGATTTCATGGCATAACCGAAAATGGGAGTTCCAATGGTGTTGGCGCTCAATTGAATCATTGCATTCGCTGTAGTTTTGTTGTTGTTGTCACTATTTATCTACCTCTTCTTCTATAAAATTCACATCACATAAACATTCAATCCACTTCCAATTTTCCAATTTTTCTGTGTTTATTTATTTATTTTTTAAGTTTTTTACGAAAGTGAAAACCAATTTGCTACGAATGCAATGCAATACACTAAACACTACAATAACAACAGCAATAATGCTCGCTATTCACATGCTATCTATCAAGTACCTACCAACCATATATATTTTTAGTCATGAAAAAACGTTTAAGTGCTTTCCAAAACATGCAATGCAACAACACCTTATAACAACATTAACCGTAACAGCAGCAATCAATCTTCATCTGCGTGCCTTTGTACGCTATTTATTTGTTTGTGTGTGTGTTTGGCAGTTGCCAAGTATCTCTCACTGCCTTTAGATTTCTTCCCTTAAGCTCTAAGCTGCAGTTTTTTTTGTTATTTTTATGCTTCAATTACACCTACACGATTTTTATGACTGAAAATGTTATCATAACCCAACACACCATAAGTGAGAGTTTTCTACAAGGTACAAAATTCATAAATTCACCGAGTTAGGGGTATCGAAGAATAGGTTTGCTCGAAAAAGGGCTGCTCAATAACCATTAAAAAATTTAAATTTTTCCCCATTTCTTCTCACAACGACATTTTGAAGGTAAAATAAAATATGAATGTTTTAAAAATCTAGTATATAAATAATTATAAAAGAGGGCGCTGGCCCCTAAAAGCGATTTCGATATGATACCTTAATTTGTTTTTAATCTATGATAAATAATAGTTGTGAAATATAGTGAATCAAAAGAGGGCAGTGCCACTCAGATTTAAAAACGTTATGAATTTCAATATACACACTCTATTTTCATGAACCGAAAATTCTATTATAACTTTAGCCCGATGTTTGTAAGTATAAGAATAAGGAGAGATGGACGCACCAATAAGCATACGGAAGTTTCTCAGTTTTGGAGATACCTAGCTAAAATTTGGCATGCGGCCGCCATTTTGTAATATATATATATATAATTTTTCGGAACCAACAAGATCGGACCGGTACAACACATAGCTGCCATACAATCAAAATCAGTAAGATTGTACCATATAGGCCCCATACAATCGATTATTCCCATAAATGGGGTTTGAGTTGTACATCTTTCACTTAACAAGGTAAGAACGTAAAATTTTACATAATACGTTACACATTTTTTGTGTTTTCCAAAATATTCGATATATAAAAAGTAAGCGTCTCTATTAGCCGATTTCCCTCATTTTCACTACCGATTTGAGAAGGGTACCAAGAAACATACGTACATTTTTTGTTAAATATCTCAAAAATTGCTGAAATTATCGTATTTACAGACGGAGATGAAAATATTATACATAGGCGTTATTCAGTGTACTTGCTGGTGGCTGTCTGTATTTTACATGATGCATCAAGTTCCTGCGGCCGCCGTGGTGTGAAGGTAGTGTTGCCGGCCTAGCACACCGAAGGTCCATGGTTCGAGCCCTGGTACAGGTAACATCAAAAGTGATTTGAAAAAAGTTTTTCAAAACGGGGTCGCCCCTCGGCAGTGGTTTGGCAAACTCTCCGAGTGTATTTCTGCCATGACAGGCTTCTCAGCAAAAAATTCGTCTCCTTTGTAGATGCCGTTCGGAGTCGGCAAAAAACTGTAGGTCCCACCAATTTGTAGGGAAAAATTCAAATCGGCACACCACAAATTGGAAGAGAAGCTTGGCGCAAAAATCTCTTAGGAGGTTTATGATGATATACCTGTTGTATATCGCGCCATAGATAGATAGATCAAGTTCCTGCAATCATTGTAGATATATTATTGCAAATTATTTGAAACCTATTTTCCTACTCAATTAAATTATTTGGTTTGTTGGGTTAATTTCGCTGTACTTTATTGCACCATTGCAATTTTTTTTACAAACATATACGAGGTGTGTTCAAAAAGTATCGCGAATTTTGAATTTTCGCTGGTTACGTATATTCGAATTTCGAATTTTTTGTGGCGTTATGTTGGTACTCATGTCTCTCACTTATGCCGACAAGCTCGGCCATTTTGAATGTTCAGTTAATTGTTGACAGCTGCTTTGCTTGCACGTGTTTTGGATCGTCTTCGATTTTTACCTATTTTTTTTACCAAAATTGCTCAATTGTGACCAAAAACAGCATCGCATGAACATTACTAATGAGATGTTAAACTCTGGCCGCGACGACCCAAATTTGCTCCAGAGAGTCATAACCGGTGACAAATCGTGGGTTTACGGTTATGACGTGGAAACCAAAGCTCAATCATCTCAATGGAAGCTTCCGCACGAACCAAGACCGAAAAAAGCCCGCCAAGTTCGGTCGAATGTGAAAGTTTTGCTGACAGTTTTCTTCGATTGCAGGGGCGTGGTGCATCATGAGTTCTTGGCGCAGGGAAGAACGGTCAATAGGGAATATTACCTGCAAGTTACGCGCAATTTGCGCGAAGCAATCCGCCAGAAACGCCCGGATTTGTGGAACAACAAAAATTGGCTTTTGCACCACGATAACGCCCCTGCTCACGCATCGTTGCTTGTGCGCGACTTTTTGGCCAAAAACAACACACTAATGATGCCGCAGCCACCGTATTCCCCAGATCTGGCCCCCTGTGACTTTTTCTTGTTCCCTAAACTGAAGAGGCCCATGAAAGGACGACGTTACGCTTCTCTTGACGAGAGAAAGACGGCATCGAAGGAGGAGCTGAACAAGATACAAAAAAATGATTTTTTGAAGTGCTTCGAAGATTGGAAAAACCGTTGGCACAAGTGTATAATATCTCATGGGGATTACTTTGAAGGGGACAAAATAGATATTCATGAATAAATAAATAATTTTTGAACACACCTCGTAAATCTACGTCGCTATTTTTTGTTGTTACGATAACACGAACAAAGCATACATAAATACAAAATAATGGGAAAATACTGCATGTAATGAAGACATTAACAGCGATTTAAAAAATATTTAGTTCGCACAACCATTATTAAGATGTTTCGATATTTTCTTGCCTTACATTTTTTCGCATGCATTTAAAATTTTTTTATTTCCTGTTTATCTAATTTCCACTACTATTGTGTGGTTAGTTTGACCGTAAAAAATTTTTATTTTTAAATTTTTTTATTTTTTTTTATGTAACTAGATTTTGGATACCTGAAACGAAATTGCTTAAGCGATGTTTGGGACTTTCACAAGTAGCACACAAATGCTTCTTAAGGTTAAACAAATGTTAAATACGAATTTGAGTGGAATTTGGGACTTCAAAGGGGGAAATTTGGCACACAGGTTGATCCACGCCCCTTTTTCGATATCGAAAATTTGGAAAAACGTATAAAATGGGTTAATTCAATAATCAAAGCAGCTACAATGATGAAATTTGCTATATTTATGATTTTGGTTGTCCCATTGACGATTTTATCAAATTTTTGGAAAAAGGGCGTGGCACCGCCATACATGAGTGAAGAAATTTTCAAGTTTTGACTCTTAATAACTTTAGAACCGTTTCCGCTAGTGTAACGAAATTTCGTAGAATGTATACTATTGTTGTGATAAATGCAACCATAGAAAATAAGCGACATTCCATTTCGACCACGCCTACTTTTTCATAAAAGTTATATGGAAAGGAGGTGGAAATATTGAACTGCCCATATCTAATTAACTGATACAGGTATAATATCAATTTTCTTATCCTTTATATGCAAAATTTCGGGAAGTGGGTGTGGCACTTATAAGTCAAGCAAATTTAAAATTCGACTATTAATAACTGCAGAAGGGTGTAAGGTAGAATTACAAAGCTTGATACAAAGTCTACTATAGACATCTAGAGTACGCCCAGATAATAAGCAAAATCGGTCGACGACCACACCCACTTTTGGATCAAAGTTTTCTAAAAGAAAGGTAGGAAACCGGAACATGCCATATCTCCTTCACTGATGTAGATAGAATGCTAGGATTTCTTAGCTATAATGACCTGATGATTTTATTTATGATTTTTTTTTAATTTTGTAAAATGGGAGTGGCACCGCCAACATATAAATTATCAAAATGTCAAATTTCAGCTACTGTTAACTTCAACGATTTTCAAAATTATATATATGTAGCCTATGGCGTAACCAGTGAATCCAAGAATCTATTGTGAAACTTTCATAAAGATCGGTTGAGTACCTTGGACGTATATGCAAGATTAAAATTTTATATGACATCGGGGCGTGGCATATCCCACTTTTACAAAATTATATATAGCCCATACTGTAACTAGTGAACCCAGGAATCTACTGTGACGACGCCAGACACACAGACAAACATTCATTTTTATTTATAAGATTGCCCACATCGTAGTAGAAAAAGTTTAAAACCTCTACAGGTCGTAACTCCACAACAATTTACCAATTTACCACGACCACTTTATTACAGCTGGGTATTTAATGTGCGGTTTCACCCGAACTTAGACTTTACTTTACTTGTTCTTTTTATTTTTGAAAATTATTACTTTTTTTAATTTTTTTAATATTTTTTTTCTTAATTATTGAAAGTTTTTATTAGAATAGGACAGGAACATTTTAGAGACAACCGCCAAAGTTTTTCTTATAGATCTATTTCGGAATCGGTTAGACTTCTTCACTACACTCTGCTAACCATTAAGCTAACAGAGAGCTGGTTTTTGTGTCAATATAATAATAAATAAAATAAAATAAAAAAGAAATAAAATGAAATAAAAAGAACTAAATTAAATTAAATTAATATAAACTGAATTAAACTACATTAAACTAAATTAAACTAAATTAATTTTAATTAAACTAAATTAAATTAAATTAAATTAAATTAAATTGAATAAAATAAAATTAAATATAATAAAATAAAATAAAATAAAATTAAAAAAATAAAATAAAATAAAATAAAATAAAATAAAATAAAATAAAATAATTAAAAATAAAATAAAAATAAAATAAAATAAAATAAAATAAAATAAAATAAAATAAAATAAAGTAAAGTAAAATAAAATAAAATCAAATAAAATAAAATAAAATGAAATAAAATAAAATAGAATAAAATAAAATGAAATAGAATAAAATAAAATAAAATAAAATAAAATGAAATAAAATAAAACAAAATAAAATAAGCAAAGAGAGATGGAAACCACCACTTTGAGTGGAGGACCAAGTACAAGGTGGCGCAAAAGTAAGCTTCCGATGTTCAGCATATCGGTTGTGGCACGTGCAGTGTGTGCTGTTGCACCGTCTTGTTGGAACCACATGTTTTCCAATCCCAATTCATCAAGTTGCGGCAAAAAGAACTCGTTGATCATTGCTCTGTAGCGCTCACCATTCACAGTAACCGTTTGGCCCCGACCGATTATTGGTCAAATGAATAGTCAGCAATATTCCGCGTTCTGGAGCAGTGTAGCGTAACATTGTTTATTAACGTGTATTTCGCATGTGTTTACTACACAAATGTCAAAACAGAACTGACTTTATGGGCCAATCGCAAAATTTATAGCATTGTCTGATAGGAGGATTACTTTTGCGCCACCCTGTAGTACGAAATGCGATTCCGTGGTGTTTTCAATTGGACGGTTTAGTCATTTTAAGCAAGTAAGCTCAAGTAGGTGACATAATTCACTAGGTTTACGAAAATCGGAGCAGATATTGAACTCTTAAGAGGTTGGACTATTTGATTTCTGACAGAGAAATTCGCTCAGATAAGTTACAAATCAAAGAATATCACTGCGACGATGGCATGCAAGTTTTTGAAATTTTTTTGTCGCTATGATAACAACAACCGCGTCATTATTTGGCTCAGGAACCGCATCTGTCGATTGTTTCTTGGTTCCCAATTAAACCCCATGCAATGCCGGCGAAAGGATAACTATTTTAAACCAACTCGTTACTTCTTTAACATTCGACTCTGAATTTATTGCCCCTGCTGAAAAACTCCACAGTGGAAATCACAAGCTAGTCGCCAGACCTCGCTTTGACCTTGGAAAATATATACTTGTAAGTGACTACTAAGATAAGTGCTTGAATGTTTCTTTCGAGCTTTCGTTTTTATTTCATTTTTGTTTCCAGCACTTAGACCCTTGTTATATAAAACGATTAGTGTGGAATCAAGTCACTTTTCCTGGTTGAAAACTAAATCTGTATAAGAGTAGGGCGACACTCACTATAGTGACTGGCAGTATTTGTAACCATTTTACTTTTGGTAACAAATGCTTTCTATGAGGTTTTCAATTAAAATAATAAAGACAATTTCATGAGGACCAACAATTTATTAATTTGAAGTGCAACAACTCGAATGCCCTTCTTAAATAAAATACCCTTAATTTTCCTCACACGAAACAAAAAATCCAAGTAACAAGAAAGCGAAAAGTTCAAAAATGCTTTATTGTGTCGTTCATTTCACCTTTCATAAATACTAAAAATAATATTTTAAAAATGTAACGAAAATGAAACTGAGAAAAACTGGAGCAAAAGGGAAAACCACTTAAAAGTGCACTTAGGATAATAGAACGTCGTCTAGTTATTGGTCAAGAGCCAAAACACACACAAAAACAACGATGAGAGCAACTTTTATGTCCAGGGTTTCCCAAAAAGAGCGCCACCACATACCGTGACAGCGCACAAAAAGCTGTAATTTTTTCGAATTAGTAACAACGAAAACACTCCCGGCTAAAACAACAACAAAAACAACAGCAACTACACAGCAAGCTCAGGAACTTGAAACGTCAGGAGCAGAAAAGGCTTTAAGCTCTATAAATGAGTATGTATGTATGTGTGTGGTATTTTAGAGTAAAAGATTGTCGGAAACAAAATATAAAGCAGTTGCAAAGTGAAAGCAATGAGATACCGTCAAGTGAACAAATGGACAAGTGCCAAAATAAGAGGAAATCGTAATGAACTCAAGCTTTTTGTATACCCTTCATGAACATTAGTACTTTGGTTCACTGAGGGATTTTGTTAGTACGAGAAGAAGCAGTTATAGTTTCATTCATAACTTTAAAGCAATGTTTGTAAAGTGCTACAAATAGTCACACTGAACAACACCTTAACCAATGAGCCGTTCCGCTAAGCTACGTTATGCTTATTCAGTGTCTCGAAGTTTTTTAGACTCCAATGGTGATTTGAAAAGTGATTCGCTCACTACTTACGGAACGTCAAGCATGGGTACATTTAAGGAATCAAACAACTAAAGCAAGCTTAAGTATTTCCTATGCTGATGCCGGGGGTGGTTTACTACTAACTGGGGCAAAGGTCAACCTATACACGACACATCTAACACACATATACATGCTATTTACGTCGACAAAGCTTTGCCGACAGAACTCAAGTAAACACAAATTCTAAGGGTTACTTTCGATAATCATCCAGGTCTATCAGAATACCTCTCTCAGAACTGATGAGGGATGTCTTCGTGTTTTTTTCCTGCAAAACATGTTTTAAAAGAGCACAACTTTTGTAAAAAACTTAGCTTCTTAGACCTAGATTGAGGCAAACGCTCTCCTCAAAATGAATTTGTCCCCAATGGTAGACACACCTTTACGAAAATAAGAAGTTCGCTGGCGTTTGTGGCGTAGTTGATTACAGGCTCATCTGTCTAAGGAAAAATATCAAAACGCTGCGAAATACCGAGATCAAGGTTGTCCGACTCAGTTAATTTTTTATTGAAAGCGACTTTCCCTTGTGCGAACTTTCTGGGGAGACTCGATTTCACTTCCGGCATGTGGTCTGTCCACCAATGAAAAAAATCATATTTCTAACTGCTAAACGAAGTGCTGGTTTCCTAGGACTTCCGTTAAAAGAGATTGACGACAATTCTCTGCAGTCAATGCGCTGATTAGGCAGGGCGAAGTACTGTGAAAATAACAACAACTCCTATCGCTACCGTTTAAACTCTAAATGCTCTAACCTATGTGAGAGCAACCAGCAAACTCAAATTACTCCCAGCTGTAAGGCGTGGCCTCTTCATTAAGTTTCCAGAACCCTTTCCACCTACGATCCCAGGATACTTAGGCATGTACAGGGTGGCTAATGAAAGCCGCTACAAAAAAAAATTAAATAACTTTTTTTCTATTTAATGAATCTGGTTAATTTTTTTTTTATTTTGCAGATTGACTTTTACATTTAACAAAAATGGATAACTGGGACACTGAAACTAGAATTTGGATTGTCCGCCGCTATCACGCACTGGAGTCCGTAGTTTCGGTTCAAAGAGAGTATAGGCGCACGTTTGGCGGCAATCCTCCGAGCAGATGGACCATAATAAGACTTGTAAACAATTTTTCCGAGCATGGGACAGTCAACAGAAGACCTTACCATCGAAACCCTTCAGTTCGAACGGAGGTAACAATCGCTGCTGTAGCTGCTGCCATACAAAACAATCCACGTGTTTCGACAAGAAGCTTATCTGCTCAAATGGGTGTAAGCAGACAGTCATTACAGTCAATTATGCACAAAGATTTGGACTTATTCCCATATAAAATTCAAATGGCCAACAAACTGAACGCTGCAGACTTGCCGATTCGCTTGGAATTTTGCCAGAAGATGCTTCAAATGGTGGAAGAGGATGGAAACATGTTGAACTGTCTTTTCATGTCTGACGAGGCCCATTTCGATTTAAACGGCAACATAAACAAACAAAATTGTCGAATATGGAGTGCTTCCAACCCACAGATACTCCATGAGACGGAATTGCATCCACTTCGTGTCACAGTGTGGTGTGCTGTTTCATCACGCTGCATTGTCGGGCCCTACTTCTTCGAAGAAAACGGTCACACCGTTACGGTTACTGGAGACCGTTACTTGAGCATGTTGAGAGAGTTTTTCTATCCGAATGAGAATTTCTTTCAACTCTGTGTGGTTTCAGCAAGATGGTGCAGCTCCTCATATAGCCCAACCTGTTATGACAGAATTGCGACGAAAATTTCCCAATAAGCTGATATCCAGAAACTCCACATTCCGTTGGCCACCCAGGTCGCCTGACCTTACTGCACCTGACTTTTTCTTGTGGGGTTATTGCAAACAGGAAGTCTTCAAAGCAAAACCAACAAATTTGAATGAACTAAGGCAATCCATTCGAGAAACAATTGCGGCTATTCCTGTCTCAACTCTCCAAGCAGTAATGAACAACTTTTTGGTAAGATGCCGCACATGCATCGACGAGCAGGGGGGGCATTTAAATTCCATTATTTTTAAGACTAATTAAGCTATATTTAATAAAATTTAATGAGCTTTAACATGAATAAAAGAAAAATGAATTCCATTAAAAATTATTTGAGTTTCTTAATGTAGCAAAATTCATCAGCCACCCTGTATTCAGGCTTCTCGTATCTTCTCACGAAAATACGGCCAGGAAATATATGGAAATTTTATCATTTATGTAAAGGTCTTAGCTAACTCACTAGTTTGAGCGGGTAAACGGTGCAAGTTCAATGTCTATGACATTGAACCCCATGCAAGGCCCACTTGAGAGTTAATAAGATCAGTGTTCTATATAATAAAAAAGAAATCATGAAAGGTATATGTGGCTGTGGACAGTCTAAGGGGTACTGTCTTACTTGTTATCTTTTGGAAAAACGAAAAAAGCTCAAAAAAGGAAATGGACAACGAGCTGGTGAACTGGCGAACTCGACTACACACAACTCACAAAGGGCAAGCCATATGAATGTAGATTAAGATGGACCATGGCAGGGAGATGAACGTCGGCAAGGAATGCAACACGAAGCGACACAGTGACAAGTGGACTAAACTGCCAGACAGACAAACAAACCAGCTGGATAGGCGGATAAACGATTCTCCGGTACTGCATTTTAGAGCACTTTTAAATGCTGAAAAAGCGTTGTATGTTCGAGGCAAATAAGAACCCAAAAACGCCCGTACACAAAAGAGCAAAAAAGGACGAAAAATTATATGGAAAAAAAAACTTTATTTAAAGTAACAGCAACTGAGTGTCAGCAAAAAATTGAGGAAGTAAAAGAATGAAAGGCGGGCACTAAAGGGAAACGTGCAATAGAATTAAGACAGCTAAATCTGCTTTCGTTTGTCTGATTATCAGCTGCAAAGCGAAGCTAAAGTGAGCTCATGCCAAATAGAGAGAAAAAAAAGCTAAAAGCCAAAGCAATTGAACTTAAATGTGGGTGTTGCATGGCAAGGCAAGCCAAAGTAAGTTCTGCAACAAGAGAGAGAGCGAGATAGATACAACGAAAGTGAAAAACGAGAAAAAATTAACACGAGAAATGTGAATAAAAAAGAAAATTAAAATCCACAACTGACACTTGCAGCTCGGCTTCCTTTGGTGTTTGCTGGAGCGCTTGCAGTGCTTGTTGTTGTTTTTGTTGCAGCAAGCAATGGAATCAATTTGGCACTTTAAATGATAAATGAGGGCAAACAAAAAGTTCTTACAACAACAACACAAACTAACGAACTTAATTTAGTAAAATGCGAAAAAAAACAAAAAAAAAAAAAACACCAAAACCAAGTGAAAATAAAGTTGGAGCAAAAGCGCATCAGCCAACAGAAAAGAATGTGTTGATAAGCTGCAACGAACGGATGTCGGAAATTACTGCTGAGGACGACGTACGAATTGTACAGGTTGGATTAATTGATTTCACCCCCGAATGAGCAATCAAATGGGAAAAGTGTGTTTAATTGGAAGTGTGCATGTGTGGGTGGCTTGAGAAGCTTTGACGATAAAGTTCAATTCAATGCGAACTAAATGGGGTAAGATTAGCAATTTGGCTAATTAAACTTTTATAAGTTACGTGTTGAAAGGTTAGAAATAAGTTAAATTTTTTTTAGCTATGGACACGTGGTGTGTTTAAGCGTAATGTTTGGAAAAGGACTGCTGGACTGCAAAGAGCTGTGAGGAGCATTTTTTTTTTTACTTTTCGCGCGCTATGAGAGTGGTATGCAGAAGTGATTGGATGAATTTCTGTGGGGATTATACGTGCCTACTACCAAGAACGCTGCCTACAGGGCCATGTTGAGAGCGAATGCAACTAAGAGTGTGTGTGAGTTGAGAAGAGCGGGGAGACGGCTTTTCCGTACAAAAAAAAAGGCGCAGAAAAGCGTGAGTACGAAGAGCTTGAGATGTTAGCCAACAGGAATAGCGTCCGAAAATTCTACAAAAAATACGGTGAGGGTTTAAAGACTGGGGCGAGCTCCTGTGAAAATGAGAACGGCGACCTGGTAACCGATGTTCAGAGAGTACTAAGATTATGAAGGGAGCACTTCTCTGCCTTTTTAAATAGAGAAATGTACCAAAAACCCAGAGAAGATGTCGAACCCGACCCTACAATCGAAGAAAATGGAATGGTGTGCCCCAATCCGCCTATGACTAGCTGCAAATAGCAATATTCCGATTGAAAAACAATAAGTAGTAGGCGCAGATGGATTGCCCACTGTCTTTTTTTAAGCAAGGCGGAAACGGTAAACGGCATGCATCAGCTTCTATGCAGAATATGGTAGGATGAATGCATGCCTGAAGACTGGAATCTAGCGCAGGATCAGCCTACTTAATGTCACATGTGAGGTTCCGGTAAACCTGCCGTCGACCAGAATTTTACAATCTTGGAGAAGACCCTTGAGAAAAGACAACATCTGATGAGGTAGCTCTATGAGTATTCGATAGAAAGATTGTTCGAAAGATTGATGGGACCATTGCGCACGGCGAGTACCGAAACAGATTTAATGATGAGCTTCCCTCAGACATCGTCATAGTCCAAACCCAGCATTTCGTTGGCTAGGCCATGTTGTGCGAATGAATGAAGATGTTCCGGCTCAGAAGGTATTCTTATCGGCACCTACCGGTGGTAGCAGAGGAAGAGGAAGACCACCACTCCCATGGAAGGACCAAGTGAATACCGATGCCGTGGTTTTACCAACAGGCGTCAGCTAGCAGAGTTTAGAAACGACTGGCGAGCTATGTAGGACGGCTAAAATTGGTTAAGCTCCGTGTAAAGCAGAAGAATAATTCTATAAAGCCGTTAACCTTTAGTTATGTTATGCTTAGAAAAATAAGTCAACTCTCCTCACGTCTTTGGCGAAGGTGGCAGAAATTTAGCAGCGCTTTAGAGCTACCATGAGAAAGTGATGTACAACTTGCCATTGTTAAAGGAGACGGCAAAGTTCCAAAAAAGTTAAACTTAGAGCTACACTCTTCCTGTCTAGCTCTGTGTCGGTTACACGTCGAACTGTCGACGTGGGAATCGGTTCAGATCGAGTTGAAAAGTAATGCACTTGGTATAGAATTGCCACTTGAAACCAGTGCAGGGATATTGAGCTAGAACTAGTAGTATCTTCAAATGGTTTAGCTCTAGGTCACTCCTAGTATCGATACTGATATGGTCATTCTCTACCTGTCCTTTCCATCTCAGTCGTGGCATCCGGTTTAATCTCTCTAAAAAAAATCTTGTGACTAACATCTCAAGAGAGTCTATTAAGTCTACAGTGGACTATAATCCAAAATAAATCCATTTTGATTTGCGTAGCGTACTCATAGGAGTTGAAAGAGATATGGACCAGTACCCTTTCTGGGTACGAATGTGTGCAATTGCTCTCTTTAAGAGCGGTTAAAACAAATGCGAAAAGATCAATCGTTGGCATTAGTCGCATACTCCTTTACCACTTATCCTGGGCTGATCCAAGATCTATCTAATTTTTTGAATTTTTGCTGCCGAGTTCAAATATTATTGTTATTATTTTGGCTATGTATTGAATCCTTCCTTTTTTGGATAGTTGTTAAATCGGTGCCTTGATGCTTACTCCTTGTGAAAAGCGGTCCTTAGGTAGAACAGTTATTTTTGTATGAAGAAACAGCTTATCCGTTTCGTGTAGATAGAGGTCGTCCAGCTCGGATTCATACTATCTTCAAGGTTTATCCCGTTCTACGTAACGAGAGATCTTCTACCGGTTCCTACAAAGATTACCGGACCCTTCATGCTTTCCATTTATTCTCTCTCTCTATGGCGCGATATACAACAGGTATATCATCATAAACCTCCTAAGAGATTTTTGCGCCAAGCTTCTCTTCCAATTTGTGGTGTGCCGATTTGAATTTTCCCTACAAATTGGTGGGACCTACAGTTTTTTGCCGACTCCGAACGGCGGCCGCTGTGGTGTGAAGGTAGTGTTGCCGGCCTACCACACCGAAGGTCCATGGTTCGAGCCCTGGTACAGGTAACATCAAAAGTGAATTGAAAAAAGTTTTTCAAAACGGGGTCGCCCCTCGGCAGTGGTTTGGCAAACTCTCCGAGTGTATTTCTGCCATGACAGGCTTCTCAGCAAAAATTCGTCTCCTTTCCATTTATTACTGAGCGAAATATTCATCTTGACTTCCACCGAAGATGTAAAAGGGATGGAGTACTAGAACTGGTAATGAGTATGGGAAAGCCTGTTTAGAGATACGGGCCAGAAGTGGTTGTTTCCTACTTACTTTGGCCATAAATAAAACGATTACTCACCCTGTTTTCCCAATGGCCTCGATACTTGTAGTAAGAAATGTTATAAATGGTTGTGGACCTGCAAAAGCCCATCCTAACCAAATATTTTTTAAGAAGATCCTTTATAGCTTTACACATACTACGGAAGCATATTAGTTAAGGCACTTTTAATAGAAGCAAGTTTATTACCGTTTCGTTATTTCTTAAAAATCACATCCAGTAAAACTCTCGCATAATCCTTACTCATCTCTACTTCTTATCGATTACGCAAGCTAACCCTAATTCAACCACTGTAATGCTATCAGAATTCCTTAAGCTCAACACGTCATCCACTTCAATGCATACATTTGTGAACTCATCACGTGAGACCTCAGAACAAGAATTGCTCATCAAATTTTTTTTGTATTTGCTGAGCATCGCCACTACCTACTTCATCAAATTTTCGTTGCCGAGTTAACGTTATCGCATTCATCAAGCATCCTTTAAGCAACCATTGATCCACCCCCCATCTATGTAGGTTGGTCATAAGCTTATCATAATTCCAAGCAAGTGTCTGCAGCCGGTTGCAGCCACTTGAAGCTTACCGCTTGTCAGCGTTGATTACTTGCGTACTTTCCTAGGGAATGGCTTGGCTTGGCTTCAGCTGCTTGTTTACACCACAGACACCCATCAATTATGATCATCTAAGTTTCGAAATTGGGTCAGTGCAATAATCTTCAACTCATTTCGTTGCAAATGAAGGCATGCATTTGGGATTTTGGCTGCGTGTGTGCGCCCCTTCTTCCTTTGCTAGGCACGTTATTGCAGTACAAATTTGTTATTGTTGTATGGATATTCACCTACATAGTATGAAGTATAAGGCTTGCCAGATTGCGTAAGCATTATTTGATCTCTAAACTTTGCTGACATCAATAACGTTGTATCCCAGATTACAATAAAAAAATAATGAAAAACAATCAAAGGAACTGCAAGTTCAGGTGAAATTTGGCTTCTGATACCCTTTGGGTAAGTGGTATGAAGATTTGGAAATGAGTCCTACTCCTTCTTCTGCTATTTCCAGATAAGTAATGGCTAAAGATGTCTTTCGCATATACCGCAAGTGTTCTCGAAAATACAAACAAATCGACTTATCGATCGAAGGGCTGCTGGAAAAGTGTTTGCTACTAACAGCGAGGAAAGAGGAGTACTTCATCCTCCTCTAAGTATTATTCGTGATTACTTCTATGCTGCTTAATTCTATGCCTCGATCAAATATTGTGTTACGTAAGTTGATAAGTTTAGATGAACCCAGAGAAGTTTGAAAAAACTTACATGCAATAATGACCCTAAGTTTAGGTACGCTCCCCCAATGAGTTTATATATAGGGAATATTCTTTATCACGGTAAGGAAACAAGCAGCTGGATAATTCTAGAAGGACATTGATCGTTGAAAAGGAAATTATAGAAATCGCCGCTAGGAATCTCACTTGGTATACTCGCGAGGATGACTATTGTTCTTTCCACGGTCCTTATTAAAGGAATATAAACTATGACCATCTTTGAAGTTGGTATGTCCTACCTTGGTACGAAACGTGGTCCTGTGACTCGAGTCGAGCTGGCAACTTGGATAGTGCGCCCATAAGGGACGCTGGATCTACGTCTGACCTGGTTTTTTTATGAGTCTCTATATGCTGTAACGAAATATTTGCTAAATTCGAGCCTTGACCAAGTCGATTTACTATCTTAAATTGGGATATCTTGCTTTGCTAACATGAACTTCAATCTGCCTTTAAAATCACCAAGAACTAGCCTAGCAGCGTAGCCTTGCTTCCACCAAATATCCATTCGCAGTTCGTCCGTTTTACCAGCCTCCTGTAGCTTGTTATACAACATCGTTAATGTTGTGATTATTCTTGTACTGCAAAACACCGGTTGAAGTTTTGGATATGGGGAATCCTTTGTCGGAATGAATGCTTTGCATTTCGATGCTACTGCTTTCTGGTAAAAACCCGCTTGCATCAGCCACGTTTTGTTTCGTCCCTTGCAACTTCAAAAATCTTAACTTAATGAGGGTATATTCTAAGCTCTTAACATAGGTTGAGGGTACATTGTCCACCTCGCCAGACACTTCCACAGAGAATAGAGAGTGCAACCTAACATTAGCAGATCTCTCGTAAAAACGCTAGGCAGTCGAGATGCAGAATTGTTATGGAGCTCTAAGCGCCTAAGCCTGAAATCCTTGGCTAGCTTAGCTGGCGTTTCAGAATTCACCTCAGTTTTTAGCTAGCTCTACTGGTTATAACAAAATATATTGAAACTTGCTCCACTTGTACGCTGTTTGCCTTTGAACTTGCACGCTCATGGCTTTTGACGTGTTGCATGAAACTTTCACACCTTTTTGCCAATTCATCTCAAAAGTGTACCAAACATGTTATAACCACATTGCACCTTCAATCGCCCTCAATCATGTATGTATGTATACATAACTACCATAGTCTACCCGATTTTGCTTGCCTGATAAACCTTGTCATAATGAACGCCGCAAATTTTCCCAATATTCATATGATTGATGGCAATTTAATAGGATGACTAATGTTGTTGTTAAATATTGTTGTTGAGTTGTTGTTGTAGTTGTAGTTGTAATTTGCTGTCTGTTGGCTGCTGTATGAATTTTGGGTTTTGTTGTTGCTGTTGGCATGTATTGCCAATCGACCTGATGCCGTTACTAATGGCTCTGCAGTCAATGGTGTCAGTCTTGTTCCCGACGGCCCGTCACCGCCCTGCTTCTTCTGTGCTGCTGCTGTTGCTCTTGATTATCTGCTTATACTACTATGTTGCGCTCTAACGCGAACACGCCTTCATACTTGTATGCGACCTGCTACATAAATAGTATGTTGGGAGTTTGGTCTCTCTCGACGGCGTCCCAGAATTGATTGATTTCAATTTACGCTGGCATTTTTGAGTGGAATTGAAAAATTGCCACAATTTAACATATGGCCAGGTACACAACGGAAGGTGTGCGGCAGGCACCAGTCCACGTTACTCAATGAAATATGTTTGCTTCAGGTTGCGGTTGTTTTTGTTGTTTTTAAATGGTGTAACTATAATGCGTGCACTGTTTTTTTTTATTACCATCTCGCGGCGTAATTGGTTATTAAAGTGAACCGTTTTTCTCACTCGTTGTTTAAACCGGAAATTTGGCTATATGCGCTTACATACACACGAGTACAACATAAATATACATTTTTATAATTTTGATCAGTATATAACCTACATATTTTTTTCACGCTTATTCAATTATTTTGCAATTTAAAGGAACCATATCATAACGGCAATTTGCTTTAAATTAGTTTAAAATGATTTTCGGTTGCTCCAATTTAGGCTCACAAAGGCGTTTTTTTTAAAGTTAAAAAAATCAATACATAACCGTTAATTGTTTTTAAATTGTATAAAGTAATTTGTAATTGGATATTGAAAAGAACAAGCGCAGGATTCCTTTGACTGAAATTGCCTAAAGCCCTGGACAGATTTGTCGTTAATCCGAATTAACCATCTCATTCGCAATCAACTTGTATAAAGGACCATACTTTTCCTAATTATACCTTTCATGAACATGAAATGGTATATTAACTTTGGTCCGATGTTTGTAACGTTTAGAAATATAAGAGATAGACCCACCATTAAGTATACCAAATTGATCAGGACGATGAACTGAGTTGATACAGCCATGTCCGTCTGTCCGTCCATCTGTTTGAACGCAAACTAGTCCCTAAATTTTTGAGATATCTCGATGAAATTTGGCACACGGATGTATTTTTGTATTATATTATACATTTGTCGCATCCGGTATAATCGGGTCACCGTAGCATATATCTCCCATACAACCGATCGTTCAAATAAGAGGATTATGACCATTTCTCCCTCATTTTTAAAGATTAAAACTTGAAACTTGGTGAGATATTTTCTTATGGATAGCAAAAGATATCGTAAAAAAATCACCAAGATCGGAGCTATATATAGTATATACCCTATACAACCGGTCGTTCAGATAAGAGGATTATGGCCATTTATCCCTCATTTTGGAAGATTAAAACTTGAAACTTGGTGAGATATTTCCTTACAGATAACAAAAAATTTAGTAAAAAAATTACTAAGATCGGAGCTATATATAGTATATATCCCATACAAGCGATCGTTCAGATAAGAGGATTATGGCCGTTTCTCCCACATTTTAAAAGATTAAAACTTGAAACGTGGTGAAATATTTGCTTATAGATGGTAAAAGATTTGGTAAAAAAGTCGCAAGATCGGAGCTATATATAGTATATATCCCATACAACCGATCGTTCAGACAAGAGGATTATGGCCATTTATCCCTCATTTTGAAATATTAAAACTTGAAACTTGGTGAGATATTTGCTTATAGATGGTAAAAGAAAATTAAATGTATTGCTGACAAAGTTTTAGACAACTTTAAATAATGCGTATTTAAGTTTGCACGTATTCATGAAAGGTATAAAGCCTTCGGCACAGCCGAAAATAGCGTCATCCTTACTTGTTTTTTTTTTTTGTTTTGTATATGGCGTGTACATTTTGTAAAACACCATGAATATAAATGAGCTCAAGGCGAAGAGTAATAATTTTGCTTTTCTTATGAAAATTATTATTGTTTTTATATTTTTTTAATTTTTTAATAATTATTTTTTACTTAACTATTAAACGTTTTTATTAGAATAGAATAGGTAAATTTTTAGAAACAACCGCCATAGCTTTTCTTATAGATCCATTTCGGAAGCTACTAGATTTCTTCATCAGATACATTTGGCACGTTCTGCTAAGCATTAAGCTAACTGAGCCCGGGTTTTTGTGTCAGCTAAAATCCTAGTTCTAATCACATTTTTTTTTCGTGCTCAAGAAAAATGAAGTAGTGCTGAAGAGTTACCCCTGCGGGTTAGGGGTTTAGAATATGCCCGAGGTAGGCATACCGGCCATAAGAGGCGACTAATATGCAACTCGTTGGTTGATCTACCGATATGATGCCTCTCACCTTTCATTACCCATCTCTCCTTACTTAAAGAAGGAGGGACGACATGACCTAGAAGATTTAACTGGTCATATCAAATCGCTACCACGACAGTCGGGCAGTACCGCAAGGGAGTAGCGGAGCGTACCGGATTCATATCCGGCCAAGGACGGTCAGTTCGACAGCACTCCCCAAAACCTTCAGGGAGTGTTTTTGTCGTTACAACAACTACAACAGCCACTCCTGTTATGCAGCTACACTTTATTATAAAGACTCTCGCCTTCTAGGAATCTTGGCTGCATCATCGTTTAAATTGACTTTTGGTATGGTGCTGAAGAAGGCTAGACATTCACCCAACATCTACTACAGTGGCCACATAATGAAGAAAGACAAGCGTGGTTGTTGTCATGGATTTGAGGTGGGAAAGAACTGAGGCGCCAAGTACTGTCGTTCACGCGCATGAAAGTACATCTAGTCGCGATCGCCCTCAGACATAAGTTCTTCAAAAGAATGTTTACTTACTGTGTGCTGATGCAGGAGATGGACGACGCATATGAGGACTCCATCTATGGGAAACTAGGAAAGACATATGACGATATCACCACCGTGACTTCCGACTTTAATCGCAGTACGCAAGGAAAGAGTCTTTGGCCTTACAGACAGAAAATTCGATCTCAACGATGTTACATCTGTTAATATGACTAAATTGATTGACTGCGTAGGCGCTAGATATATACTATATCTGTAGGCACCAGGCAGCCTATCGGCCGGTCCATATCGCGCTCTCAAAAGCTACTTGAAATTGGTGGTGGTTGTCGATTCTATAAGCAAGGGCATTCTCCAAGATTTGGGGATTTGCTCGATAATAGAGTTACCAGATCTGAAACGGCACTAGCTCAATTAGTTTGCGGACGATAGGGCTTAGCTTTTATCATTGCGACGTGTCATAATGTCAATTGAATTAAAGTCACTGACAATAGTTCAAATTTCAAAATTGGCCTTTACAAAGAGATTTATCGTAAAATTATTTCGAGAATAAACGTC
Source organism: Merzomyia westermanni (assembly GCA_949987695.1). NCBI lineage: Eukaryota > Metazoa > Arthropoda > Insecta > Diptera > Tephritidae > Merzomyia > Merzomyia westermanni. The sequence goes on from OX465291.1 coordinate 19,053,062, forward strand.
ATGGACATTAAATAATTTGGCATTATGACACATTACATTTCTCTTAGTACGCCATAACGAACCTTGTATGCGATATGGTTCGTTATTCAACGTTAATTGTTTGGTAGGAGAGAGCGCTTTTTAACGATCTGGACTTTTTGCCTACCTTCGTTAGTTTGGCGTTGTTTGTGGTGTGGTGGTAGAAGCCAGGTCTACCACAGCGAAAGTCCTGTGTTTAAGTACTGGTACACGCTTCTCAGCAAAAATCTATCTGCCTTGGAAAGTGCCGTTAGGAGTCGTCCCATACAAGATATGGGCCCCCCTCAGTTTTCAATTTGTGAGATAATTGTAAAATACCATTGACTAAAAGCCAAATGATCTCAGTAAAAAAATTTTTCTCTCTATCCCAATTGTACTGAAACAGGGATAAAAAAACCGTTTGACCTCTATGTCCGATAGTTTCTGATTCTCCCCTCCACGATTACTCAGAATTTGTCGGATCTCGTTCCACAAAACTAATTTTTCTCGAATTTTTCTTTTGATAACTTCTATCATTCTTCCTCTTTCAGGCAAACTATTATGTTCATGAAATTTCGTTAAATTAGAAATCCTTTTAAAAACATCATATCACTACCATTAATCTGTAAGCTCTGCATTATTAGATACTAGCAATTAACTTTAAAACAAGCTAATCGATTTTACTTTGTAATTATCTTTTTATTCTTCCCTGAATAGTTTTTTCATTTGGTAGCCTATCACTTCATTTAGACAAGGTGGCGCAAAAGTAAGCTTCCGATGTTCAGCATATCGGTTGTGGCACGTGCAGTGTGTGCTGTTGCACCGTCTTGTTGGAACCACATGTTTTCCAATCCCAATTCATCAAGTTGCGGCAAAAAGAACTCGTTGATCATTGCTCTGTAGCGCTCACCATTCACAGTAACCGTTTGGCCCCGACCGATTATTGGTCAAATAAATAGTCAGCAATATTCCGCGTTTTGGAGCAGTGTAGCGTAACATTGTTTATTAACGTGTATTTCGCATGTGTTTACTACACAAATGTCAAAACAGAACTGACTTTAGGGGCTAATCGCAAAATTTATAGCATTTTCTGATAGGAGGATTACTTTTGCGCCACCTTGTACGAGTATATACACATACACATTGCTCTTCGCTGTCAATTAACTAATCTACCGTTACTGAATGCAACCTGTTACCTAACTGAAATAAACTTTGCCACCAAATACTACTCTTTCACATTTATAATCACTTCATTTAAATCTAGACACTGTCTTAACACAGGTCGTTGGGACGAATGCAGTACCGTTTGCAACTGCCCTGCAGGAAATTAAACTAATGTAAAGGCTATTTAAAAATACCTTCTACCACGTTTAACGGTTGAAGTCACTGGTTTTGCTTGTAATGTATAAATTATATTGAAAAGCCGATGTCCTGACGGTTTCACAAAAGAAATTTAAATATAAAATGCTTTTTTTTATATTATATAATATATATATATACGTATATTTATGTAATATATATAAATTCAAAAAGTGAAAAATTATTATATTTGGCCTTGAGCTCGTTTCATGAATACTTTTATATAAAACCTAATAACGAAAAACTGGCTGCAAAAGGCAGTAAATTAAAATTTTTTTGATGTTGCTCTTTCATTTTTCAAATATAAAAACTATTAATATTTATTTTCTAAAACAAAAAATGTCGGCATGGAAGAAAAAAAAAAAAACAGAAACAATTTTAGTAATAATAGCTTTATCAAAATTTTAAAGGTTATAAACCAATGATGCTCAAGACCTATATTTACTAACACCTCATTTTGTTTTTGTTACACTAGTCGAACTGTGGCGGCCGCCGTGGTGTGAAGGTAGTGTTGCCGGCCTACCACACCGAAGGTCCATGGTTCGAGCCCTGGTACAGGTAACATCAAAAGTGATTTGAAAAAAGTTTTTCAAAACGGGGTCGCCCCTCGGCAGTGGTTTGGCAAACTCTCCGAGTGTATTTCTGCCACGACAGGCTTCTCAGCAAAAATTCGTCTCCTTTGTAGATGCCGTTCGGAGTCGGCAAAAAACTGTAGGTCCCACCAATTTGTAGGGAAAATTCAAATCGGCACACCACAAATTGGAAGAGAAGCTTGGCGCAAAAATCTCTTAGGAGGTTTATGATGATATACTTGTTGTATATCGCGCCATAGAGATAGATAGAGTCGAACATAAGTCTGTGAGTCAATGGCTGAGTGGAAGATCTCCTTATCTGGTTAGCCGGTTCTAAAACAGACTGTCTTACACTTTATTTGAAAAACATGTTATCTAAAAATTTTGTGCAAGAACGTCTTATTTCAACTTTTTTTTTAAGAAATACACTATTTCAGAATTCAAAAACGGATTATCCAAACTGATAATGTGTTGAAATTAATTTGGAAAAACATGTTTTTGAAACAAATACTGTGATAGTATGCTCTTCAAGCAAACTTCGAATCGTCTACCGAGATTGAATAATCTTCAAGTCAACTTCGAACCCGCTACTGAGATGGGATAATCTGCAGCTCAGTCCAGGAAACATTTGAAGTGAACTTAAAAACAATTTTTTTTATTTAGTGAGGCGCAACCCAGCAAAAATAAGTTAACTATGGCATCGATGACCGTCACTTTTTAAGAATGCTTACGAAGAGGCCCAACACGAATTCCGATATAGTTCGTATACCATTTCAATGGACCGGTAAGACTTTTTAATGTCGCAGTACCGAATTTTTCGAAAAATTTAAATTTGAAATAAATCGTTCAGGAACTTTACCAACGTTTGAAGCCTACTTCCAAAGGTTGTATGCTTCGGAACAATTTTTTTCTCGTGGGTGGTGAAAATAAGTCGAGACAGGCTTAAATGAGCTGGTGCTCTCTCTTATTGTGACGTCAAATAAATGCTTAAAAGCTGTGTGGTTACTCCAGCTGGTAAGCATTCGGGTACGTGGAATAAATTACATAAGCAACCAAAACCAAAACGCCTTCCTAAGATCCTGCAATTCGTAAAAGAAAGTACGTAACTCGTTAACTCTGATGGTACGCAAATATAACTTGTTTAGTATTGATTACGGGCCAAGGACAGTTCTAATGCTCCAATTTCTAGCTTAGTAATTTCCACAGGATGACAGTTCAAACGGATGACATGACATAGAAGGTTCCACTGGTCATACCAAATCGCTACCACGACAGTCGTGCAGTACCGGAGTACCGGAGCGTACCGGGTTGATATCCGGTGAAGGACTGTCACTTCCGACAACACTCTCCAAAACCTTCGGGGATTGTTTTTGTAGCTAAAAACAACAACAACAAATCAGCCGTAGTAATCGTCCTTAACCGATCAAACACCGGCTCCGCTATTCGCGGCATTCGCCTATTTGATAAACAATTTGATCTTAAGAGAATTTGTGAAATTAAAATTCCGAATGGTGCGAATGAACTTTCGTTGATTTAATAGTCGTCACAAATATCGAGTCGTTTTGACTCAATTATAATGGGAATTACTACTAAATCGACTACTCCCATTTGGCCAAACCTTGTCACATTCTATCTCTATCTCTATGGCGCGATATAGGTATATCATCATAAACCTCCTAAGAGATTTTTTCGCCAAGCTTCTCTTCCAATTTGTGGTGTGCCGATTTGAATTTTCCCTACAAATTGGTGGGACCTACAGTTTTTTGCCGACTCCGAACGGCATCTACAAAGGAGATGAATTTTTGCTGAGAAGCCTGTCATGGCAGAAATACAGTCGGAGAGTTTGCCAAACCACTGCCGAGGGGCGACCCCGTTTTGAAAAACTTTTTTCAAATCACTTTTGATGTTACCTGTACCAGGGCTCGAACCATGGACCTTCGGTGTGGTAGGCCGGCAACACTACCTTCACACCACGGCGGCCGCCAACATTAATCTATAGAAATAAAAGAGGCTATTCTAACTAAAGTTGTCTTTCCCTTTCTAAGACTGGGCATCATTGCTATAAACTCTATGAAATCTGTGATAAAATCATAATTACAAAAAATTGTATGTTACCAACTGTTATATACCCATTTAGGTTGTCTGTTCCTTTCCAATAGGGCTACTTTAAGCAAACCCTCACATGCACACCTTCATTTGTAGCTGTAAGAAAAATCTGTTGCCTCTGTTAAACTAATCAAACAAGCGGCGCGGCGCGACAATCAGACTCATTCGTTACAGATAGCCCGTAAATTACAATTTATTATATAAGATTTAGTTTGAAGGGAGCTGAGTGTGGCGACTTATTGTTCTTAGCACACCCAAACCTATGGCTAACACCAAACATTGCAACACACTTACAGCATATAGACGAAAACCTCACACTTAGTAACAGTTTAAATGTCGTTGACAAAGTCAAACAGTAAAGAGAGAAGAAAACCTGAACAGTTGCCCCAGAAGTGGCGATAACGGATAACCAACACAAACAGAAGGCACAACACACAAAATACCAAGTGATGTATCTACATAAGTCAACAAAGGTTCTTAACTGGCTAGCCTATTAATACCAATAACACACATTGATATACATATAGACATCCATGTGAGAAGTGATAAAGAACTGTTAAGAAAACTCTTGTAAAAATACGGCTGCTGAATGGTGTCTGCTGTCAATTGCTAGCACCTTCTTTATTTTTATTTTTTTTGCTTTTTTTTTTGTTTCAGTTTTTATTTTTGTGATTGCACTTCTTGTTGAATTGTAGCTGCTTAAGGTGACAATCTGATAAGGCATCTTTATATGGCAGTCATTGAACCATACGGTAGACGGTCCAGACGGCAGTTAAATAATAAAAGAAAGAGAAAAGGCGAAAAAGATGAAAAAGGCCTCAAAGAGTCTAGTTCCTAGTATGGCATTTTTATGGTAAGACAACATAAAGACACCAAACGCCAAAGCCATGTCAAACGGGCCAACCCAAGTAATTTAGACGATGGCACAAGTTACGACGAGCTTATCATATTGAAATATCTGACTTGATGACATATTGACAGTCATTATCAGTGGCGGCCACACAAACAATCAAACGCATATAATCGCATGCACACGCAGATATAAGACTACTCATACTTGCACAATGGCGCATTGACTGGCTGAGATGACATTGGTTGGTGTCAGTCCTTTGTGGAAAATTTATGAAAGGCAATGGTACTTAGTTAAGCGATTTGCAAATATTGTTAGAAAAATGGACGATAATGAAGGTTCAATATAGACCTGTTAAATAACGATAACCGGTTTAATTGATTACTTTCTTGAGAATCCATTCAATGATTGATTACCAATTACTTTTAATTTTTAATGATTGTTTTCCAACTAATTAAAAAAGTGTTAAAAAAAATCATAATTTTTTACGATTATTAAAAAAAAAAAAATTATTTAAAAAGATTGGTTTGATAACTTTTGACTATTTTTGATTTTTTTTTGATTAGTTTTAATTTTTTCAGAATTTTTAGATACACATCAACAATACTGAAAAAAATCAAAACTAATCAAAAACAAATAAAAAAAATTAAAAATAATCAAAAGTAATCAAAACAAATTTTTGGTGATTATTTTTGATTTTTTGTTTGATCTTTCTAATAGTAATCAATTAAAATAATGCAAAAAAGCCCTTCTGTATCTAAAACTGTTCTATGAACGCGCCTAAAAATTTCACTTTCCTTGAGTTGACATATAAAATATATGTACCAAAGAATGTATAAAAGGAATAAGCAAATGGCACATTAGAGGAAAAATGCATAGTGACGCTACAGGGCATCATAGCTTAGTTGTTAGAGTACTCTAACAGCGGCTTTGGTGCAGACACTTGGGTTCGTATCCCAGTGTCCGAGAAGGGGTCTGATGAGAAGTTGGGCACTTCGAAACATGTCATCCAATACCATCGCTGTGCATATCGTTGTAATTTTTCCTCTTATATCAATTAACAAAATAATCATTACCAATTAAAAAAGCCGTCTAATTAATTGATTACAAATTACTAATCAAATTTAACAGGTCTGGTTCCACATTAGTATGAAGAGATGTATGGAGTTAGAGTGACGCTCGAGAGTAATGGTGTTAGTTGGGGTCTTATAAAGCGCGTCCGATTAAGTTGGAAAGGTTTGAAGGCGAAATTCTTTTTAATCCATCTATTATAAGAAGACGAGCTACCACTTTGATGAATTAAGAGCTTGTAAGCAAAGTTTCGTACTTGTGAAGCAAAAAAAAAAATCCAAAAAAAGAAAAAATTTATTAAAGGAGCTTTCCGAACGGGAAAAATGCTATAGATCATGAAAGAATTATCTCGATTTAATCAAAATTTGCGAGTGAATTTCGATATAGTCGATGGAGATCATAAAACTATATTGCAATCATTCCCTGCTGGCAGTTCCGCCGGAATAGCTGACAGACCCCAAAATATAATCAAAAGTAATGAAACTTTCTTTTGATTTCTTTTGATTTTTTTCAATAATGTATTCATGACTACAAAAAAGTTCTAGAAAAGGAGTAACAATTTCTATGATATCTATTATTGTTTTTTTTTTTTGTGAATTAGAGACAAGTGCCATATCTTTTTCTTATCGATCCATTTCAGACTAGACTTGTTCATCAGACACATTTTCACACGCTCTATTAACAAATAAGCTATCAGAATGATGGTTTGTCTGTCAGCTAAACTCATATTTCTATTCGATTTAACCTTATAATAATCGTACAAAGTCATGCTGCCTTTGATTAGAAGAAGCATAATATGCTAATAATAATAATATTATGATCAATGGTTTACTAATCCCATTCCTTATTTTAAAGGTCTGGTGTCATCATAAAGGCGACGTTTAAAATCGCTTTGTAAATATCAAAATATTCGGTGGTAGCAGGTGAATGGGGAATGCATGTTTGACGCATATACCGGAAGTCGCAGTTTCAATTTTTGGGGAACTGAATTCCGAAAATATATTCAAACTTTTTCCTAAACCCGATGGCACATATACGAGAAAAACTTGTCATGGGTTAATGACTGTACAATGATTATTACCCGTAATTGAATTTTTCCGAACGGTATGTTTTGTTTGGATGCGATTTTTTAAGCTTTTGCGATCTAACATGTTATAGTGCAAATAAAACTCGTTTATTCCACCTTACGGCCCGATGCTTCGCCAATTTTCCTTGGCCCTTTCAAGAGCGATTTTGTATTTCAAATATTCAATACCTATATTGGCGGCCGCCGTGGTGTGAAGGTAGTGTTGCCGGCCTACCACACCGAAGGTCCATGGTTCGAGCCCTGGTACAGGTAACATCAAAAGTGATTTGAAAAAAGTTTTTCAAAACGGGGTCGCCCCTCGGCAGTGGTTTGGCAAACTCTCCGAGTGTATTTCTGCCATGACAGGCTTCTCAGCAAAAATTCGTCTCCTTTGTAGATGCCGTTCGGAGTCGGCAAAAAAACTGTAGGTCCCACCAATTTGTAGGGAAAATTCAAATCGGCACACCACAAATTGGAAGAGAAGCTTGGCGCAAAAATCTCTTAGGAGGTTTATGATGATATACCTGTTGTAAAAAAGCACAATCTTCTAAGAATTACAAAAAGTATATTTATCGACGGTTGATTTTAAGATCAAATAACTTTAAAATATTTTTTAAAAACTGTCTATCCCGCAATTGATTTGAATAGCCGCATATCTCAGATTTTTTTTTAGTAATTCACTCAAAGATAGAGCGTTCTTCAACTAAATTCTAAAAAAGGGCGCTGTAGAAAAAAAATTCAGGCTTACTACAAATAAATTCTGAGTTAGTACATTCTTGATACCGGTCATTTCGAAAAACACTTATTTGTAATGGAATGGAATATATTCTTACTGAACAGAAAGTACGTAGATGTAAATAAAGAGTCTTCATGAAACGGGCTCAAGGCCAAGAATAATAAATTTTCACTTTTTGAATTCTTATGAAAATTATTATTGTTTTTTGGCGGTTGTCTCTAAACATTTTTCCTACTCTATTCAATTAAAAAAAAAAGAAGCTTTTAATAATTAATTAAAAATGATTATTAAAAAATAAAAAAAAAAACAATAATAATTTTCATAAAAATTCAAAAAGTGAAAAATTATTATTCTTAGCCTTGAGCTCGTTTCATTAATATTTGAACAGGCCGTAAATCAACAAAAATTGTTGGTATAAAAAAGCAGTAAATAAAGAAAGTTCAATCAAACAGTTGAGCTAAGTATCCTTATTCTTTTTTTCTCGAACTTTAAAATTTCCTACAGGGCTCCTTATGATCAACTACTTCACTCACTTCCTACATCAATGGATATGTCATGAACGTATGTGTATTATTTATTTTGTAAAAATATGTGAATACGAATGTGTTAGGCAGCATTAATTAAAGCCAGCTGTTTGAAGGACAGATCCAGCTAAAGTTAATTTTAAAAAACTCAAGGAACAAACAAATATATTAGGGTGGGTCGAAGAAAATTGTTTTTTTGCATGGACGTAGAGGTTGTGATTTCCGCAGAACAAACATGTTTTTGATTGATACTAGGCTTAACTCTCAAAATTTTAAAATATACAAAATTTCAAGGGAGTTGCAGTTTTTCATAAATTTTCTGAAGTAAGCAGATTTTATTTTAGGCTGTTTTAGCTATTCTGAATATTGAACACACCATTTTCTCCTACCATCTTTCAAATTTTTAAGAGTATAAAAAAGCTGTTTTGAATGAAAAGTGCACTTAGCAGCTTTTACAGTGGGGATGACAAATTCTATAAGTTAATATACAAAATTTTTTCAACTTTTTGAGGTGGGCTACTCGATTTTGCAAATAAGTAATGCATCAAATGGAATAGCTGCATCGAAAAAATTGGTTTAAAAGTATTATATGTTATGTAAAATATTCCTATAATTTTTGTTAGTATAAACTCTGTATAAGAATGCAAAGTATGAAAAAAAAGCAGCGCAGTACACGTGTTAGAAGGAAACTTATCATTTTTTCGAGATCATTTCTGGAAATTTTGCGACAGTTTCGGGACTTTTTCGTGACCATCCTAAAACAGTCCCAAAATGATCTCAAAAATGCTCAGAAAAAAGTCCAGCAAGCTATCAAGAAATGATACTGAGATTATCCTGACAGCGCCCCAAATAGGGCCGGAAAAGAAAAAAAAAAAATTAATTCCAAATGATCCTCAAAATACCACCATAACAATCCCGAATTGGTCCCGAAAAATGGTCACGAAAATGTGCCGAAATGATCACCAAAAAATGATAACGATAATGATCGGAAAAGATCCCAAAACAATGCTTGTAAGCAGCCCTTCAAATTTTACTCTCAATGGGAATAAAACCTGCTAAATTCCCATTAGAATTGAGTAATCAATTGATTGGTTGCCTATTTCAATTATTAACGATTTATTTTAATTGTATTTTGTGTATTTTTTATATTTATATATTTAAAAAATAAACAAACATTCCAACATTCTAATTGTATTAAAAAAATTAAAATTAATAAAAACAATAAAAAAAAAATCAAAAGCAAACTTTTTGATTGTTTTTGATTACTTTTGAATTATTTGATTACTTTTTAAAATAATTATAAAAATACACCGAAAATAATGTGTAATCAACCATTAGTAGGGTTTTTAAAAAATAATCAATCAAAGTGGTAATTTCGGTGTATTCTAATGATTATTTTAAAAAGTAATAAAAAAAATCAAAAGTAATCAAAAACAACCAACAATATTACTTAACAGGTTTTTACTTACTTAGGACCAAACAAATTTTTGTCGAAACGGTTATTTAATTACCAAAAAACCGGGTCAAAAATAGTACAGCTTCAACCTCCATGCGAAGCAAAAAAAAAAATAAAAATCAACCCACCCTAATATATACACACATGTATCCAAATATCTGCCACTTCACCCACAACGCTGAGTGAAAAATCAACAGCATTTGTCATGCAGACAATTTGCCATTGCTAAATGGGAGGTGTGCAAGAGGACAGCTGTCTTCAAACGTGCCTACGAATTCAAAATAAGCGATCTAGAAAGGACGTAGGCTGGTTTGTTTGCCGCTGTTTTTCTTGTGCTACCCCTATCTGTATCTACATATGTGCACTTTTGTGCGCCCGGGCGATAATAATGTTATCACAGTGAAAGTATCGCACATATACGACGACCACCAACAGCGATGACGACGAAGTCATTTAATTTGTGGCGCTGACAACTGAAAGCGCTGCTGACATAAACTGGATAAGGGTTTACAATGCCAAAAACCCGAATGGCCTTAGAATTGCGGAAGTGATTAGGTGTATTTTGACTTAACGAATATGCAAGACAGCCAAATGATTTCTAGGCGTAAATTTAAAGCGCGCTAACCAAAAGCTGATTATGGCTGTCTCATTTGGAGTTATTTGTTTTTGTTTTGCATGCTTGTTCATACCGCAAGAAAGCTTTTGTGGTTTAAGCTTGCGTGGGATGTGTTGTCTCAAAAGCTCTACGTCCAAAGGTAAATTTGATTGATAGGTACGGTGTGTATGTATGAGCGCGACGTATGTAGCGACTGTTTTCGCGTGAATTAACTATCATTAAGATTTTTTAACCAGATAAACGCCATTAAATAGACGATAATTTTGTTAACTCATTTCTCCAGCGATTCTTTAGCTATATCGCTTCATTGTTGCATTGTTGGTGGTCCAAGGTTGGCATTGCCGTTAACGTTTGTGCGTATAACTCTTCTGCTGTGCTGCATAGCTGTCAACTTGCTTGGGCATTTTGTGACCACTGAATGACTCAGCGCAATGCCTCTGATTGTGCAGCTCAAATGACAACGCATTCCACAGGCAGGTGTGTCTTCGGGTCGGTTTTTATGCATGCATCGTAATTATTATCACATCTACTTATCGCAGACTTTCACAAGATTTGATCAGCTCCGATTAAGCATGAGTCAGTTGTTTGGGGTTATTCTGCAAAAGCTAACACTTCTTTCATTTGTGACTTTATAATAAATTTCGTCTTTGTTTTTGTTCACTTTGCGGATATTTGAGATTGTGGGTTAGTGTGAATTTGGGTTCTCGCAACAGTAGGCAACCGCATTTCACATTTAATCATTAATATAATTTGTGTTTATTGCAATGAATTCGCTGGAAAAGTGAGCGCTCCAATCAAAAGCGGCTTAGGTGGAAAGGATTTTATTGATGCTGAAGTGTGAAAGCGGAAATTTATGCAAACAAATTGGTGGTCTCGCAAAATATGCACTAAGCGGCTTTTAAATGCTTAAATATTTAGTTGAGCCTGTATGTGGGCGATTAAAGCATTCGCGTCTTCATTATGTAGAGTCATGTGCATGGCTTGGCTTCCAGAAGATGCTGGATCAGGTCGATGCAGCTGCGGTACTGTGAAAGAAGTCGCAGAGAATCAAGGGAACACATGCGGCTCTATGCGCCTGTAAAAGAATTTCAGGTTACAGTGAGGTCTGAGCTCAGGTCTCACAGAATAGTTGAACCAAGCAACTGTTTGTTCGATCCTATTATACGAGGCAATGGAAGGCAGCTATGGTAAACTAAATGAAGGTTCCTGCACGCATAGAATTTATGTAGCCATACTTCTTAGAAAAGGTTTAGCAAGTCAACTAAAAGAAAATTGGCCATATCCGTGTCTTTGTCTGGCGCATTTAGTGCGCACTTAATTGGATTGGAAAGAATGTTTTTTTTTGTCACCACCAAAGTTATTCAGTTTTACTTGTAGTTATAAATGATCAAACAAGTAAGAAGTAAGGTTACTTGACAAAAGAAGCTTGAAATGATACCAGTTGAAAAATGTCCTGCTTTAACACAAACCAAGGGCCGACAAACCAACTATAAACCGCCAAAACATACCTGAAAATAGAAAGAAAAGAACCTTGTTTAAAATGACGGTGCTGCTTCATGTCAAAATCTGTACTATTTATGAAATAATTAGTTAATTTTGAGTGCTAAGTGACTTGATACACAGTAGAAATTAAAACGCAAACACCTTTTAAGTCACTTAATGATTTTGCAATTTATTATGACAAAAATAATAATAACAATACAATTGTTTCGGCACTCGCGTAGTGCCGTCTTCAGCTGATAGCGTTCAACTAGCCATTGTCTAACATAAAACAATAAACAAACAAAGAGAGAAATTGCAGTAATCCCACAATTACATTAACAAAAAATATTTAAGTTTATCGGAAAGCTGCAAAAAGACTTGAGTACTCGCGCTATATATCTTCCTGCTTAGAATTTGGTGTATGTCCATAAAGTTTTTACTTTCACATATGTTTTTGGCATTTGCCTCGCCTTTGCTGGAATCATGTGTGCGGGAAAGAAGTAGTGAGAGACAGAGAGCAGTGACAAGTTAGACAGGTTAATGTCGAAATAACAGCCCTTGGTCGGATATAAAAACCCGAGTCATTCCGGTACGATAGAACCGGCTGTTGTGGGAATGTACACAGCGCAGAAGAACATGGAATTAGACGTATACGTCGACGGCATTAAGCTTCCGACTGTCACACACCCCAAAGCTTAGGGGTCACGTTTGATAACATGTTCAACTACGGAGCTCATGCAGTCGCGATTGCCACAACATCCTCAAGTCACTAGCTGGCAGTATTTGGGGGAAAGATAAAGAAACGTGACTGGCAACGTACAAGGCAATTGGCCAGCCGGTTCTGAGCTAGGCGACGCCTACTGGAGGCGGTTGCAGGCCTGCCAAAACACGGCACGCAGAGCTGCCACGGGATGCATGTGGCGTGTCTCCCTCCTATACTAACCATCTGTTCATCTGATTAAATGAGCCTACTCTTCTAACAGCAATTTCACTTTGGTCCACCCATGTTGAAGCCGCGAGGTTTCTGGGACTCCCGTTAGAAGAGCCTGATGACAATGCTGGATAAAAGAGGTGATACTTTAGGCAGGTTAAATAGTCGCTACCACAACAAAAACAACAGAGAACATAGGTATTGCACAAACGGAAACATTCTATCAAGCGTGTATTAGACAGTTCACTAAAAAAGAAATTTTGCAGTAGCAACTAACTTAAACATCGTTTTTCGCTTTCTTCAATAACCATCATGACCCACTTCCAAGTTATTCGTACCAATTTTCAGCGCCAACGCATAATAAAAACGGAAATCGAGAGCATATTTTTCGTCATACCTAAAATTGTTCAATTACTTCGCCTTACATCGTTGGGTCAGCTTATTATTATCGCGTCCTTCTGAATATCATCGATCACCAGCCACCACAGCCGGCTTCCTAATTTCCTAATTTCGCTCTTAAACTGTGCAAATTTGATTGAGTGTGTTTTTTATTGTTATTGCTTTTTCATATTTCGTTTTTTTTCTTTGGCAAAAAATCAGCATTAAATTAAATGCAGCAAAGCAAGTATTCATAGGTTGGTGCTATGAGTACGAGTACGAGTGTGACCTGTTTGGGTTGGCTTTGGAGAGCCAATCAACGTTTATAACGAATTGTAATTGCCACAACGGGCTACAACAATGACTAAGTACTGCCCGGTATTTTGTTGCATGCACCATGACCGTTTCGCAAATTATAAAGATGATTGGATTTTTTAAGGGAATTACCGCATGGCACATCTATGCAACTGCCAGACTGACCGAATGTGAGGGAATATAATGAAAGACAGCAAATTGAAGATTTAAAGAAACGAGTTTTCCTTGAGCATGTAGATATGTGTCTTCGGTTAACAACTTATTCCTGCTTCTTCTTCTCATTGACTGCTTGATATCGATGACTTTGTCTGGCTCAACTGCTGGATATTCATTTTAAAGTTTATTGGTCATCAAACCTTTGTAAGGTATTTTGTTCCAGTTATTACTTCCGTAATTAATATTCAAAATATTATTTCTTTGTGGATAAAACCAGTTAATGTTATGTAATGACAGCAATGAAATGGGTGATATTCTGTTTGTCTGTAAAGGACGTATGCTCACTTCAGCTCCGATCTAATTTGTTAAGTTGAAGAAACGGCCAAGCACAACATCTGTGCATATGGTCTAATGTTAGCTAGAGAAGGTATTGTAATAACGGAAAAGGATTCAAAATCGAAACCGGAAATGGGAATGGAACTGAAATCGGAACAGAAAATGAAAAGGTAACCGAAACCAAAATCAAAAGGCGAAGACAAACCTGAAACATAACCTAAAACGAAATAAAATACAAATCAGTCGAAATCAGAATTGGAATGGAACTAGACTGATCAAAAGCGAAATGAAATCAAACCCCGAAGGAAATCTTTACCTTCACAAAACTTAAGCCAAATTGTAATCAAAACGGAAAAACAAAAATAAACTAAAATTGGAACGACACTGAAGCCGGAACAAAATCAATACCTTAACAAAAGCTAAACCGTAATGAAATCGAAAGGGGAAAACGAAAAACTTAAAGAAACAAAAAAATGAGAAGTTAAACATGAAATATAACCTAAACCGGAACGTAATTGAAATTAGAAAGAAACCGGGGTCGAAATTGCACACATACTGGAATGCGCCAAAATTGGAATTAAAGCCAAACCTAAAGAAAACCTTAAAAAGAGATAAAAACGACACCAAAAAGAAACATAAAACTAAATTAACCCCTGCGGCTCAGGGGTTTAGAATATGCCCGAGGTAGGCATACCGGTCGTAAGAGGCGACTAATATGCACCAAGGTAATGACGTGCCACTCGATGGTTGATCTACGAATATGATGCCTCTCACCTCTCATTACCCATCTCTGACATGACCTAGAAGGTTACACTGGCCATAGCAAATCGCAACCACGACAGGAGCGCAGTACCGCAAGGAAGTACCGGAGCGTACCGGGTTCATATCCGGCCAAGGATTGTCAGTTCGACAACACTCCCCAAAACCTTCGGGGAGTGTTTTTGTCATTACAACAACAAAATACACCCAAATTGGAGTTGAAAGAAATATCGACCCCAAGGGTATCGAAACTAATTTCAAACTCAAACCGAAGCGAAATCAAAACCAATATGAAATCAAAACTGAGAAAGCAAACTGGACCCAAAGTGTAATGAAAACAAAATCACAAGGAAGCTAAAAAAAGAACCCGGAACTGGATTAAAAATTAAACCGGAATAACTTGAAACCAAAGCGAGGCCAGACCGAAACCATTAAAAAAATTAAACCCATAACGGAATGGAAGCTGGTACTAAACCGAAATGAGGTTGAAATAACGAAACCAAAACGCTCCCGAACAACAAGTCAAAACCGTAACCAAAACTTGAAAGTTTATTTTGAATCGGTTTTAGTTCATGCTAGCGATGTGACGACTATTTCTACATCGAAATAAAATGTTAAATGCGATACTATATGGATGTCAATTGAAAGTGCGGTCAAGTACACATATATAAATAATCTTTTTAAGTCTCCAAATTACCTTTTCAACAGCTTTCGGTTAGACCAATGTCATATCAATCTTTAATTGCCTATGTTTAATTGAAAACAACTACCTATCAAGTTTGAAATGTTTTGAGGGCTTACGCCTGCGCTTTCAACGGCTTATCAATAATCCAACATAATTTGCTTCCATTATTTATCTTTTCATTTCTCTTATCCACTCTTCCGTGCATTGATTTATTTTTTTTTCTACATACTTTTATTCTTTTATAATTATAGCACTGACCAAAAGCTAACACAAACTAACTCAGATTATCAGGAAGTTTTGACAGCTGAGTGAGTGGGCCGATCGGCCAAAAGTCAGGCCAGCAGACAACTGGTGTTTTGTAGCTGCCACTCACTTAGCCCGCTCAACTCAGCATTAATTATGACAATACAACAACCTGGTTAATTGCGATAATATTTTGTTTTTGATTGACAATGTTGTTGAAAAGTTGTATTGATAGATTTATTGGATTCAACGAGCTTCAATGGCTGTTGGCGGACTACGGATGACTTTTTCATTTGTTTCAACAATAGTTGAAGTCGAGTTTGAAGTATTGTAAAAATGTTTCTTGGTAGTTTCAGTCATAAGAATGTTATTTATTGCAGTTTACGGTAGCTTTTGGCACTACATATCTTTTTCTCTGTCAAAAATTCGAAAATGGTTGTATGTATGGGTGTTATACAGGATCCAATTTAAAACCCATTTGCCCAAAAAGCTTTATATAACTTTCTGGAAGACGTGAGTAGGAGCAAGCAGTGGTTTGGCAAACTCTCCGAGTGTATTTCTGCCATGACAGGCTTCTCAGCAAAAATTCGTCTCCTTTGTAGATGCCGTTCGGAGTCGGCAAAAAACTGTAGGTCCCACCAATTTGTAGGGAAAATTCAAATCGACACACCACAAATTGGAAGAGAAGCTTGGCGCAAAAATCTCTTAGGAGGTTTATGATGATATACCTGTTGTAAATATATCGCGCCATAGAGAGAGAGAGTAGGAGCAACAGGGATACATGAAACGATTAGGAAGCGAAACTCATATCCGATGTCGTTCCTCTTATCCTTATTGAATTTGAAAATTGCACGCCTTACTTTTCTAGTCGGTTTTAATTGGGGTCTGCTAAGTGCATTGAGGTATTTATAAATTCATAATTTTGTTCCTAAACAAGTAAGGGCAGCTAGATGCAAAAGTGATTTACTCAGCTGCCCGTTTCTATGAAACCGATATTTCCGGTATTAGGCTTTGTGAAATTTTCAAATATGCAGTTCTTTTAGTTTGTAAAATATTTAAGGAAGTGGGCGTGGTTATCAAATTATATTTCCTTTTGCAAACAAGTGTTTTTCGGTATAGGAGAAATGTGTTTATTGAAGTTTTTTATCATACGTCAATATTACATCCGGATATAGCTCCTGACACATTCTACATGCTTGGCAATTCAGCACGATACGACGCCCATTTTCACACATTTTCATTTCGTACATTTTCTCTCGATTTCTCTTCTACTGACCCTTTCGAAATAAAACATAATGATTTTGCACAGAGATGTGGTCTATTATTATCATGTACGAGCATTTGTAGACAATTTTACACGAGATGGCGTGGCCCTCAGCCAATCTCAGCCATTTTTCTACGAAAAAACTATTTCGTTCTCCTGAGTTAGTGAATTGAAACTAATACAAGTTTACTTCCGAACACAGTAAAAACATGACAAAGCGGGGGGGAAAATCCGCTAGGTGGCGCTCAGATCAGGATATAACAAAAGTTCTTTCGAAGTAGAAATTCTTGATAAATTGTGGAATCTTACGATAGATCTTACGATAGATTTCAATTTTATGGCAAGCTAGGGACTTAAAACTTGAGTAGATCTGGGGATTCTTTAAAGTTGCAGAAAAAAGGGGGAAATATTTGATTTTTAGATATTTTTTTTGGAAATTAATTAGATTCGATGATCTAGAGACTTGAATTTTACAAGCATAGTTTAGATGGTGATCTTTATTTATTGGTTTATTCCTTTACCATCTACAGTTCTAAAAATTTAGTTCATAAATGCTGTAAATCAGTTGACAATGTACTAAAGTTACATTGAGAAAGTTCGTTCTTCCAAGAAAATCCTGAGATAGAACGTTTTTAAATTATTTTAATAAATATGATGATTTCCCACTTAGCCGTCAATATACACATTGCGATCAGCACAGTTGAGTATAAAAACATTTAGAACGGCTACATCATCATATTCAACCCTAGTTAACTTAGAGAAGCACTTGAAATTGGTAATTTGTTGGAATTATCTGAGTGCTGAGTGCAAGTAATTGAAATGCCATTATGCGTGCCACACAAGTATGCACCAACTCGTGCACTCAAAATTTCGGTTATTCAATGAAATTTCAAAAGTAACTAATGATTTGGGGAAACAAAGGGAAATGACAGGCATATCAACAATGGCATGTTTACACTGAAAATAAATATTCCATTTTTGAAGTGCTTCACTTTAGTATTTCTTAAAAAAATATTTAATAAATAAACAAATACACAAATATACAACAGAGTGTTTAAAAATAAATTCAGTTTAAATGATTTGGAGTTTTGGCTTTTTGAGGTTTCTGTTTTTGTTTTTTTTTTTCGAATTGTCGTAATCGAGTGCAGGATAAACAAACAAACACACACGCACTGAAACATACAAGCGAAATTCCATGAAAAGCAGATAAAAATAAAAAAATAAAAATAGAGAAACACACAGCATCGAATGACTGACAGCAAAAATAATTGCAGCCAAAAGAGATAAGTGAGAGTGAGTTGGCACTTAAAACAATAAAAGAAGATAAATAAATTCGTATAAAATAAATCAAACATTACTGCGAGTGACGTATTGCAAGTGGCTTGACTGTTGGCTGTGTGAACACTTGAGACAGTTTCGATTTATTTTTTATTTATTTATATTTTGTGTTTATTTTATTTTTAAATGGTTACAAATATGCTGCTGCACACCTGTCAACAGCCGGCTATGCAGCATTGGTAGTGTGCGGCCATCAAAACTGACCGTCAACTTTATCGTCAGCTGGGTGGTCCATTTTCGTTTTGCTCATAATCGAATTGAGCGCACTTCAACGTCAGTGCAATGCATACAAATGTGAAATTCGGAAAAAAGCCCTAACTGCAAACGGCATAACGCTTACGTTCCATTGTGCACTAAGTGTGTGTGTGCGTTTGTTTATTTATCTTTTGACAGTTAACAATGACAGTTGACAGTTGATAAAGGTGGGATTGTTGATATTCGTCACGGTAGAAATTCTCACTTGACGAAAATCTCATCCTTGTTCTTTTTTTTTTTTTGTTGATTTTTGGGAGTACAAAATAAACCTTTGACAGTTGTTTGACAGCTTGTAAATATTGTAGGTGCTTAAATACATGTAGGTATATACATAAGGTGCACAATAGAATATGTTGTAAGGGCATTTGTTAATGTCAATAGTTCTTATCTGGTTTTGAAGGATTATACTTGTTAACCAACACATTCTGATACTAGCTAAAAGTAGATGGTTTGGTTTAATTTAAAATTAGTCAAGCGTAGTTTAAAGTATTTTAGCGCGAGTATTTTAAGTCCGTGACAAGGTCATTCAGACTGGTTCACATTTTTATTTATTTCGAAAATAGTCTAGATTACAACGTACTTACAGACTACGTAAATACGTACTTAAAAATACAGACCTAGAACATAACTTATAAAAAACTGACATCATCACTCAGTGAATATTTAAAGATGGTCTTAGACGAAGAAAAATCAATGTTTAAAGAAGTTGAAATCATATTGAAATCTCTTATTGCTCACAAGATAGGAGCATTAGATGCCTAGAGGGTCCGTTCACAATCGGTATAAAAAATATCTCTATTTCGAAGTGATCTTGGAGGGATATGGAAACCGAGGCTACCAAGGAGACACGGTGAATCAATCCCACCGTTAATGGTTCTTCTGATTTGAAGTGATTGAAGGCTTACGAGTGCACATCGGGCTTTATATGAGGGAACCAGTTCAGAAAGGTTCAATGACCTTAGGCCAAAGTGTAAAAAGATTTTCTGTACTCGTTCAAGCCTTTTGATATGACAATCATGATAAGACCTCCAAATAAAACAAGCATATTCCAGCTTACAAGCGATGTAAACAGTAGTTTCAGAGTATAAGGATCTATAAAGTCGAAGCCAAACCGCCGAATAAAAGCCAACACCGAATAGGAATTATCGATAGTAGAGGTTATATGAGTGGAAAACCAAAACTGGGAGTAAAAAACTACACATAAGTCAGCAATCTTATTACGAGTGGATAGACGAGAACTGCCAATGAAATAGGTAGTGGGAACGGTACATCGAGACTTGGAGAAGGTTGCATGAACACATTTACCAATATTTAATGGCAGATTATTGGTACGGCACCAGTCAGCAATATTGTTCAAGTCAGACTGAATTTTGTCTGAGTCAGAAAAAGTGGAAATAGTTGTAAAAATCTTAAGATCATCAGCGTATAGCAGAAAATTCGAATGTGGAAACAGGCCGATATATCATTAATAAAAATTACAAAAAGCAAATGCCCCAAGATACTACCTTGTGGTACTCCAGAGGAGGCAATAAAAGGCTTAGAGTGTGTATTGTCAACAACGACTACACATATACGTTGATTAAGGTAGAACTTTATACAAAATAAAAATATAGAGTGGAATCCCAAGCTAGCCAGCTGATAGGCAAAATCCAAAGAAAATTTATAAATTTGTCACCGTTGATCTACCAGAGCTCACTAATTGATAGCTTGACAGCAAAATTAATTTTCTCTTTTACAACGTACTCAAATAGCTTAGAGATAGTTGATAATTTTGCAATTAGCCTGTAATTGGCCATATTGTTTTTATTGCCACTTTTGAAAAAAGTCGAAACCAGTTAGGTTACCCGACCTCAATCTTTCAGACGCTATGTCAGTTTTCTAACCGTTTTGGAAGTGTTTTTCAAGTCAGTATGATTGCGATTACAACCAAATCAGCCAGTCAAACCAATCTACATTATGCATAGTGACTAAAATTTGTCTCTATTCGAGTAGTAGATGCCCAAAGAGCGGTTTTAGAATTCTCGTCTGTCTGCCTGCCCGTAAGTTTGCTAATTAATAAATTAAATGCAAGTTTTACCGGTGCTTTGTTAGATATCCAACTTAAAGTTTGGGATCCTCTCTTTCTGCAAAGAGTTATTTTGTTATATACAGTAGTGGCAACAAAAGTTGGTACAAGGAATGCTTAAACCTTTATTGTAATGGAATAGACTTATGTCTGTATAGGATAGATATTACGAAAAAACGCATATGGATAGTCTTATCGTTGAAACTGAAGTAAAAGCTGGATTCGAATTAAGTGTGTTCACTGAAATGTAGCTTTATTCTGGAGCTTTAAATTTTTTCTAACTTTGCAACTGTGCGTGCTAGTTTCGTATCTAAGAACAGCGTTGTGATGTCTCTTGATCAGTTATCAGTTATATTGTTCCCTGCTCTGTAAGCCTAGGGTTTCCGGTCTATAAGCATCCAAATTCGCTTTCTTTAGAGGTTTTTTTGTAACCAAGTTTCCCTTGAATTAGCCTGGGTTCAGATTCGATTCTCACCTTTCCAGGTTCATCGTTTTGTTTTAGTGAAGCATTGCAACTAATATTTGATAGCCGAGTCCTTCGGTTGGTTTTAATAAATAAATGGAGTGAAGATAATCAATTTCATCGCAACATAGGTGTCGGTCCCTAGTTTCGTTAAAGGATAGGTTTAAATACCTCCTCACGGGTACCAGATATTAAGCAAATCACTGTTTTTGACATTACATATATTCCTTATATCAAAAGATTCATTCAAGCGTTATAGTTATGGTTATGGTCACGGTTATGGTTATGGTTATGGCCATGTTTTGGTTATAGTTACGGATGAGGTCATATTAAGGTTATAGTTATGGCTATGGTTATGGTTACGGTTATGTAATGGTTATGGTTATGCTTATGTTATGTTATAGTCATGGTTATGGTTATTGTTAAGGTTATGGTTATGGTTATAGTTATGGATATGCTTATGTTATGTTGTAGTCATGGTTATGGCTACTGTTACGGTTATGGTTATAGTTATGGCTATGGTTATGGTTATTTGGATCTTGTATTTGGCTCCTAGGGCATCAAGGATTACAAGGCAGCTATTAAGAAGTGTTGATCTAAGACCGCCTTTGACTTAAAACTACCGACATAATATTGAAAACACCAACCGTTAAAAAATTTAATTGCATGTATTATCTTTTACTTAGGAGGAAGAGAACATTCCGAAGTTGTGAATTTCTTCAAACTGGACCGAAGCCTTAGGCTTTTCTATACTCATAAGGCAAATTTGATTCATCTCCTCAAATAGATTAGTGCGGATACAGCTTTATACAGCAATTGTTCTACAATGTACAACACGCAGGTTCTTGAGATCCTGAGTTGACGAGCTAGTTCGTTTCATATTTCCGAGTGACATAGACAATTTCTCCTTTGAACAGTAATATGATCTAGAACTGACCTTTCTGGCCAAATTTCTTGAACAAATTTTTGGAACTATCATTTCGAACATCGCCAAAAAACACTTTCAAATTAGTGTTTGCTATAGAATAGCCTCGGTTAATAAATAAACTTTCCCTTTCACTTCTGTAAATTTACTTTCAACACAATACTTTCTTTTGTTTTTTTGTTGTTTGCTCAGTTAAATTGAAGTTTATAATTATCGAAGTGTTAACTTGAGTGTTAAGTGCCAGTAAACCGCACACAATGTTAACCAGCATTTCACACAAATAAAAAACCACAACAAATTTTATTACCTTCAACCACATATGAATGCGAAAAGCAATCGCAAAATTTATTTGCATTGAAAATTTCGAACGAGATTTGAAAGTGCGCATAGTAGAAAGAGGAAATTGGGTTATTCGAATAGTTAGTTCAAATACAGTAAAGTAAACGACTCAATGTGCTGAGAAAAGCTTTGTATTTCAAACAACTCTATGATCATTAATTGAATTGATGGAATTAGAATTTATATAAATTGGTACAGTTGTGTTCAATATCATAGTAGTGAAATAAAATGTGACATCGCACGACGAAATAAGAAGAAGCTGTGATTTTAATAGTTTTCATTCAAAATATAACAGACACCACATAAAAAGAAATTTCAAAGTTTACACAAAAGTCAGGAAAGTTAATTGAACTTTTAAAAATTTACATCAAAATTCCAATATTTTTGTTCAGAATTTTAAGAAAGTTTTTAAGTACGCAGTTTTATAGCTCATTGAATTATGTGCTGGTTAGAAGAATTTTTGTTGTTGATGTTGTTGTTTGTAACTACAAAAACACTCCCTGAAGAACTTGGGGAGCCATTAAAAAAATCAAAAATAATTGAAAAAATTGCCCATTATTTTTAATTAAAAACAATCGTATGATTAAAAACAATCAGGTAACTAAAAGTTAAAATTAAATTAATTAAACAATTAAATTAATCAATTAATTAAAGCTCAGCAATCAATTAAAATTAATTAAATAATTTATATTATTAATTGATTATTCTCAATTGTTTAATTATTTATAATTATTTGATTATTTTCAATTATTTAAGTTTTTCCAATTATTTAATTATTTCTAATTATTCAATTATTTTTAGTTACTTGATTATTTTCAATTATTAATGAATAAATGAAACCTTTGCACTAGGCAAGGCAAACATAACTATCATGTATTTAGTGAGTGGGTTACAAACTGAATCCTTAAAATATCTTTATTTTTTCAAAGGTTTTTTTAGGCTTTTATGTTTTATTAAATTGAAAAAATACAGAAAATAAATAAAATCAATAAAAAATTATCATTTAATTACATTAATCATATTAACCACATAATTATAAAAGTAATCAAAACTAATTGACATTAGTCAAACAATCATATTAAAAATATAATTTTTTTTTGGCCGGATATGAAACCGATACGCTCCGGCGATTTGGTATGGCCAGTGAGAAGGAAAAGGTGTGTATTAAGAGGTGAGAGGTATCATATCCGTAGATCAACCATTACCTTGGTGCATATTAGTCGCCTCTTAAGACCGGTATGCCTACCTCAGGCATATTCTAACCCCTAACCAGCAGGAGGTACATTTTTTCTATACATAAGAAATCACTCAACACGCTTTACAACAAAACTCTGAAAATTGAACAATATTTTTCAGCTAGTTTTCGCTTGCACGGTTATACTAAAATTGATTGATCTATAAAATTGTGTACTCAAAAATTTCCTAGAAATTCTGCCAAAAAATTTTTCAGATTTTCATGGCCATTTTTTAAAGTTTAATTAACTTTCGTGAACTTTGTGTAAGATTTGAAATTTCATCTTATGCAGTTTCTGTTATGGAATTCGCTATATTTTAAATGAAAACTATTAAAATCACAGCTTCTTCCTCTTTCGTGGAACGATATCCATTTTAATTTCACTACTATTATATTGAGCGACCCTTATGTAACTAAAGCCCTCTTCACTACATTAGTCAGACCGATACTTGAATACGGTTCTATAATTTGGAACCCGCGTTACCAGGTTCATGTAGATCGCCTTGAATCAGTTCAAAAACAATTTTTACTATTTGCCTTAAGAGATTTTCATTGGGATCCCTTGTACAATCTGCCACCCTATACGAATCGTTTAAAACTCATTAATCTGCACACACTTTCTAGTCGGAGGGAAATGCTTGGAATTATTTTTATGATTAAATTGCTAAATGGTTCACTATCCAGCCCATTTCTTCTAAGTGAAGTGAACTTCAATGTACCGTCTCGTCCTTCAAGGCATTTTAAACCTCTAGTCTTAAAACAGTGCCCAACCAATTTTCAGTTAAATGAGCCTTTTCGCTGTTTGTGTCAAGATTATAACTCTCTTTCTGGTAGATTTGATATTTCAGACTCGCTTTTCAGCATAAAAAAATCAATTCTTTCTATCCTAAATTCATAGCTACTAATTGTTTCTTATTCTTTGACCTCTATATTAACTTCTAACAATAATTTTATTCTGTTAACTAGTTATTTCTTAATGTATAATCTATCCTATATCTACTTTACTTAGTACTTAGCTGATGAGGTTTTCTCTGTAGCTGAGCAGTTTTAGATCGCGACGATTAACAAACCAAAGCCTTTCAACGACTCGGCACGAACGAATAATCCGCGCGGTATGCGGATGCGCCCCTCGCGCCGGTCGGGCGGGATATGGTGGGTAATCCGTTGGGAATTATTATTATTATTATTATTATTAAACACAGCTTTACATATATAATTGTTTTGTGATTTACAGTAAACATGACTTTGGTTTAGGAGATAAGCTTTAAAATAAAATAAACCTAATATTTTTCAAAAGTTATTTGGCTTCCTTGGCGTGCTTGAATTCACTTGACTTCTTTTCAATATAAATAAATTTCGCTTTCTAGTAACCGACTTGTTTGATGATTGACTTTATGCTTTGGCTTTGTTGTTTCCAACCAAAATAAAGTTATAGGAAAATTTCAAAGGCAACAGAAATTTAAAATTCAAGTATAATATAAATACAAATCGATATGGGCCGATAACGATGATTTTTTTGATTACAGAAATCGATATCAATCGATTAAAATCGTTGAAATTGATGAAATTCTACAAATTGAAAAAAGTCATTAAGTGTTGATAAAAGTAACAATATCGGCAGATATAAAAGTAATCAAAACCCTAGCCGTAACCATGATTGCACCCTTCTCCTTAGCCATTAAAGTAGCCGTACCTTTACTTTAAAAATGATGGAATCATCGAAACCTTACTTAAATTTACACGCATGAGTACGTTACTACGGTTTTGGTTTATGACTGCGGTTAGTGCAAATTTTATGGTTACGAATACTTGACTTTAAACCTTCTCGTTGCGGCTCCGTCACTGTTGTGAGAAGTAGTGACCAGAATTATAGCTACTTTTACAGTTTCAGATGCGGTTAAGTTATAGTAACCCTTGCCGTGCTCAACATTGCTTAGATGTTTTTCTACTTCTTTGGTTTCGATGCATCTTATAGCAATCATAGCGGTATTTTTCTTCTTAAACTTTAAACCATCCATCTTACTTTTTTTTTCTTCTTCCCGATTTTGCCTTTACATTTCCTTTCTTTCCATTTTCTTTATCCTTCTAATTCTTAAAATTTTACTTGTGAACAGGCCGTCGTGGGCTGTAGGGAATTCGGTGCCCATTGGCCACCCGTTACCTCTTGCAGATGACTGGCAAGTAAACTTCTGAGCGCATGCTTAGCTGTCCTAACCTTGCTCACTTCGTCTATTACTTGCACAAGCAATACCAAATCCCAAATCGCCCACTGCATGTGTTGTCTCTTTTCATGCCACTGATAACGTATACGCACTGTCGGACACTACTACATTTGATATGTTAAAAAGTAATTGCATGCGAACAAATAAAGTCCAAACGATGAGTTGGTGATTTACTTTTGCCAAAATGTGAAAAGTAAGTGGCTAAAAGTCCAGTATAAAATAACTTATTCATTCGCATGCATGAAGCAAATAACAAAAGTCACGCCTAAGTAAGCACAAAGGTGCATATTAACACATACACAGACACAAAGTAAACATACATACGTACATACAAACAAATGTAAAATAGACAATACAAAATCCAGAAGTGAAATGTTAGAGATAAATAAATAAGTATGAAAACTAGATTAAATGACACTCGACACGATTTCAACAATGACAAAATACTGTTTGATTTGAAAGCACTTTTGTGTAACGGATTTCTTTGCGTGCAAGTTGAGTGACTTAGGGCGAACGAGATTATTGATGGAATTCAGAGAAAAAACAAAAATAAAAAAAAATAAATAAAAAATACGAAAGTAAGTATCTAGTAAATAAATAAGCGGATGAAAGTAATCAAATAAAAATTGATTGCTTTGAAATCAGATTTGCTGACCGAGCGCATGGGTGATGGCGGTTAGAGGAGGCAACGGAAGACTATTGGCGAATTCGCAAGTGACCGAAAATACGAACAAATGTAAAGAAAGGGTGTAGTGAATACTTGGAAATGAGGTTTGAATGAGCATAGTAAATAGTAATAGCCAAAATAAGAAATTTTTAAGCACACAGAAAAGGGGAAAAAACAAAAGAAGCAAGTAGCTAAATAAATAAAACAAAATAAACAAAGAAATTAAATTGTATGTGACAGTCCGTGCCACTGTGCGAATATTTGACCTTACTACTAGAGCTGTGGAACGCATATTTATACTTAATTGCGCTAAGCACATAAGCTTTTTTATTTAAATTTTTTTTTGAACGTAGCGAAATTTGGAAATAATGTTAATACTAAACTAAAAGTATAGCCATCGGCTTATAGAAATTACATTTCAATTATTTAATCCATAGTTTTTACTATAGAAATAATCCATAATTTTCACTTTAAGCTTCGAAAACTAAGTTAATAATGTTGGGTTTCACTAGAACTTTGGCTTCCTTACTTGTTTTTTTTTCTGTCTGCCGAATTTCTTGTATTTCACTACTAATAGCCATTTAAGTCATGATGCTAAGTGATTCAAAGCCGTTTTTTTCTCTGTTTTATTTGCTTATTATTTTTTTACATTTCTGTTAATCCTATTAAAATTTTTATATATGGAACACTAATTCTGTGTTGTGTTTCGTCTTAAATGGGTTTCCATCACTATTATTGAATAACGTTTCAGGCATTCTTGACTTTAAGCCGCTATATTTTCAGAGCATGACTGTGCGTACAGATACATTTTGCTTTCTAATTATTCTACAAATAATTTGGCTTCTTAAAGCGTCATCACATTTTTTAAGGACTTATTTATTTTTATTTTATTTTATTTTCTGGTATTTTATTTAACTTTATTTTATTTTGTTTTATTTTATTTTTTATTATTTTATGTTATTTTATTTTTTTTATGTATTTTTTATTTTATTTAATTTAATTTTTTTTATATTATATTTTATTTTTTCATTTTGTTTTATTCTATTTTACTTTTTTTCATTTTGCTTTATCTTATTTTATTTTATTTTATTTAACTCTGTTTTATTTTATTTGATTTTATTAAATTTAATTTAATTTAATTTAATTAAATTTTTTTTTTATTTTATTTCATTTTATTTTATTTTATATAATTTAGTTTAATTTAATTTTATTTCATTTTATTTTATTTTATTTTATTTTATTTTATTTTATTTTATTTTATTTTATTTTATTTTATTTTATTTTATTTTATTTTATTTTATTTTATTTTATTTTATTTTATTTTATTTTACTTTATTTTATTTTATTTTATTTTATTTTATTTTACTCTATTTTATTTTAATTTATTTTCTTTTATTTTAAATTATTTTTAATTTAATTTAAAATAATTGAATTTTTTTAATTTTATTTCATTTTATTTTATTTTATTTTATTTTATTTTACATATTTTTGTAAGTATAACGAGCTCAAGACCAGTTGATAATAATTCTTAGTTAATTATTATTATTTTTGATTAGAGGAAAAATTGAAAGCAACAAACAAATTTTTCCTCTAATCAAAAATAATAATAATTAACTAAGAATTATTATCAACTGGTCTTGAGCTCGTTATACTTACAAAAATATGTAAAATGAACAGACCGTAAAACCAACAACAAAATTATTTTATTTTATTTTATTTTATTTTATATAATTTAATTTAATTGAGTTTAATTTTATTTTATTTTATTTTACTTTATTTTATTTTATTTTATTTTATTTTACTTTATTTTAGCGAAAGTAGTGCACATGTCGAGATATTTAAATTATATTTGCTCAATTACAGAATTCCGGGAATGCATTTTCATTATCTTCTCGGTGAACTTCTTCATGCTCTTAAGGGAATTTATGCTTGACATTTGTCATAAGAATCAAAACATTTATCAAATTGATTTTTGTTGGAACGATTTTCCGTCATCGCTAGAACGAAACTAGGCATTGAAAATGGCAGAACGCCGAAAATGGCTTGTCACAAAACCAAGCTTGACAAGGGATGGCGGAAAAGCGTTACAAAAAAATCAGCTTACTACCCTGTCGGAAGATCAACACAACAAAATTTATCAAATTCGTTTTTATATTCTAATTAAGTTAATATACAGAACATATTAGCTCATAGCAAAACCAAATCGAGTATATTTGTAATATACCTTAAAGTTTGAGATTTTATTGGACTTTAAATGACATTTGATTTCAAATTCTTGCATTATTTCAATCCTATCAAGAGCAAAAAAAAAAGAAAATTATAAACATCAAATATCGCAGATACCGTTTGCAAATGTTCAATTCCGAATTTCTCTACTTCCAGCAAACAAATGAACATTCAAGAACAAATATCAAATAACGGTAGGATGCTTATAACAATAGCTAAAAGGATACAAGACGTGAAGCAAAAATAAGAAGCAAAATCCAACTACCACAGGTATTGCCACAGTTACAAACTAAAGGTTAGAGAAAAAGAGAAAACCCACATAAGAAGTACTGGCTTGCAATAGGCTTTGGAGTAAGAGGCAGAAGTTAAGAGTGAAACGTAATGCAAACAATGCTATGATAAAATGGCAAACCGGCAGATAAACAGGCAAGAAAGACACAATTGGATATGCAGCTTTATGTATGTGTAGAAGAAACCAGCAAAAAATCGAGCGAGTTATCTTTAAACGAAGTCGCACGCAATTTATTTCATTCATCGACAGTTGATTATATGTTCTAAATTAGTGCATTATAGGTAAATAAGCGATAAGTCAACTTTCATTTCTGTAGCATACTCATAAGGGTAGAAAATGGACTTGTTCGACAGTACCCATAGGGAAAGAAAGTGGATCAGCCCAAAAATACGCGTTTAGTCATAAAGGTTGTACTCTTTAGCTTCGTCATAGAATAGGCTTAGACAACATGAAACAGCTCAATGAATCCTAAGACCTTCGGAGCTCATTCCTTATTCATTCTCGTCTAATCGCATTTTCAACCTGCAGATATGTGTAGTGAGAGGTTTGAAGGATTTCTATCTAAAAACTATTCATAGAATAAACTCAAAAATGCATTTGTGTTCACACTCGCTTCCATTAACTTTTTCACCTTTCTCTCAGTTTCTTCTACCTCTGCCTTTATCGAATGCTTTACTTGTCTTGTCTTTTCATTGAAATTCTATGCTTGTGGTTGCAATAAAATGTAAGCTATTTAGTATTTTCTAGAATTTATGCATTGTTTATGCAAAGTCAGTGGGCACCAAGGCAAATGGCAGTAACAACATTCATATAAATATGTAATACACACTTTGCATACATCAATATATACTCGTACATATAAGAGAGTGGGGTAAGAGTGCTCACGTAATATAGACGGGATTTTTAAGGATAATAGGAAAAGATTTACCGACAAACATACAAATGCGCTGAACAATACACTAACATATTTAATTTAATAAATGCATATAACTCGGTTGGAGCAGCGTATTATATAACCAATAGCGAGTTTTTAGATGTCGAGTAGATGCTTTTTGAAATGCTGAGAAGAAGATGCTCATTTCATTGTCAAGGTTGAAAGATTTGTTGAGTTCTATGCGAAAGATTTTTGATTTAAGAGACACTCCAAGACAAGCGTCTATTAAAACGAATAGTAGTTCAGTCGCTTTTGTCTAAATGATCCATAGTAATTTCGGCATTTGAGAAGCAATAAGTTAATAATTGGTTTAAAACACAATATTGACTTAAAACAATTAACAATAGTTTAACTTGGTTATCGCATTGCGAAGGCTGAGTCAAAAACTTTAAAAAAAAGCTTTTGAAGAATGCCAGATTACAGAATATTTTTATGAGCTGAATTTTCTTCCATATAGATCATTTTTAAAAGTCTTCGAACAAATTCTAAAATATGGCATTATTGAAAAAATATCTGAGGAAAGGAATTTCTTACCACAAATTAGGAGATAGGGCATTTCTGAAAAATATTTTAAGTGAGTTCGAGCTTTCACGAGCTGTCAAGTTCGGAAAGGTTTTGGCCAAAGAAGCACTATGACGAGCTCCGGCACCACCGGAGACTAGATCCTTCTTATTTAAATGGTCATCTAACCGCCTGGGCGATTTTGACCGTCCAACATAGCTCGCCAGTCGTTTCTTCGTTGCGCCAACTGGCGCCAATTGGAAACACCGCGGGATCGCAAATCGGTCTCCACTTGGTCCTTCCATCGGAGTGGTGGTCTCCCTCTTCCTCTGCTTCCACCGGCGGGTGCCGATAAGAATACCTTCTGGGCTGGAGCATCTTCGCTCATTCGCACTACGTGGCCTAGCCAGCGAAGCCGCTGTGTTTTAATTCGCTGAACTATGTCGGCGTCTGCGTAAAGTTCATACAGCTCATCATTAAATCTTCTTCGGTACTCGCCGTCGCCAACGCGTAGAGGTCCACAAATCTTTCGAAGAACCTTTCTCTCGAATACTCTCAGAGCCGCCTCATCAGATGTTGTTAGTGTCCACGCTTCTGCACCATATAGCAGGACGGGTGCGATGAGTGACTTGTAGAGTGTTATTTTCGTTGGTCGAGAGAGGACTTTACTTTTCAATTGCCTACTCAGTCCGAAGTAGCATTTGTTTGCAAGAGTAATTCTTCGTCGGATTTCTAGGCTAACATTATTGTTGGTGTTAATGCTGGTTCCCAGGTAAACGAAGTCCTTTACTATTTCGAAATTATTGCTGCCAACAGTGGCTTGGTTGCCAAGGCGCGAAGGCGCTGACTCTTTGCATGATGACAGAAGGTACTTCGTTTTGCCCTCGTTCACCACCAATCCCATTTTCTCCGCTTCTTTTTCTAATTTGGAGTAAGCAGAAAATACGGCGCGGTTGTTAAGGCCAATGATATTAATATCGTCAGCATATGCCAACAGTTGCACGCTTTTATAAAATATTGTTCCAGCGTGGTTAAGTTCTGCAGCTTGTATTATTTTCTCCACTAGAGACTAGAGCCATGATAGCAAAATTTCGTTCTGGATAATGCTATAGGTTAAACTCTTACTTATCCTTACTTGCCCTGCATGTGGTATGTTCCCTCATGATACCAAACATCTCTTTTCCTGTTCAACTGAACCTACTCTTCTAACAGCAATATCACTCTGGTCCAGCCCTGTTGAAACTGCGTGTTTCCTCGGACTTCCGTTAGAAGAGCTTGATGACGATTTAGAGTGACCATGCCCATTAGGCATTGGGTGAAGCACTGTTAACAACAACGAGACTATATCAACCAATATTTATGATCAATTACTTGCCAAAAAGGCGCAGCGGATTTTTGAGTTTTTCGATCCGTGAAACAAAATTAAACTCAAAATTTAATTTCTATTTTTGAAGGATACAATATTGCTCAAGGAATAAGTTTAATTTTCGTCAAAAAAATAAAACACAAACTCAAGAAAAAAAACATTTTCCTCAATCAAAGAAATTAAACTTGAAGGTAACTATTATTGCTCATTTTTATTAAAAAAAATCTGAAAATAATGATCAAATAGCGAGTTTTATAAGAAAACTCATAACAGTTACGGTACGTGATTTTGTCATATGATATCAATTTTTTTTTGATAGTTATTGGATAACACTTTTATTCTGTCCTTAAAAAATATCTCGCCAAAGATAAATTTTATTGCTGAAGAGAAAAAATTGAAAGGTCGGATTTAGAAGTTGTTATCGGACTTTTTTCAAATTAATTCTGGCTTGTATTTTGCCCATGAAAGTGCTGGGATGACAGAAAATTTAATAGCTTTCTTCAGTGACACTATCTAACCCTAGACTTTTATAAGATCGAAAAAAAAAAAATTACTTTTATTTTCCCTCCCTGGGAAAAAGGCTGAAATATTAAAAAGAACGCCCATTTACAAACCAGATTATCAAAGTTCATAGATTGCTAGCACTGCTGAGTATACAAAAGTAATAAAATATTCATACCCTACAAGAAACTGATAAGCACTTAGGGCAACAATATTTACACACTTACAGACTCAACCACATGCGCATTTACAAAATAAAGACTTTCTACTGAGCAGTTTTTATGAAAAATATGGGGTTTCACGCCAAAGCAAAGTAATTTATGTATGCCACTCAAACCTAAGTTTTGAGAAGTTTATAGGAGAAACTATAGATACCCTAAGGATATAAATAATATGGCCCAGAGCGTCACTCAGCTTTTAAGGGCGTATATAAGCACTTTAGCCTCACGTCATAAGGTATTCAAAATGTAGGAATTCAATAGCTTGCTGCTTAGGTTGTGCACAAGCTAGAAGGAAATTTAAATACTTCAATAAGATCTGCCAGCATTTTATAAGAATTTATAAAGTGAACAGCTCGCATGTTGGGTATACATACATATATATATTGTTCACATGTAGTACAAATCCTTGAAAATGAACGAGGACGTAATTTTATACAAATTGTGGTTTATATTTAAAAAAAAAAAAAAATTTCAAAAAAAGTCGGTCAACGGCAAAATGCTACATGATACTTGGTTAAATGGATTTGTTTACACAAAATCATTTCTCATGTGGTATATATGTACGTATGTGTGCATATTATTTGTATTGTTATTGTTATTTTTGCATTGTTCTGTGGCTGTATGATGTGTTAACTGGCTTCTGGCTTATTGCTAATCTCACTACAATTGTCGCATCCGCTTACACACATACAACGCTATAACAACTTACACACTCAAGCACATTTTTGTATGTGTTTGAACAAATATGCATGTGTAAGTTTAATTTATTTTACAACTATTTGTCTTCTAATGTGATTTTTGTAATTTGCTTGAGTGGTTTTACTTGTCACATAAATATTGTTATAAAAACAATAACAACTTCTGAGTATTACAATTTTTTGTTTCTTGTTACAATTTTATTATTTATGTATATATTTGCACATTTCAAATTCACATGTATGTAGCCAAAAATTTTGCACCTTATACTAGGCTTATTTTATTTTATACTAGTAAACCCGTTCCCGCTTTGCTAGGTCTCAGAACTCATAATAGACTGAGTCCGATTTTAATCATTATATCTCCCACGCATAACAGGTAAGATATGGAACTTAATTACATCGCTTGTTGCAGCACTCAGTATCACCTTTGATACCCATATTGTACTAACACATTTTGGGTCACATTGCTCCACATATTGGTCGATATCTCCGAAACCAGTCAAGATATCGAAACATGTGATATCTTAAGTTTTAAGCTAAACGTCTAGTAACATATTGGTAAAAGTTCCATTCAATTCCATTTAGCAGTTTTTGAGTGATGCGCGACCAAACATACGGACAGACAGAGAAAAAATTTAAAAATGGTTGATTTGGCGTCTACTGGCTCACTAATGATGAAACCTATCGATTTTTCAATGTACAGATATCGACCTGTTACATATTTATTATATGTAGAGAAATGAAGATTACGACGACCGACGTATCTAAGACTTTAAGGCCCGGTTTTTCAGTACAAGTTTAACTCAATTTGTCAGTTAAACTAAGCTGAACGCAATTAAGAAAGGACGATATTTTTATATTTAATTAAATACTGGATATATCATCTGAAGAAAGTGATTATAGTGATGCAGAAATTGGCAAAATGCTAACTATTACAATACTGAGGAGAAGCAATAGCGTTGAATATGTATACTAATATTATCTGTTGCCGTATCTAGATAAAGAAAAATCCAATGTTGCCGTATAAAGAGCAAATATTAAAAGCGGCCTTAAACTCGCACTGAAAAACCGCTCTGCAGTTTAACTGGAGTTTAAATTTATGCCGAGTTTAAGCAAACTTAGTTTAAACTGAGCTTAACCAAGGACTGAAAAACCGGGCCTAAGTGTTTAAGAAGTAAAGAGTTGTATGCTATATTTTTATTGCTAAATATTTGGTTGGTTCTTAAACCAAAAGGATCTTAAATATTTCTCTAATTTGACCTTTTAAAAGATTAACATATTAGCCACCCCCTTCCTTTGCTCCCACATACCTTATACAATACTTCCGCCATATTCCTTATTATGTCGTACAACATTTTTTGTTGGGTATTTAGCTATCGTTGCAGATCTCGGTTTGGTTGAGTGAGGTAAAATAATATTGAAAATGAAATATGGGGTTTCTTTTTTCATGTCGAGAAAGTAAATAGTTTTATGTCAAAGTTTTTATTCATGGTAACTTTTTGGTAAACAAATCGCTACCTTCAGCAGATTCAAGAAACTAATTTTGTTTTTTTAAAAGCAAATGAACAACAAAATATTGAGGCGCAATTAATTATAAACATATATATTTTTTAATTAATAAATACAGTTAAAAGTTTTTACAAGAGTTTGAGAAAATATTAAATCCCAAATGTTACGTCCAGACCTTCGCAAAGTTAATTTTGAACTTGAGTAGCAGTGAGGAAGCATTTAAAAGCACATTTCGGGCTATTACTATTTAAAATGGCATCCAGAATATTTTGAGAACTACCGAAAATCCTATATTAAAAATCAAACTATAAGTTTGAGAACTCTATCAACTGTTATATGAGATTCTTTGGTATAACTAACGTTTCAGATTTGAGAATAACATTGTACCTGCCCTGATACTCAAATTGGTAGAAAAGGTTATAATTACTGTGCAATAATTTAAAACAAATTAGATTACATAACTGTTATCTGTATTAATTATTATAATTTGTATTGGATTGGATATAATATAGCAATTACTTGGAACTTTATCTTTAAACTCCTATTACTGTTATCAATACTTTAAGAACAGTAAGTGTAGTTTTATTTCATTGAAATTTCCATTACGATTACAGTAATCTTGATTCAAAAAAGTTTCAAATTGCAATCTATGTATTTGTAATTTTTGGTAACCAGAATTTAATCATTACTTAACTGAAACATTTCTTTTTTAATTCAAGATTACTGCAATTCTTTATTAAAATTCGGATTATGATTAATATCACTGTAATCGAAAGTTTTGAGCACAGTAATTTTAAGTTTATTTTATGGAAAGCACCATTACGATTACAGTGATCTTGGTAAAAAACATACTAAATTGCAACTTATGTAACTTTGATGGCTGTAAGAATGATTACATTTTTTGTAGAAGTGATTTTAAATGTTAAACATATTTGTTTTAATCGGAATACTATCCTTAATTATTTTTTTAATTAAGACTAATGCCATTCTTTATTCAAATTATGGTCATAATTACTTTTACTGTAATCGGTAGTTTATGTATTAAGAACAATAATTGTAAAGTTGCTTAAAAAAATTACCATTACGGTTACAGTAATTGTGATTAAAAAAAAAGTACTGACGAGTTATGTAATCGTGTTGGTGGTAATAACGAATATATTTATTGTGGAAGTAATTTACAAAAATTAAAAACTTTAAATTAACTTTGCTGTAATCGTAATCTTATTATTAGTTGGTCGTCGCATTCGTTTTTTCAAGTTAGGATTACTGTAATCTTTTATTTGAATAACGATTATGATTACTGCCGTCGTGTTAAAAAGTACTGAAGCTGGAACTGACAACTTAAGTATTTCCGATAACAAGTACAGTGTATGTAATTTGACAATATTAAACTTACGATTATGAGTGCTGTAATCGAAAAAAAAAATTCAATTATCATTAATATAATTGGTATCGTTACCACTATTGCTTTCGAATCATTTGAAATTAATTTCTCCTAATATAAACAAAAAATTGGAATTGATAATTTAGGTATTTGCGACAAAAACTGCATTAATTCTAGTTTCAGTATGTATGTAATGGTGTTTATGATTACTGTAATCGTAATTACAAAATTTGAAAATTTGACTACTTTAATTCTGATCGTGGTCCTAACGATAATATTAACTAAAAATGTAATCTTAAAAGTTTTAAATTACTTTTGCTGTAATCATAATCGCATTGCTTATCATTTGTAATCAATTTCCTATATAACAATTACTATATTGAACTACTGTTAGTAGCATCACTAAGCTTTGTTTTTTGGTTATAGCAAATAGAGTAATTGTTATTTAACTTATAAAAATTACCATGGCTGTTACTGTAATCACAATATAAAAAATTTGATTACGAAAATCATAAACGCCACTTTAACGCACTTCTCAGCGATAGGCTCTCTATACAATAAAATTTGTCACTCATCATATGTCATCAATGAAAAACCTGCAGTCTTAGCACCAACTCAAAAAGATTAAATAGCTCATGCATATGCAGCCAGAAACTCTATTCGGTGTCCTTAAATAATTCAAAACTAAAGCCTACCGCTCCCCTGCTGTCACCAACTTACATTAAGTCGAAAATGTAGCGAAAACCGCTAACAAACCCCAAGTAAGCTAGGATTTAACTTTGAAAAGAGATGCCAAAAAGAAAAGAAATGCACAAAAACTGTTGCCTATCTCAAGGCGGTGGAGAGCATATAAGTCATTACACTGCAGTGCATATAGCTTTAGTGGCAGCTGAATATCTTTCTGTACTTTAAACAAGAAACCAAGTGTACTTACATTTACACATGCAAATAAAGCATCACATTAAGTAAATGTCGTTGTTGCATATTCACCACTTCTAAGAATGTCTGTTGCAACTGTATGCTCGGCTAGGTGTCTGTGTGTGCACGGCGCTGTAGTCAGACATTTTGCGACTGAGTGCATAATTCGCTTGCCTCCACTTACTACATTGATGTTGCTACTGCTACGGCTGCTGTTATTGCATGCAACATACATACTTACGAACATACAAACACTTTGCGAATGCAAGCAGTCGTAAAAAAAGTTAAGCAACACAAAAGTAAAACACTGTAAGATGAAAAAAAAAACAAAAAAAAATCAAAACATTGCAACATCAAATTAAAAATCAACCTAAAACAAATACAAAATAACGTCATATTAAACGCAAAAGTAGCGTCAACAAGTCAACAAAGAGCAGGCGTAGCATATTTGTTGTTGCTGTGTTGCGGGATGCAAAAATTTTGCCTCAAGTTTTCTACGCAAACCACAAGGCAACTGCTTGTTTGTAGGCTTTCAGTAGGGATTTTCAGTAGGCTGCTGTTTGGTTGTTGGCTTTTAGGCTGCTTCATAAGCTTTGTGGTGTTGTGGCAAGTTCGTTGGTC
Organism: Merzomyia westermanni; assembly: GCA_949987695.1. NCBI lineage: Eukaryota > Metazoa > Arthropoda > Insecta > Diptera > Tephritidae > Merzomyia > Merzomyia westermanni. Next base: position 19,090,643 of record OX465291.1, read on the forward strand.
CGTTTGATTATTTGTTTTAGTCGGTTAAGTTGCACGAACTTACACCAACCAGTTTGACAAGTGCCGCAATATTAATGTGTGCGTTGAGATGTGCAATGACTTTGGCAAAAACAAAAAAAAAAAGGAAATCATAAAATGTAATTAAACAAAAAAGCACCAAAGTGGCAAGGCAGCAAGCATATTTGCATGTTGCAAGTGGCAGCTTAAAAAAATGTTCCACATTGCATTCACAGCTCTCGCTGCTAGCATGAAATGCATGTAAAGTGCAATATTTTTCCGACAGCAACAATGAATTTTTATGCATTCTCATACACACGCACCACCCATACGTGCACACCCACACACGCTGCAAGTGGAAAAGCGTAGTGCATAATTTTTTATGCGCCGAGTCCTATGCAAAGTCACAAAAAATTCAAAAGCATGCCAGCACTACAAGCCACTGAGCCTGCGAACCTATGAGACATTCGCTCTCTTCATGTCGCCAAGCCAAAAAATGTTTGTTGCATAACCAACGAGCGTTAATAATATGGTTGCAAAGCCTCCAAAAGTCAGTTATAACCCAGCAATGGAGTTTGCGTATGAATGAGGGATTTTGTAAATAGACTTTACCAAGTAAAAAATTTTTCCATGGAAATATCTCACCCAACTCTCCATGATAGTGAGCTTAGTTATATAAAAATTATTAGGGCCTAGAATGAAGCTAGAGGCAGCTTCTCATTTTATATTTGTGCAAGGTTGGCGGGAATAGATATTGGTTTGTTCTCCTTTCGAATTCATGATCCCTGCATCGATCTGGGAATCGTTCATCTACAAAAACAGAAATCTATTTATTTCCCATAGATTTGACCTTGCTGAACTTATCATACCTGTATATATTTTGGTCTCGTAAAAGGAATTGTAGGTATTGAAGTATTGCATAAGCTATAAAACTTTTTGTTCCATTTTGGAAAACTTTTTAAGCAACTATCTTTATGAGGTTTTGTTTCTTGGGGGAAATAAATATTCGTTGTAGTTCTTGCTGTTGTAGTAATAGTACTTTGACAATCACTTTCTCATAAGTACGCACTAAATAGGGTTATGAAGCCCTTTTTTCACTGGAACTGAGTAGGCAGAGTTGTTGTTGTTAGGTACAATACTCACCAAAATTCTGCCTTATGCTGCCATAAGGACGATCGTTATTCGTAAATCAGACAGTCGTATAAAGGTCGACAGTTACATTTCATGTAATTTATTTAGGTTTTTGTTATTCTTATAGTACCAGGTTGTTGTTATAGTTTCTTGTTGTAGTTGTAAAGTATTGGTGCACTTTATTTCTGTTGCTGTAGGGTCTTGTTATGCTTGTAGTGTCTTTTTGTTGTTTTAGTTTCTTGTTGCAGTTTTAGTTTATTCTTGTTGTTTCATATTAGTTAATTGATACTGTTGCAGTCTGTTTTTATTGTTTCTAGTTATTGTTCCAGTGCCATGTTTTGTAGTTCCTTGTTGTGATTTAGTTCCTAGTTATTATTTCAGTTCCTTATTATCGTTTAAGTTCCTTGTTATTGTTTTACCTCACAATTGTTGTTACAGTTCCTCGTTGTCGTTTTAGTTTCTTGTTACTATTCCAATTCCTTGTTATCGTTTCGTTCCCCGTTATTGTTTTAATTTACAATTGTTGTTGCAGTTCCTTATCATTGTTACATGTTGTGCTTTTTTCAACTTTTGTTTTTTTCTTGTGGTTTCTCTTAATTAGTCATATTCTACTTATTGATTTTCTTCTTTTTTTGTTGTACTTTTGTTGATTTTGTTCTTAATTTGTCATGTACTTTCTGTAGTTCCTATAATTTTGTGTCATTTTTGTTGTAATTTTTCTATAAGACTTTTTTATATGGAATCGTTATTCTTATCTAACCTGTTCTAGTCGTTGTCGTGGATACTGGCTGTTGTTGCTTCCCGATAAGATCATAGAGCACACCCGTATGGTTCTATGTACAATCTCTGAGTGACCTACACATACGCGTTCGTGTTGTAATCTGCTACCCAACGAACTAAGCTTAAAATCTCCGTCATTAAAATTCCACAAAGCCAGCTTGTAAAAAATTTCGTATCATTCGCTATATAACAGAATGAATCTATCCATTTATTCGAAGGCTATACAAAATTCGAATAATATTTAATGGAATAATTTATACTTTTATTCGAATAGTATTATTCGTATAAATGACAACTATTCGAATAATATGCACACATTTGTTCACGCAAACATACATACAAAACGTGAATGCATGCTAATAGGTACAAGCGATGAAGATACTGAATATCTATTCGAATAAACGGATAAATTATTCGAATAAATACTATTCGAATTTTTTGAAACGAATATTTTTATTCGTTTATTCGAATAGTATTTATTCGAATATTGTTCGAAAATAATCCCACTACTACTAGCCACATCAAGGGTTAGCCATTGGAAATTTTTTAGACCAAGTCCACACCTTTGCCACATTTTTTTAAGAGTGCTATCAAAGTGACCTTATTTTATATAATAAACATACTAGATGTTCCGAAACTCAGACCCAAGTGCCGTGATACTTGAAACCAAACGTTTTGGCATGGACTCGTGTGCTTTTTTATGGTATGGTCTTGTTTAAGGTGTGACATATCTAAGATTTGAAATGCGAAAGTTCCGCCCTTAGGCTTGGTGGGTATACCATTCAGCACAAAGACTATGGCTGAATTTATGAATAAATGTTTATGTATCTATTCGAGTTTTTTTTTACACTGCAAAAAATCGTGCGTGGAGTGAGCAATAATTGATCCCAACACAAAAGCGTTCAAAGAAAACTTGTCGGAAAATGCATACTCCTTTGCGTCTCATTCAGGATTCATACTAGACTGGTTTCATTTTCTCCAGTGTACTTATGTAATGTTATTTTTGTTTACATATGCTTCTTACTTTTTGCACTACTACATACACACACATGCCTACGCATATTGAACAACAAAAAATTCATACACATATGTGGTTGCATTTAGCATTTATGGAAAATGGCTCTACAAAAATTTCGTTTATATATTTTTTTAGCTTAACATGCACAATTACACATTTATATTTATGTATTAGACCATAACAAGAAAAGAAACATTCGTTTAGCAGTTATATATAAAACCGCTACTGTCAGCATAGATTATTCCTTAACCGTTTTTAGGGTTGCCAACTGATCTTAATTTTTTACTTTTATATATGTATATCTGTCTCTTTTTGGTAACAGCTTGAACGATTTGGATGTAATTTTATTTATACGTAATGTCATAAGTTTCTAGATCTTGGACCTTGACAATACGACGCAGCACTCCTTATCAACGTTGCCACTTGTTTGAAGTTATAGAAACTTTATATGAAATATGAATATCAAAAGTATTTTAGAAGGGCTTTAATGAAAATGTATATAAGTAGAATTACCACGTAATATTGATTATAGCTCTGTATACCCGCTCTTATCTTAGAAACTGCCCTTCCCATATAAAATATGGAAAGAAGATAAAATAATAGCCTCTAAGCTCTTCTATCAAGGAGTTGTAAATCAGCATGATTTTGAAGGTGCTACCATTTAAAATTATTTGCAAATTATAGAAAATATGGTAAAATAGGTATAAAGTGGAAGGTATTTTAAGAAGTTTTACAATCAATAACAGTTCTATCAAATTGTTGTGTTTGGACAAATGTGCAAATAAAAAAAGAAAAAAATCTTTTTGAGCAGGCTTGCCACCTACTTTTAATTAGATCTTACTGTATTTATAGAATTGTAAGTTTGCGCCTTTTTCGGAAAAATCTTCAGTGATCTCAGCGATTTTTTATGTTATGTGAACCATTCTAAGCTTTGCTTATTTAGTGGTGCCACTGAGAATGTTTTGCAAGGTTGCCACTTATTTGAAATTATAAAAACATTTCACTCAATTTTAATATATGTTAGCTGTAACTAACGTTCTCTCCTTTTTAATGAAATTTGTTTTATTTAATCTAGCCTCTAAGCTGTCATACCAAAGTGCTGTAACTCAAGCACGTTTTAACAGGCTTGTCACCTATTTAGAATTTTTTCTATAGAAGTTATGCCAAAATAAATATAACTTAAAACTAATTTTAGTAAGGTTTTCACAGAAAATATTTTTAAGTAACGTTACCTTGACTTTATTAGTTATTTCATTATTTATATCTTCCCTACCATAGTGATAAGATTTTCACGGATTTGTATAGCACTTTGCATTATTTCTGCTACTGCGAATGTTTTTACAAAGTTGCCAACTAACAAAAATTGTGTAAATACTAAAAGAATTATGCCAATATTTATATTAAATTAATTAATTAATTACTGACTTAACAAAAACATTTGATTTTTGTAGCTAAGTAAGTATATACATAGAATACAAAATTTTTTAAGAGTTGCTAGCTCAAAGAGCTTACATTTTTTGTACATATTCCAAAAAATATAAATTAGCCAAACTCGTTGCTCTTCAGAAAACTAGATCTTAACGAATTCGGTGCCAAATTATTCTGCCGTCGTAGAAATTTTTATTATAGCATAGATTGGAAACCGATTACAAACTCAAAAGCATCCGGAATTTAAATATATAAAAGCTTAATTACAATCGATTCTGTATTTTTTTTTTGAAACGGTCTAATGTACTTACATACATATCAACATATATAAGTTAGCTTTATATTTTTATGTTTGCTTATTTCGCAGCTTTTTACGCTTTATTATTGTTGCTGTCGTCGCTTATGTTTTTGGTTGTTTTCGTGTTATTGCGATTATTCGTTTGTTTTGTTTTATTTTATATCATTTAGTTTGTTTTTTTTTTTTTTTTGTATAGAATTTGGTTTTTTTGCGCTGCAACTCTTCCACTTCCTCAATGCATACATACATACAAACCTGCATAGATTCAAATGTGTTGACGTTGAACATCATTGAAAGTGCATTGCACTGCACTTTGCCGTCGAACTTAACGCGTCTGAGTTTTGCTTGCTGCACATATAATTTTAACCAGCAACAGCAGTTTGTTGGTAAAGCCTATTTCAGGGCGCTTTACCAGCTAGTTTATGCAGTATGAGTACTCACAGCTTTTTTGCATTTTCTAAAGTACTTTTAATTAAGCCTTAACGAGTGTTGATTATATTTCGTTTTTTTTTCTGTTTTTGGTTTATTTTTGTTTGTTTATGTTATGTTGGTTTTTTATTTTTTATTTCTTTATTTTTGCGGTAACACGGCTCTTATGATTGTCGAGGCGTTAAAATTGAGTCTCTTTGCATTTAATAAAATAAGTTTGTTTTATTTTGCTAATTCGTTAATCGTGTTTTTAAGTACTAAATTTCAACTTAATATTTTTGAGGTAGACTAGCTCATTTCTTTTGTTCTTTCATTTGCATTGTAATTCGCAAACAGCTTATGTAATATTCCAAAGATATAGTTGATGTTTTGCAATCCCCATTCGGGCTTTTCACAGGAGGCCAATGTTGCGCTTACACCTCAGGGCCACAAGTGCTGACCCACCTGTTCTTTAAGAACCAATAATTTATAAGCAATTTGCGCAAGACGGTCGTTCAGAGCCTGAACCAAACAAAATAATATAATTTAAAAAAATTTACTGAAATAATACTCGCTCTCCATAAAGCCTTCATGAAAAAGCATCGTCGGGGAAAACAATAAAATTTGGCAATTTTCGAAAAAATTTTAAAAACCTCCCTGTAGATTTTCTGATTTTGATCTCAAAAAGGTAAGTGTCAAACTGGTGCATTGGGGAATCGGTGGAAATAGGAACATTTCAGCAAGGCAATCGAAACAAATACATTTTTCACAAGGTTGCCATCTCTTTCCAGATGTTTTTTTCGCCATATTTCAAATCTTGGTCTTCACAACATTTTCGATAAGATATTGAAGCAACTCATACAAATTGGAAAATTCTACTAAAATAATTAATATTTCATAAAAATCAACAATAGCCATGAGTGTTGGCAATATACAAAATTTTATTTAGATCAAAAGATTCTACGGAAACATTTTAAAAATCTATCAAAATGTAGTAAAATCTATTAGTTCTACGCGAAAAATTTAATGGAAGATCCTAAAACCGATTGAAAGGGAAAATATTGCAAAGAAATCGATCAAAATTTGCATTTACATAAATCGGAACAACTTTGTATTCGATAATATAGCCGACAAAGAATGAACAAAAATCGATTACAATCGAAAGGTTTCACCTTCCATCGATATAATTTCATGCAAATCAACAAATCCAATGAGCACAGGACAAATTGTGAAAAATTGACAAAAACCGTTTAAATATCTACAGTTTCGAGCATTGAAATAGTAGTGAGTAAAAACAATTAACATATTATTATATTTTTAAATTACCTAAGTATTATTAACGACTATTTTTGTTAATATCTATCGAACATATTAGATTATAAAAACAACATATAAAGTGGTTTTAATTACATGAGCATTAATGAATTAATTCAGGGAGACTAAAATGCATATCTAATAATCTACACGAGGGTTACATTCAGAATTTATAAAGGTATTAATAAAACTATAGAAAGAAAAAAATTTGCTTGAAACTGTTAACTGTACATTGACATAAATGGACTCAAACCGTTACCCAATCAAATGTTTTATCTCTAGACTATTTAACATAGAGAACGAATAAAAAACGATGACAATTCGAAAATCGATATATTTCATACAACCAGACCAAAACAAGTGATTAAAATTAATATATTTTCAAATGATACCAAAATCGAAACTTTTGAAAAAAAAAAATTATTTTATGGTTTTGGAAAAGTTGATTTTTCGACCAAAACAAGTCCCAAAACCCCAAAATAAAATTTTTTTTCAAAAAACTGTTATCGCCAACGTTTTTAGCGCATAATTTTAAGTGAGATATTAAATATGAGATAAATTCGTTTTCATCGAAAATATTTTTGCATGTATGCTAAAAAAACCCTTAAAAAAAATGGCGAAAGGGTAAATTTTTTGACCAAAACACTCCCCAAACCCAAAAAAAAATTTTTTTTCCAAAAAACTTTTATCGCCAACGTTTTTAGCGGACATTTTTGGGCCGGACAGCGTATACATGAAAATTTTAAAATCAAATGAAAACTTTTTAGTAGGTCATGAAAAAAACCTTAAAAATCAAAGTCGAAAAAAGTCAAAAAATGTAATTTCGCAGGCTCGAAAATTATTTTTTTGGGTATGCGTAGTGGAACTTTTTTTCCTGAGCCCAAAACCTATCGAAAAATCAATTGCGCGATATCCGTTAACTTTCGTCCATACAAATCGACCCACCCTAACATACATACATACATATATAGGTGAACAGCCCTTAATAGCTGTTTGTTTAACCGTCTAAACGATTTCGACCTTCCAACAAAGCGCGCCACCTGACTCTCCCCCTTGCCAGTTGACGCCAATTAGAAGCGCCAAGGGATCGCAGATTGTTCTCCACTTGGTCTTTCCAACGGAGTGGGGGCCTCTCTCTTCCTCTGCTTCCATAGGTGAGTTCCGGAAAGTATACTTTCTGGGCCGGAGCATCTTCCATTCGCATCACATAGCCAAGCCAACGTACCCCCTGGGTTTAAATTCGCTGGACTATGTCGATGTCAGGTATTATGAGCGACTTGTAAAGCGTGATTTTTGTTCCTCGAGAGAGGAATTTGCTGTTCAATTGCTTACTTAGTCCAAAGTAACATTTATTGGCAAGAGTAATTCTTCGCTGAATTTCAAAGCTGACATTATTGTTGGTGTTAATGCTCGTTAAAAATCGATATAAACGAATAGTCGAAAAACATCGATGACAACAAATAGTTAACAAAAACACCGTTATTACTCTCAATTTCAATAAATTTCTAAGTTTACCCGATGCATTCCGCAGACCAAACCAAAAGTGTTGTATTGATATATTTTGCCTTATTCGTACTTCGTAATACCAGCATTCGTAAACTCACGAACGACAAATATTAACTCTCTTCTAAGGCCAATATTTTAATTTTATTTCAATACATAGGGGTATGTACTTAAAAGCCACTGATGCCCAAATATTCGCCAATCAATATTATTCAAGTACACGATGTTAAAGTGGATGAGAAAGCTGTAGGCATGAACTGCAATTGAGCTGAGCGCAACTTTAAAATTCACCATTTTTGTTGTTGTTGTTATTGTTGAGTTGCTATCATTGAATTGCTTCCGTCAAACACTCAGGATATGCATGAAACTGAACACAATCTCCAGCTATTTCTTCACTGAATGAGTGCAGTGAATTTCCGTCGCTCAGCTCACTTTTCTTCCGTTTCCTTTGGACTCATGAGTTGCACATAATCTTTGTTGCCACTGAGACGGAGACAGGGTCTCGTAAGTGCATTTAAGTTTAATAGTATGTGTGCATGTCCTCGAGTGTGTGCGTATTCGTTTATTTACATATGCATGCATTTATTTATATCATTTTTTATTATATACATATCCAGCAGTGTATGTATGTATGTGTTTTATATAAGCACGCAGTCAAGTGTGCTTGGGTGCTTTATTGTATCTGTCGCTGTTGTGTCATCGCTTTTGGCTGCTGGGCGCCTGCAAGTATGCAAGTATTTACACATGACAAGTGCATCTGACTGTCTGGCAGCCTGTTTGCTTGGCTTCCTTTGTCCTTTAGCGCCTGCTGCCACACACATACATACACAATCTAGTCTTGTATCTCGCAAAAAATCTTCATATTCACTGCCCATCAGCTGTAAAAGCTGTTGCTATGCATTGCAATAAATACAGACGCCAACTGCCATCGGTTGCAATCCAATTGAAATGCTGCCATTTTAAAACGAATTTAATTTATTTCTGTTATTCGATGCCTCTTCAGTTAAAAATAATTTTAATTTCGGCCCGCAAGCTGTAGACAAGTTGGAAGAGTGCGAAAAAGGTAATGTCTGCGCTTGAAAATATTGACTTAATGTCTTCTGAGCTGCTTGCGACATTTAGTACGAGTTTAGTAGTTTTAATAGAAATTTGGTTACATGTTTAATAAAAGGGCATGGACTAGTTTTTGTGGCTTTTATTATAGTACTTTGGTGATAGTTTTATCTGGCCGTTCCCGCTGAGGGCATTACTTCGAGAGAGTAATGGTGCTATGGGTCCATTCGGTATAGTGAACAGGTGGATTGGTTCACAGATACACCGATGATGAGGCTGCAGAGCGCCCAACGTCAAACGCTATGCCCCATCGCCTAGAAACGAGCACTTGATTTATGAGTTGCTGGCGTTGCACTTGATATATGAGATGAGGTGTCTGACTTGGCACATTGGACAAATGAACTGGATGGATCGAAATTTCAAGAAAACTAACTTTAAATCGAACTAGTTTAAAAGAAGTTTAATCTAGATCAGTGGCAAAAGATGCTAGAACCGGATATCACATGCATATTCTTTGAAGTGCTGCCAATATCAGTCTAATCCTGTCCAATGCGCTAACTGATTACGGTCAAGTACTGCTATAACAACAGATGGGACTCGAACATGTTAAGAAAGCGTTAGTCTCATGTTATCTCGATGCTCATTTATCGATGGTGCCCGTAATTTCAAAAAACGAAAACTGCTGTAGTTGCATAGACAATGACGATGTGGAATTATCGAGGCAGTTCATTATGAAATACCCAGATTTTGACCGAACTAAGAAGACTCACTTCGGCCTTGGCTTACTCGGCTGTCTGGAGGACTTCGTTTTTATATCGGAATGAAGCCGTTATACTCTTTCAAAACGGACCAAGTGAACGTACCATACCCTAGGGTGTGCTCAGTGTCTATTAGTTATAATTCTCATCAACAAGTTTGCTTGTACTATCGGACTGCACAATCAATATCTTAACTAAAAAAGCTGCTTGGATAATTTCTGTGGCGATTAACCAGGTTACCAACTTTTCTTCCATGAGTCGGATGCCAAATTTCGGCTTTCTGTTGGCATTGATACCGATGAGAACACTATAGCTTTGACTTTTACGAGAAAAATAAAAAATAAAAAACAACACATTCGCAAGGAACTCCACAGTGAGCATTTCCAAAGGCCAAGAATGAGCTGTAAGTCACTGACAATGGTTCAATCAATATGTTCACCGAAGGCTGTAAGCTTGACAAAAAGGTGTGAGGCGCATTTTTCCACGGATTTGTGATTAGAGGTCTGTTTTCGGCCGTAAAAGACTTTGCCTCTGGCAGGATAGAATAGCTAAGCTGTACTAAAACTCTCTACAGCATGCGGCGACAACTCAAAGTTAAACACTGAACATTGCAGATCTCTCAATGAGATGGCCCATCAGTTTAATATGGGCGCTTGAAAATAGATATATGAAGTGCAACTGCAGAGCAGATGAATTAGCCAGTAGTGCTTAAGTTAGGTATTATCATCATCAGCATCTTTTATGTCACTGCAGAACTTAGTAGAAAGCAACTACAAGCTTTTCAGAGAGTTTATAGTTGCTTTAGCAGACAGGCCACTTGCGACCCATAGAACTTTTTGGCTGAAAATGTATCAGGGACATCCTAAGGAAACCACATTCCTCAAGCCAAGACTCCACACCAATCCCATTTGTCAGCTCTGAATGTAAATGAGATATCAGAGAAAACAGGTGCAACTCTGAAACGTCTCAAACGCCAAAGCGGCAGGGTGTGGGGTTCTGCCTTTAGAACATATGAAATGGTGACTGTGAAAATGCCAACAAAAGTTGAGCCACCTTCTTCTACCTTCACAAATCCATATTTATATTTATATATATGTACAGTTGACCACTGTAAGCACACATACAAACATCCCCACATACGTGAATATGTAGAGCGCATGATTTGTGACTGAAGTAAAGTCAATAAAGAAGAGTAAATAGGGGCGTGAACAGCATAAAAGAGGCGGAGGTGCTGAAGACTGCATGAACCGAAATCATGGTAGGGAGTACTACTGCAGTGGTTACCAGCAAACAAAACTGACCGTTTATTTTATAAATTCGATGTTTTCATTTCAATTCACTGAGGAGATACAAATAAACTTTGGTGTATTTGTACTTCTAGAGAACATAACCGAATGGGAAGTGCAATGTCAGTAAAAATTGGTAACAAATAAATCAACAACGACAACAACAACAAATACTTGAAAGCAAAGAAGCGAAATGGCAAAGAATAATAAATATTGGAGAGTTATAAAAATGACAAGCCGCGAAATGCAACGTTCACCATAAACCCAAGAACAAAAAAGTGAATTAACAAAGCAAACTATTGGCGTACAGTGGGGCATTTTGAGGGGTTGTGTTGCACGAAAATTTAAATTCTTATAAATTTCAATGAGCTAGTTTTGAATACTTGCATATTACATATATGTAGATAGAGTGGCGTGACGTAATGGCAATGGAATTAGAGTCATTGACATTAATTCGCTTTGAAATGGAAACGAAGTTAAATTGTTTTGAGAATTAATGCTTTTACAAAGAAAATTAATGAAAAATAATTTTTTGAATTAACGTCATTGACATTAATTCTCTTTCGAAAGGGATTTCATGTCAATGACATTATTTCCATCGACATTATGAAATGTCGCCGTAGATAGAGGTAGTACCCCTCTAAACCTTTCTGCTAAGGTGATGTAACAGAGGATATTTTCAAAAGGTTACCACCTATTATTGTTATCTCTTAGCGTTACCACCTAATCTTCGCAAATTTATTTTGTTCGCATATCCATTGTTATCTCGAAATCGACCTTAACCATTTGGATTAACTTTTGTGGATAGGTGGTATGCTTTACTTAAAGCTCTCCCACTCTAGCGCTGCCACTTTCGCAGTTTTTACACGGTTGCCACCTATCCAAGTTTTTTAAACGAAATGGGATTTTATTATATTGCCTCCAAGCGAAATCTATTTTTCGTCGTATTTGAACAAAAATATTTCTAAGTAATATCAACATCAAATGTTGCCGCCTAATGCTATTATATTTTTTCTGTGTCACACAATTTTTTCCAAAAACTTGACACATTGCTACTAGCTAGACTCTCTTAGTTAAGTGTTTAAATTTAAAAACGATAAAATCAGATAAGCCAATATGGGTATACAGGTATTTAACGACGTATTCCAACAAAAATATTCCTAGGTATTGTTATTTATAGGGTTGACACCTAATCGTATTAACCCATATGGATGAACTTTCATTTAAGCATAAGTGTTTCCTTATAGCATGTTCTTTACTGATAAGTACATAAAAAAAGCTGAATTATGGCAACCTCGAAAACTGCCGATCATATACTCAATACTCAACAATAATTTGAACTCAATTTTGTTTTGTAAATTTTTTCGAAAATAAGCAATCGACAAAAATTTTTTGTAGGCTGCTATTTTAGAGGTCTCCCTCATTTACTATTCAGAATTTTGCTCTTTCTACAATCGTCACTAGAACCTGCATGCCTGGGATTTCCAATCTGCTTGCTGATTTTCATATTTCTATCTTATCATCCACTAGTCTATGCAGGCAGCTCTGAGTTTAGAGTCTCACCGGGTAGTCTGAATGGGTATTTGTACATCATCATCATTCACTGGAACTTAATCGCCTTTTTATCTCAGTTGGGTCTCCCTTTTCCTGTGTTGCGGAAAAACCTTTTATACCAGAAAGGCTTTGCTCACTCGAAAAACATTGCAAGCTATCGAAGCTCTTGGCATATTTCGAGGCATACATGAAAACATACCGAGATAGTAGTAATAGTTCGGCAGACATTATTTTCGCGGTTAACGCTCTGATTTACAAATAGATGAAGTCACTTAAGAGCACTCCTAATTCGTAATGAGGACAAATTTTTCCCTTCTTAGCTTAAGTGCTTCGGTTACTAGGTCACCATTATTGCTACTGCTGGTTGTCATTATTGTGTTGCCTACATGCATCTGTGTAATTTTTTTTGTTGAAGGTCTAGACACTATGCTGGTCACTTAACACCTTGAGCTCCTCACAACCACACTTTTCGGGCTCGGGTATTTTTTCTAACTATTTGGTTGGCTCACTTTTCTCTTAGTAAGTCTATACGGATCCCATTGCCTCTTGGCCCAAAACAAACGGAAAGGCAATGCCAATATTTTTCTAGTTGTTCTTTCGGATTTGCTAGATACCTAGTTCATCATAAGTTTGATACCGGCTTCTTATCCGCGGTTATAACTTCAAGTCGAAGATTGTTCTCAGATGTCTTCTCTCGAAAAATTTCCTTGCCCACTCTCCTTAGCGATAAGTCTCACTATTTTTTGTAGGGGTCTATTTGGATTCGTTAATATTTGAGTCCTCCTTGAGGGCAAGAGATTACCGTATATGATATATCGAGGACGATCCATTTACCTAGTTAAGGACTAAATATTACATTATTGGACATCCTTAACCTCGCCATCCGGCTTATCTGTCTGTAACAAATCATACACTCTGAATTAGTTCTCCTTTCTTCTATACAGTTGCTGGAAAATTTTAATTGTTCTATCCTTCAGAATTACCCACTGTGCTGCTGCTATGCTATAAATATGCTCGTAAATTTAAATATACACACATACATGGGTCCACTGGGCCTAACATTAACTCAATGAAGGGGTTGCCGAAAAATAAAAAATAATTGGAAAAAAGTTTACGCTGCAAATGTTTGCTTTTTCCTGCCAACAAAAAAAAAAAAAAAACTGACAAAAAGCAAAAACAGTTGCAAGCGCACTGTGAACGTGCTGCAAAAATTCAGCGAAGTGATGGTACTTGCAACCATAAGAAGTGTTTCAAAAACGCTTCTGCAAAAAGGAAGCAGCAGCTTTTATGGGGTGCGCGCTCATTCACTTGCTGTCTGTTGTATGCACAAACTTCCTTTTTTTTTTTTTTTATTAGTACCAACATTGCTCGAGCGAAGTTTGCGACGACTCTTCCACTTGTGAATTGGATTGGATGACTGCATTTCGTGGAATTCCTATTAATTTGTGTGCCGAAAATCCAATTAAGTGCTTAGCACATAAACAATAAAACAAAATTTTACTAATACATGCATATAAATACAACAAAAAAAAGAAATACATATTCACCGGAGTATTCTTACGTGCGCCGTCTCGTTCATGCGATGAATGCAAAAGTACACACAATCCATGCACCCATACAAATGTGCTCCAGCGCGCAGAAAATATACTGACGATCAAGCAGCAAAGGAAACCTGGCGCAATCTGTCAGGTCGCAAACTGCCAAAGCGCTCTTCCCTCATTTCGCCATTTTTAGCAGGTAAACTATTGCTTAAGACTTTTTCGAGTCCTTAAAAGGAAAAAAGGGTTAGAAATCGAGAGGAATGCTTAATATTTGCAAACGAATCGCTACCTGAAAATACTTGTGGAAGGTAAGTCCAAATGGTATTTAACCGATTAAGGATTTTATTTTTCAAATGCAGAATTTATGATAAAGTTTGTTGTCACATAGTGTATAACTTCTTTTCTGATGATGGAAATTATGAGAGACTTCGTCCCATATAACCTTCCTGCGTTAGCGTGGGTGCTTTCTATTTTAGCGTCAATTATTTTTCTGCTACCGTGTTGATATCGAGTCGAAGCTGCTCGGAAAAAATGCCTTTAATATCTGTTTAGATAGCAGTCGTATTTTGAAGCCATAAGCAGCTTCCTGGGATCGAAAATTTTCCCCTCTCAGCTTTTTCTGTTTGCTTTTGCATATCGAAGAATCCAATAAATTTTGTAGACCTGGGGGCGCCAGCACATTTTCGGTAGAAGGTAATTGAGTCAGAACGTGGGTTTTCAGAAGAACTAAAGCCAATTAGCGCGAGAGGTGCCAGCCACTTCGCTTACTTAATAACCTTATAGATGTTCTTTATAGAGCATTTAAATACCTCCCTAAACTTACCTTATATGTTATACCTCGTATTGGCTAGAGCTCGGCACTAGGAGATAGAGAGATGGATTGTTTTTTGCAACCTTCCTCGTCACGATTCTCGGTCTTACCAAAGAAGGGGACTCCGCCAGACCCTCTTTTTCTTTGTATCGGTATCATGCATTTTTTTTCAAGGAGTGAAACAAATCGTTCCCGTGGCAGTCGACCTGGTAACGGAAGGTTCTAATGCCCGAACCTGTAGTCTTAATTCGGACGGCTACAAAAGCAACACTCAACGATTACCCATTCTTCGCTGACGTATCCACTTTCTCGTTGCAATCAGTATTGCTATGGCCTGGAACTCAGATGATTCGTTTGCTTTCAGATAAAGCTTCTGTGTGTAGCATATTTTTACACCAAGCGCTTACCATGATTTTGCTATTGTAGTAGAGGGTACATTAACACCGCCATCATGAAAGTCGAGTGTCACTATCGCTATCTCCATCACCATCTCCGATACTCTCACTGTCACTATCAATACCATCTTCTCCGTCTCGGATACTGTCACTGTGACTATCAGTACTATCATTCCCGTCTTGGACATTATCACTATCATTACCATTAACACCGTCCCGGATTCTGTCTCTCACTATCGCTACAATCATCAAAGTAGTGGATACTGTCACTATCTTTATCACTACCATCATCACCGTCTCGTATACTGTCACTGTCATCACCATGAAAGCGTTATCTTTGTCTTTAATTGACGTGAAGAATAATTATCGAGCACCAAATATTCCAGGTCCGTTCTCTAACTTCACCAATTTAGTAGATATGCAATTTCCAAAACTCGTTCTCTCTCTTTCAACTCTTTTTCTGAATGCTCGTAATGCCCTCTCTTAACTCAGAGATGTTGCAGTGAGGCTTCATCATAAAGTTTGCCCCATTAGTAGTTTGCGATAACATCAAACTCTATACCGGGCATAATCCTTTGGCTTTAAGCCACCTCTTTCCGGAAAAAAGTTTTCCTTCCGTATTTCAAGGTATTTTTGCGTACATCACATACGTTCTTCAACTTAATCACACAATTCGCTGGGTTTCATTCATTTCATCATTTCGACGTTTTTTTGAATGGAAACGCTCTGTTTTTGGCTGATATGAAGTGGCAATTGAGACGCATGCATGGGTACTTGCATTGCAAGCTTACGATGTATTTGATTTGTTTCTTCGTTTTTTTTTTTTTTTTGGAATTTACTTCTTCTCTCGCTTCGTATGTTCAGTTGTGGTTTGTTTGTTTATGGTGTAAACATCTTTCTTTGCACAATTTAATTTTTGGCACTTTTTGCTAATTCATTGCAGTTTTTCTTGGTTTGTGGCCACATTGTTGGTTAGACGTTCTTTTCGAAAGACTTCCACTCTTGATTGGTGATGTTGAAATTGATTTAAGTCGCATTCTTTGAGTTCATTAGTTGACAACACAAAAAATATCCGTGTGGTTTTACTCAATTACGGAGGTATCGTGAGTGTGTTTATGTTTGAGTGTGTGCGGTTTACTTGTTTTGCGGCTACTATATGCATAAGTGGGTGCGGTGGATAGACATCTGGAAGCGGCTGCTCTTAAGCAGGTTTACACAAATTCTTAAAATGGTTCTTCTTCTAAGTCTTCTCCCGCAGCATCTTACCTATGAGACTGAGTGTAGGATCGAGCGATGTGGATCTAAACATTAAAGAACCAACTGTAGGATAACTAGCTTGTTGTATTTTTGGATATGAAAGATTATTATATACAAAATTCTCCTGCTGGGAAAATTATAAGCAGGCGGCTTGAAAGCCCTCGTTTGAGTGACGGAATTCATTTTAATACCGATTCTACTTGTTTGTAAAATATTCAGCTTTTTCGAGTTTCACAAACTTTATTGTAATCTATACCCTACGATTGGAAGCAACTCCACTTGTAGGATATCAAACTATTTGCTATTATTTGTTTTATTTTGTTTTGTTGTTTTTCCGACAGGGTGAATGATTGATGTATATTGGAACGATTTTTCGTCATCCCTTGTCAAATTTGGTTTTGAGACAAACCGGTTTCGGCGTTGTGCCATCATCAGTGTCGATTTTCGTTCTGATCTGTTGTGGTCGTTTGTCTTGTACACAAACAGACACCCATGCTGACGTTACCTGCTACCTACTATAAATACAAGACAAACGACCACAACAGATCAGAACGAAAATCGACACTGATGATGGCACAACGCCGAAACCGGTTTGTCTCAAAACCAAATTTGACAAGGGATGACGAAAAATCGTTCCAATATACATCATATTTGCTATTACTTAGCGGATTCTACATAAAGCTTGTAGGAATGCATGAAGCGATCCTAGGAAAAAGTGTGTACCTATGCGAGAGCAGAGAAAATACATTTTTATTCCAAAATACAATATGACAGCAGAGGGCAAAATTTTTTTTTTTTTTGATGTGCAATATTTTTAAATATTTAAATATTGTTAGAAAAATGTATGGGCCTAATCCAAACCAGTTAAATTTGATTAAAAATTAGTAATCAATTAATTAAACGACTTTTTTAATTGGTAATGGTTATTTTAATTGTTTTTCGAGAGAAGGCTTTATTAATTGATTATGATTAGCAAAAATTTAAAAATAACAGTGATTTTTTAAGCTTATTGAAAAATAAGTTGTTTTGATTACTTTTGATTATTTTTGATGTTGATGTATATATTCATGTGCCCCTACAACTATAGTGAACAAAAAAAAATTTAATAAAATAAAAAAAGCTAAAGTATTCAAGACATCATCTTTGATTATTTTCAATTTTTTTTAATAGTCGTGAAAAATTATGATATATTTTGATTACTTTTTTAGTTAATTGGAAAATAATCATTAAAAATTTAAAGTAATGGTAAAATGTCATTAACTGGATTTAAAAAAAATATAATTAATCATATTATTTAACAGGTCTGGGTCTAATACAACAACTTTCGAAATTTTTCCATTCATTTACTAAAATTTTAAATTTTTTTAGAAATACGTGTAACATTTTCCTTTACAAAACTGAGTCAACTACAAAAAAAAAATAATTTTCGGGCAAAATTCAAAAATTCATATTTTTGAAAAAACCAAAAAATCTCTTTTGAAAATTTCCTTAAATATACAAGAGACAAAAAAATTTTGGCAAATATTTAATGGCAACTTAAATTTTTACGATTAACAAATTTCTAAAAATAAAAATTAAAAAAGAAAAATTTTGTATACCTTCCTCCCCGCTCTCTTTTATACCACGCACCTTTAAAAGTGCAAGTTTTTTTGTTTTTATATAGGAGTTTCTGAAATATTGGAACAATAAACTTTACGGGACCGAAAAAAAAATTAAATTTTGAATTTGCAGAACTTGGTTTCATGATAACAGGAAACTCCCCAAAACTCATTCAAAGCGGAACAGATCGATTCCACCTATCTGAATATTTGATATGAAATAACCCATATAGGAGTCCGAAATGAATGAATTTGCCTTCATACAATTCCATACATCACATGAGATTAAATAGAAGTAATAAATCATATCCAATCATACCTTTTATTGATAAGGCGCCGAATCGTTTACTTTAAGTTAACGTTTTGAAAGCGTTTAAGATTCTTACTATGATACTTGTTTTGGCATCGGTTTGTTTCTATACCGAACTTTTCTAAGACTTATTTTTCTCAAATATTCATGACTACTATGGAACTCATGATTCCGCAAATGTTGCTCATATGCCACACACCTTTGGGACTCATTTCGGACTCTTAAATTATGATTGCTCCATGAATGTTAGAATGATAAAACAACCACTCAGCATGAAACATACCACTGTCTCATCAACTTTTGCGTTCATTTAAGACACAACCCCGAGGGAAGTGCCAAAAGAAGTAAGGTGTCGAGGTGGAAAAACAAACATCAAAAATTAATGAATAAGCATTTAGAGCATAGCAATTTAAAATAGCAGAAACTCAGTTCCTTTCTGTCAACACATTACATAATTGAAAAACCAAATCCTACATAAATATGTATGTATGTAAACAGTTAAGTGAATTTCCAGCAAAATAAATTCTAAGCTTTACTCGCTAACGAAAGTTGGTGAGGTGTGGCGTTTTTAATTAGATAGATAAGTTAGAGTAAGGTAAGGGAAATAAAATATGACGCCATATTTGAAGGCAACCAAATAGAAATAATTATACACGAAAATTTAACTAATTTCTAAATAAGTCCTACACACACTAAACGTACGTACAAAGCACAAAGTGTCTGTGCTTACAATACGAACCACATTACATAACCACAAAGTCTCTAATTAAGTAAGTAGTGGGAGGTTTCAAGAGCTGTACCATATGTGCTTTAGCACTCGCACATATCTGCGTAGCCCCCATGGGAAATAAAAAAAAATACAAAATCACAAACATGCTCACCTATGAATTTATGAATAAACAGAGATTAATGCATATGTAAGAACTTGTACAAGCACCTGCGTACATTCATACATACATTTATGCATCTGTTTATTTCCGGTCGTTTTAATTAGTTTCTAAAGCTAATCAAATATTTTGCTTTTGGGTCTCAACTCAACCCACACAATTTCTGCTTCTAAGATCCTTCATGAATTTTCATTTCATAAGAATATTTCTTCGTTAGGTGAATGTGTTGAAATGTATTTGTGTATGCAATTGTATGTGTGTGTGTGCTAAGTTAATTTGCTTAGGCTCAAAAGCCTTCCGGCCGTAGCCGCATCCGTCGCAAGGTAAACTACGCTTTCCAAGTGTTATTTGTGTGGGAGCATATGTTCGGTTCCTACCACCCTGAAGGAAACTGTTTTTTTTTAATTAGAGTCCTGCTATTACATTTCGTTTAAAACGGTTATTTTGAACAGAAAATGAACGGAACCGAAACCTTTATTTTGGTCACAAAATGAACAGAACTGAAACCTCGATTTTGATCAGAAAACCAACAGAACCGAAGCCTTTATTTTGATCAGAAAATGAACGGAATCGAAGCCTTTATTTTGATCAGAAAATGAACGGAACCGAAACCTTAATTTTGATCAGAAAATGAGCGGAACCCAAACCTTTATTATGCTCACAAAATGAACAGAACTTAAACCTCGATTTTGATCAGAAAACCAACAGAACCGAAGCCTTTATTTTGATCAGAAAATGAGCAGAACCGAAGCCTTTATTTTGATAAGAAAAAGAACGAAACCTAAAACGTTGTGATACGTACTCAGCAACGTTACAAGACAAGCGAAGGCATCTTCAGTTCAGGGATTTCGAAGATTTCTATATTTTCCCAAGAGCGCAAGTTAAAATAAAATGCCCCAAATGTAGTTCAGTGCAAAAGTTTTCCCAGAGGGCACCCATATGTGATCGTTTGCATAAGCGCGCCCTTTCTTCAGTAAAACCACCTATTCGCCTTTTGCTTTCTTCCATGCCACCTCTACTTGTTTTTGCACAAATTTGGTTGCCCAGCTTTGTTGCGTTGATTTTCTACTTCGTTAAACAAGCACAGGCGCCTCGCCAACTTTTGAATTTTACGTTTACTGATAGCGCCCCAAGATTTTTAATGAAATTATTGTTTACGTGTGTTGCGTTTAGTAAATTTAGCAGCATCATATGAGTATTAATAGTTTTTAGCTACACAGGGGCACGTTTTATGAACATAATTTTGTAATCTCATGACTTAGATGCATACTTAAATATATCTAGCTAAAGTCATGCTGATGTAAACTTTGTACTCGTTTGGTTTGTCGGGGGGGGAGTGGTAATGAGCGAACTCAGAAAGTTTAAGTAGCAATCATGTGTAATTAATGCCGAGGACTTCCTTGGATGCCACAAACATTTCATTGAGTGTGGTTGTTCTTAAAGTTAAGATAAAGGGAATTGCGATCTAGCTAGGAGAAATCTCTTGGAAGTTTGAATATAACTTACAAGAGCACATTTGCTTGTTGGGCGCCTTACCATCCGACTTGAAGCTTATTTTTTGGTATGCCTAGTAATAATAGGCAGCCCATAGAAACTTGTTCTTGAGCCAGGGCTATATCGAAGTAATATCCCTTGATCAGCTAAATCCTATGTCATTCCGGTACGCGGCTTAAGCTAGAATATTGTAGAAGTGTTACGAGATATGCTCATATGGACATATGTCGAGCGTTGAAGAACACAATATAACCCAACCTCATGGGGAATCCAGTAGACCGCTGAGTTGGAGGAGACTTGAATTTTATGAAAACTAAGGGATGCTTCCAGAAGCACTACAGGCAACATTTAAGGTAGCCACTTGGTCTTCAGTCTACCATTACATCAACAAAATCCACAAATAGTCGGTGAGTCCTATTGTCAGGTCTCTACCGGAGAACAACGTCATCAATGCTCAACCACCTTAGCTTACGAAGAATGGGTTCTAAATGTCGCTTTAGATACTGTAATTGCTTAAACGTTTAACTTTTCTGTTACCCACAATAACTGTGGTCCAACTCTATACTATAATTATAAGATAATGATGCCCATTCCATGAGTGTATATGCTGGGTAGGCTGAACGAAGTACTTTTACAACAACAAGAAGCGGCCGAACTTATCCTCCTTTTTTCGATCTTTAGCTTTTCGTTTCTATTTTCCTCTTTAAAATCGAGTTCAGGTTTCTCTCTTCTTCTGCTAAAGACTTCTAGTACAGATAGGGAAACCTTCTGGGATAGAGCTTGGCATAACATGACCCAGGCAGTGGAGCCTTTGTCATTTTATTACCTGCATTATGATCGAAGCTCCCACACTGCTTTTTAAATTTGTTCGACTCCCCGTTGACATCAATGGAATATATATATTTCCGGAAAACTTTTCTATCGGATACGCAACTGCCATCTCATTTTCTATAGACACCGCCCCTAAATCCGGGCCATATATAATGACAGGCATTATGAGAGACAATTGGAATTTACTTTACTTTTCAGTTTCCTTCTCAGTCCAAAGCACTCGACGACAAGAATCACCATTGTCACCCGTTAACAAAGTCCCTAATTTCGCTGACCACTTAAATGCATTTAATCCCACAAAAAAAAAATATTTTCTAAGTTTCAATTCCTATTTTATGCTCAAATTCAACGGCTTACCCCAAAAGTCAACAATAACAAATAAGTTAACTAAGAAAAGAGAAAAAGTTTGAATTTTTCTCCAAATACAGTTACAACACGTTTTCAAGCGTAATCGTATTCGTAATCACCATTACAACTTTGTGCTAAAGTAATCGTTAAAGTTTTTCACACTAACAAAAAGTTTTTTGTACATTTGTTGTTGCTTTTTTTATTTTTTCCGCACTTACATACTTTTCTCCTCGCTACATGATATTCGTATGCATTGCAAAACAGATAAACTTTTTATTGTTGTTGTACAAGTGGTCACTCGTGGCATCGAACTTACCATATATCCTTCCGTCTTTCTTGCCGCACTTATTTTACTTCATTGCCCTTCTTTCTCCTGTGCTCAAACTTTGCCTCTGGGCCGCATTGGTCATTGCTACTTCCTCTTCGTGTGAGTATGTAACAACTTATTTATTCTCATATTTACTTTCTCATTTATTTTTGCTTTTTCCGCTTGTGGCAGTGCAAAGATAAGCATTGCCCATTGTTGGTCCCAGTTGAGTTTATAGTGTGAAAGTGTTGAACAAACTCATGATTACTTAAATAGTCAGATGGCGATATGATGACCATCATCATTGCAAATGTGAATGCGAATTTATGAATGTATTTATGTGGTTTGTATATGAACATTATTAAATGTGATCATACATATGTAAGGAGACTTATAGTCCCAGCGGAAACTCCGCGTAATGGGCTGAAAAGGACTATTTCATATGACATGCGTTGCTGTGGAACCAAAGAATAATGCATGGCTTAGTACATTTTACATTTTCACAGTAAATAAATAATACGAAGTTATTTAAAAAAAATTTTTTGTGGGAAAGCTCGAAAGTTACGAAATCAGCAAATCAATTTTGATCACATATGTTCTATTATATGAGCATCCTTTCATTTAATTTATGTTAATTTAATTAATTTTTTTAAATTAAATTTTTCTTTTTACTTATGAACAATATTATTGTTTTTATTTTTTTTGATAACTATTTTTATTAACTTATTAAATGTTTTTATTAGAATAGAATAGGAACATTTTTAGAGACAACCGCTATAGCTTTTCTTAGAGATCCATTATTACTCTTGGCCATAAGCCGCCGTGGTGTGAAGGTAGTGTTGCCGGCCTACCACACCGAAGGTCCATGGTTCGAGCCCTGGTACAGGTAACATCAAAAGTGATTTGAAAAAAGTTTTTCAAAACGGGGTCGCCCCTCGGCAAGTGTTTGGCAAACTCTCCGAGTGTATTTCTGCCATGACAGGCTTCTCAGCAAAAATTCGTCTCCTTTGTAGATGCCGTTCGGAGTCGGCAAAAAACTGTAGGTCCCACCAATTTGTAGTGAAAATTCAAATCGGCACACCACAAATTGGTGATATACCTGTTGTATATCGCGCCATAGAGAGAGACTTAACATATGCACAAAACTACAATACAATAGAATAGTTGGTACACAAAATTTTATTTTATTTACTATAATTTTATTTTACTTTAATTTATTTTATATTTTTATAAGTTTAACGAGCTCAAGATCAGTTGATAATAATTCTTAGTTAATTATTATTATTTTTGATTATAGGAAAAATTGAATCAAGAATTGTTATCAACTGGTCTTAAGCTCGTTAAACTATTGTAAAACATGTAAAAATTAACAGACCATAAAACCAACAACAAAACTTGATCTATTTTATTTTATTTTGTTTTATTTCATAATATTTCATTTTATTTTATTTTATTTTGTTTTATTTTATTTTATTTTAATTTATTTTGGTTTGTTTTTCATGATATTTCATTTTATTTTATTTTATGCTTTTATTTTATTGTATTTTGTTTTATTTAATTTTATTTTATTTTATTTAATTTTATTTTATTTTATTTTATTTTATTTTATTTTATTTTATTTTATTTTAATTTATTATGTTTTATTTCACAATATTTCTTTTAATTTAATTTATTTTATTTTATTTTAGTTCGTTTTATTTTATTTTATTTTATTTTATTTTATTTTATTTTATTTTATTTTATTTTATTTTATTTTATTTTATTTTATTTTATTTTATTTTATTTTATTTTATTTTATTTTATTTTCATTTATTTCATCTTATTTTATTTTATTTTATTTTAGTTTATTTTTTTTTACTTCATTTAATAATTTTTTTTTGTTTGTTTTATTTTATCGTATATTTATTTTATTTTATTTCGTTTTGTATTATATAATATTATATTATTTTATGTTTTTTTTTATTAATTTTTTTTATTTGTTTTTGTTTTATTTCATTTTAATTTATTTTGTCTTACTTTGTTTTACTTTGTTTTATTTTATTTTATTTTATCTTATTGTTTTATTTTGTTTTATTGTTTTATATTATTTTATTTTATTCAATTTTATTTTATTTTGTTTTATTTTTTTTTTTTATTTTATTTTATTTTATTTTATTTTATTTTATTTATTTTAATTTAGTTTATTTTATTTCATAATATTTAATTTTATTTTATTTTATTTTGGTTTATTTTATTTTATTGTGTTATTTTATTTCATTTTATTTTATTTTATTTTATCTTATTGTTTTATTTTGTTTTATTGTTTAATTTTATTTTATTTTATTTTATTTTATTTTATTTTCTTTTCATTTATCTCATCTTATTTTATTTTATTTTATTTTAGTTTATTTTTTTTTTACTTCATTTAATAATTTTTTTTTGTTTGTTTTATTTTATCTTATATTTATTTTATTTTATTTCGTTTTGTATTATATAATATTATATTATTTTATGTTTTTTTTTATTAATTTTTTTTATTTGTTTTTGTTTTATTTCATTTTACTTTATTTTGTTTTACTTTGTTTTATTTTATTTTATTTTATTTTATTTTATTTTATTTAATTTTATTTTGTTTTATTTTATCTTATTGTTTTATTTTGTTTTATTGTTTTATTTTATTTTATTTTATTTTATTTCATTTTATTTTATTTTATTTTATTCTATTTTATTTTATTTTGTTTTATTTTATTTTATTTTATTTTTATTTATTTTATTTTATTTTATTTTATTTTATTTTATTTTATTTTATTTTATTTATTTTAATTTAGTTTTTTGTATTTCATAATATTTAATTTTATTTTATTTTATTGTTTTATTTTATTTGATTTTATTTTATTTTATTTTCATTTATTTCATCTTATTTTATTTTATTTTATTTTAGTTAATGTTTTTTTTACTTCATTTAATAAATTTTTTTTGTTTGTTTTATTTTATCTTATATTTATTTTATTTTATTTCGTTTTGTATTATATAATATTATATTATTTTATGTTTTTTTTTTTGTTAATTTCTTTATGTGTTTTTGTTTTATTTCATAATATTTCATTTTACTTTATTTTGTTTTACTTTGTTTTACTTTGTTTTATTTTATTTTATTTAATTTAATTTTATTTTATTTTATTTTATTTTATTTTATTTTATTTCATTCTACCATATTTTAAATACTTTTTAAGATAACTGTGTAAATAATATCCACGTAAAATATGCTTTTTCTCCCTCTTCTCTTCTAACTGCCACGTACTCCTGCCTACATATCATTTTAAAGCTTCCCCATTCCCTTTCACAACCACTACTACGTATCCTGGCTGGGTTATCTATTTTTGTATTCATATGCGTATCTTAAAAGCTCTATATATTCATACTTCTGGGACTACCTACATACAAATGTTCAGTACAATTCTATTTCTACTCACACATAAAAGCTTAGATACTTTTGCATTCTACTTATTATCTTGCGGATATTATCAATGACAAAGTTTGGTTGAACAAAAAAATAAAGCAAAACAAAAATAGATTTAAAAGTTGTTTTTATTAAGTACATACTCGTATTACTTATATGCTGCTTATATCAGACAGTGGTTGCTGTGCTTGTGGTTGAAGTGTTCCATAACAGTTTTGTTGCAATAAGCTAACTTAAAGTTTTCCCCTATGAATGTGAAACTTTTATTTATAGTAAATGAAAGTGTGAATACGTGCAGAACTTATACTTGGATTAAAGTTGTGAATTAGAAATGTTCATATTTGAGGTAAACTTTCTGTTTGGGTGGCATGTGTAAACAAATACAAGTTTAATAAGGCTCCTCTCCTATATTTAAAATACTATCCGATATTGGAATCAGTTAAACGAAAAAATAAATCCTACAGTTCGTATGTTAAGCTCTTAATCATCTGCACATAAGTACACCATTTTTAACTTTATTCATTCCAGTCAAAATAAGTTTGCTTTACTGGCGCATTTTAAAGATTGGATTAATGTATTATACTGAGATTTGCGAAATACATGTACTTTTTCAGAGATGCAGCAACATACCTGGAAGGAAAAAAGAGAAAAACTAAATGAGTTGATTCATGAAGCTTTATTTTATATGGATGAAATATTTAATACCGTTAAAATAAATATTTGTGGAGCACTTAAAACTAATAGATCTGATTAGCTTAAAATACATACAAAAAATCAAACATATATATTGGAAGAAAATCATATAGAAGAGGGATCACTTGTACAGATATAAAGATTAGGGGTATAGAACTTCGAATTGAAATAAAACACAAGAAAATCGTTTTAAGGTCCATCAATTTGGCTTTATTGGAAGGATAATTTTATGCCATTATTGTTTAAATATGATTTCGGGCATGTGGCCGCCGCGGTTGGCTCGAATAAAGCCAATTCTACAGGTCCAATTTTCAACCACTTTTTCGAGCATATGGGACCGTATGTCGGCAATAACGCCACGAATGTTGGCTTCCAATTCCCCTAACGTTTCTGGTTTGTTGGTGTAGACGAGCGACTTCACATATCCCCAAAGAAAATAATCCAATGGTGTCAAATCACACGACCTTGGTGGCCAATTGACAGGTCCATTCCGCGAAATTATGCGCTCATCGAATGTTTCCTTCAATAAATCGATTGTGACGTGCGCTGTGTGGCATGTAGCGCCGTCTTGTTGGAACCACAACTCATCCACATTCATGCCATCCAATTCGGGAACAAAATAGTCGGTTATCATGGCTCTATACCGGTCTCCATTAACGGTAGCTGCCTCTCCAGCATTATTGCGGAAGAAGTATGGCACAATGACTCCACCAGCCCATAGAGCACACCAAACAGTCAGTTTTTGTGGATGTAATGGCGTTTCAAGGGTCTCATGTGGATTCTCTTCACTCCAAATGCGGCAATTTTGCTTGTTGACGTAGCCATTCAACCAAAAATGAGCCTCATCACTGAACAAAATTTTGCGATGAAAATCAGCATCGAAATCAATCTCATTTTCGGCCCATACACCAAAATCACGACGCATTGCATGGTCTCGCGGCTTTAATTCTTGCACAAGCTGGATCTTGTAAGGTCGCAAGCCAAGATCTTTGCGCAAAATCTTCCATAAAGTTGATGGACAAAGCTCCAATTGCTGTGCACGGTGGCGAATCGATTCATTCGGGTCCTCTTCAACACTTTGCTCTACAGCGGCAATTGTTTCTTCGGTGCGCACTGTTCGACGTCTCTGCGGATGCGTATTATCACATAGAGTAAACGTAGTGCGAAAACGATCCATGGTTAACCGAATTAATTGCTCTGATGGACGATTATGTCGACCATAAAATGGACGGAGCTCACGGTAAACTTCGCGAACTGAACCATTATTTTCGAAATAAATTTGCACGATTTGCAAGCGTTGTTCTTTTGTCAACCTGTTCATGATGAAATGGTAAACCAAACTGAACATAAATGACATTAGAGTTGCCAGATTTGACCACAAAATGCCAGTTTTATCTCTATTCGAAAAACAAACCTGTAAAAAAAACACCCTTTATCAAAACTGAGCAGTTTCTTTTTTACTACTCTTTCTGTTTGAGCCCGCTTATTTCTCCAAAAATTCCTATGACCAATTGCAGAACGATTTTTGAAGTTTCCTTTTGAGCTATATGCCGGCTTCGTTTTACCGCAGACATGCATATTCCTGTTTGCTTATTTATACTCATGTTCCAATTAAAATTTCTTCACATAGGTTCATAACTCCAAGCCTTTTAAAAGTCCTCTTGCTCTCATGCGCTTCTCAATTACATACAATCAAAACTTAAATGGTCCGAAAGAACTGTTACCAGATTTGAAACTCATTTACTCGTTGTAATTGATCTCTTCAAAACTTCTAATGCACTAATGCAATAAATTTCCAAACACTTAACGCCGCCAGACCAATGCTTCACCACAAACTGCATCCACTTCTTCCTCATCACTCTTTCTCTTCTATTCTTCAGACTTATTTAATATTTCGCTGACGATTAAAAGCATCTTACTTACTTGACATTAGTTATAACCGGAAAAAGTTAACAACTCAACGGATTTGCTAGAAAGGAGTATACAATATAAATAAACAACTACAACAACAATAAGCAACAAAAGTTGAAGTGCGTCTGCACGCAATGAAAAATACACCTGGCATCCTACCGGAAAATTCTACTTGAAAAATATATATCCATGTACCGCATAACTCAAACACCTTCCTGTGGCATTTAAGCGGCCGCGGTGGTGAAGCGAAAGTAGTGATGGCGTACTTTTAACAGTAATTGTAGAATATTGGTATCAATGTTGCCGTATTGAAGTTCTCTTGCAATGAAAAGTATTAAAATGAGAAAGAGGTATCAATATATTTACAATTCCTTACAAAGCCCAATGGGTGATGCAAGTAGTCTACGAAACACTACCAAACGAGGTCAGTCTTAAGGCAGGGATCTAAAAACTTCTCATGAAGAGAACGATTGCTGTTTTGCTAGAGTGGTCAGCAAGTCCACAAGACTCTACCTAGCTGGCATTTTTAGCAGTGTTGCCAACCACGCGGCGACCACTTACAGTTCGTTTAAGACTACAAGTCAGATTACCAGGTACAGAACTGCAACTTGCTATAAACCTTTCTCCTGATTGAAGTCCCACCTCACTTCGCTATAAAAGTTCTGTCGCACAGGAGGCTGTTGAATGAACTTTTCAACAGTATTTTCGCCCCACAAATATATTAGGATTTTTCCATAGAAAAGGCAGGCATTGCTGAACTCCCCATTATATCCAGAAAGGCGCCCAGAGCAAATTCGTTATACTCTATGGATCTCTGTGTTTCTTTTACGATTGAGCGAAGAGCAGTTTCTGCCGACCTCTCCTTGGAATACAGATAATTGTACATGAAACTCATCCCTTTTTATAAACCAATAAAGTGCTCTTACGTTTTTAGACTGAGAGATTTATATGCCTGACAGGGCTTAAAACAAGGGCATTGAGTGCAAATCGATGGCTTATCTATGGATAATGATATATTATAAAAATTCAGCTTCATAAAAATATGAGATGGGAAAGGTGAGATGACCTGAAGGTTCGACGGACTGAAACAAATCTTTCTAGAGACAGTTGGGTAAATATCAAAAGGTGCGGAGGGTAAGCGATCTCAATCCGACCATGGAGTATGAACATAGGTTATACTCTTAACCTTAGGGGAGCGCTTTTGAAATCAATAAAACAACAACTATAAATAAGGTAATAATATTAAATATTTTTATGAAATAGACAAAACCAAACGGATAAGAAAACCAACTGACCAGACGTAGAGGAAAAAATAATAATTTTTGGTGTAAAAGTGGCATCCTCATACTATGTATAATGAATCCATTTTTACTGCTATACAACGTTGTTGTAGTTTTTGGTTTTAGTCTGCTGCAGCAGGTAGCCAAGCGCAACGAAGCTTAGCCTCAACAATGAACTTCTGAACTGCAATGCAACTTTACTTCAATCAATTTGGTTGGTTAGTTGGTTTTAATGTTGTTGTTCTTGTTGTATTTAGAATTTTATTTTTTATTATTATTAACAATCTTTTATTACGCCCGCATACAACACAGTAAAGTAGCGTTGGTAGCAATTACACAAACAAACAACCAACCACAGGCGATACGGAGAGATATGGCAACACAAGAATTGTCGAACATAAAGTGGAAGCAATAAAAAAAGACCAAAATATATGCGAATAATGAAAATCGGCGAAAAAAAATGTAGGAAACAATAAATGGCAGAATATTATTTATTATTGCCGCGATTGATGCTGTGGCCGATGTAGCTGTTGCTGCTGCTGCTGGTACTTGCTTGAGGCTTCGTGGCTCTACTGTCGATAGCGTTGCGGCGGCAAATAGTCGAAATCTACCGTTGGTATAGACAGCTTATAGACAACAACAACAAAGCTAAAGTATGTCTAGCTTAAAGATGGTAACAGACAGCTAACAACAAAAACAACAGAGCGCTGGAGCAAAACAGTTAGCGATGAAGCAACGTGCGGCCAAGACAGCTAAACAACAGAAGTTGTAATGAATTATGGCCCTCATCACTTGACTTTGAATGATTTTGTGGTAGAGAAGGTGGTAGTGGCGAAAAAGTCCGTTGGTACTAGTTGACTTATTCAGCCTGGTTAGCTACTCGATTGGGTGCTGTAGCGGCCATCAAAACTTCAACCACGCAAAGGCCAAACTCAAACTGACAACCAGTAGAGAGCCATACAGGAACAAGCAGTTCGCTTGGTCAAGGGGGTGTTGGGGAAGTGCAAGTACGCGCTTGTGGCTAAAATAAGATGAAATAAACAAGCTATTTTTAGTATAAATAAGCGCAAGGCAGCAAAAGAGGCCATAATGGGGTCAAACTATTCTATTATTCTTATCATCGTCATAATCATCGCAACAAGCGAGCAGTGAGCCACACAACGAGGCAACAGTAAGCTATAAGGAAATAATGCACTTGCATGGTTATGTATGTATGTACGTACACTAGGCTGTGCGGCAAGCTTTGAAGGGCTCAAGTGGGACGGATGAAATTGGTATGACATATGATGGCGCAGCTGAAATCTTCTGGATAGGGAAAATTGTTGGAGCTTTTGCTATGTGTTTGCCCAGTGCAGTTCTTCTTATACTTTTTTTTTGCAAGCTTCTCAGACGCCCTCCGCTGTAAGGTATCCCTGTCGTCAAAGGTTTCAGCGTTGATGCCTCGAAGTTTGAATTGGTTAAACTATTGCTTGAAGGTGCTTGTACTGGAGCGCACTGATTTCCTCAGAGATAGTCCCTATATCGGCGACGCTCAACAAACCTTAACGGAGTATTTTGGAGGTTAGAACAACGCCCAAAAATGTAAAGCTTGTGGAGCTACTAAAAGATTTAAACTCAACCGGTTGGATATAATTACACGGGGTTACCACTGTAGCTGCTACAAATTCTTAAATTTTCTTCAAATATTTTGCAATGTTGACCAACGATTTGTGGCTCCATCAATGCCCATCATCACTAACTGGAGTTAGACACGCTAAGTTGATTTTCGGGCGTTAGAGGTAATTTATCTGTGGATTCTGATCCGGGTTATGGGTAGCATTATTTTAGCTGTTTGTCCTGAAGATGGCAAGTTCGGCACCTGTGCTCATGGATGCTTTGACCAAAGGGTTCTAAAGAAGCAGCAGCTCTTGGTTGGTTCATTAAGACCACATAGAGCGTACAGAAAAACATAATAGAAAATCTGCATTTTTACGTTTTTAAGACTTAGTTTTTAACACACCACTCGAGCACAACTTCTTGTGACTTTTTTCATGTCGTTTTCACTGGTATGAACTAAAATAAGAGAAAAGGCAATAAAATGAAATAAAATTTCGTTAAATAAAACTAAGTTAAATGAAGTAAAATAAAAAAAAAGAATTAAGTAAAATGCAATAAAATAAAATAAAATAAAATAAAGTAAAATAAAATAGAATAAACCAAAAAGGGAATGAAATAAAATAAAATAGAATAAATTGATGTATATTGGAACGATTTTTCGTCATCCCTTGTCAAATTTGGTTTTGAGACAAACCGGTTTCGGCGTTGTGCCATCATCAGTGTCGATTTTTCGTTCTGATCTGTTGTGGTCGTTTGTCTTGTATTTATAGTAGGTAGCAGGTAACGTCAGCATGGGTGTCTGTTTGTGTACGTGTGTGCAAATAGAATAAACTAAAATAAAATAAAAAAATAATAAAATAAAATAACATAAAATAAAAAAAATAAAATGAAATTAAAAAAAATAAACAAAAATAACTTAAATAAAATAAAATGAAATAAAAAAATAAACAAAAATAACTCAAATAAAATAAAATAATTAAAATAAAATACAATAAAATAAAATAATATAAAATGAAATAAAAAAAATAAACAAAATTAACTAGAATAAAATAAAATAAAATAAAATAAAATAAAATAAAATAAATCAAATAATAAATAAGAATAAATTAAAATAAAATAATAAAATAAACCAAATAAAATCAACAAAAATTGTTGGTATAAAAAGCAATAAATAAAATAAAATATAACTAAATGAAATAAAAAAAATAGTCAATTAAAGAAATAAAAGAAAAATAAAATAATATAAAATAAAATTTAAAAAATTACATAAAAGAAATAAAATAAAATTAAATAGTTTATATTTTTTTTGGATGCATGGGCATCCTAATGTGCAGTCATATAAATCTAAAAACCATATAAATAAGCATCCTGCCACAAGACATTTTATATATCATATACAATATATATATGTACTTAGAACAGCAATATTCAACAACTTAGCATTATCGCTTGAGTGCGCCTAGAAAATTGAATGCAGTCAAGTAGCAAGAAAACAGATATCATCAAAGACCAAAAAGTAAAGCTAAATATTAGCGCACTCTCATATAAAAAACACACACACACCTACATCTATTGTGTCTATTGCAAAAAAAGAGGTCGAATACATATTGTTATTGTACCAATTGAAATGGAAAATTGTGGCATATAATTTACTTGTTACCAACACAAATATGTTAGGCTGTCTGTGTCGGTGTTTGCTTCCTGTGCGATTGTGGGTTGCTAACTTTTTGATGCCTTTTTTATGCTGACGTTTGACCACCAAAGCGTAAAAGTTCCACTTTCGCTCCACTTAGTTAACAAAGAAAAAAGCGGAGAAGAAGGAAACAAACGAAAACAAACTTTTTCGAATTACTGAATTGAATTGGTAACGGTTTAGTAATAAAAGAGTGTGGCTAAACGATATTTAGAGGAGAGTAATGGATATTAACAAAGCAAAGTATCTAATCACTGAGTAATAATATTTGCTTTGAATATGAAGGGAATGAAGTGGTAAGACCTTAACATTTTTCGAATATGTGGACAAGGAGCAAAGAGCAAGCGAAACTTGACTGATACAAATAGCAGGGTGATAAAAACTGAAGGTTTATTTATATATATTAGCTGGAATCGAAAGTATTATGTAACTGAGGCTTAACTTATGGACAGAAAGGCAGCGTACTGGTTTTTGTTTGCTCACGAGGCGAGCTAAGTGAAAACAGTTGAAGACACCAAAGGAGGGTAGTCACCACTCAATAGTTGGGTTGTTAACTCCCATCTGCAGTCAATATTAGCCACAAAAGCCTAGTCAGGTTTCTGCTGCCAGATCTTAGAGAGTTATTCTTTGAGAGTTAATAAAAATGGAGCCTCGGCAGTTAATTTGGCTCTGTTTCCTTTACCGGGCGAGGCGTAAAACTTTCCGCTCCGAACAAAACCGAGGTATTTCATCTGTCTTATACTTAACCCCATAAAAAAGGCCCGGGGTTATCAGGTGGAAGGAACGACCTCAGATTTAAGAAAAAAGAGCTTTAGAAGCTGTAGAATACAGAGCCTTGGTCTAGCGCATCTTCTCCACAAGGAAGGAATGGCCTGTAGGGTTGTTTTGTCTGACAGCTTAGTCTCGTTTTAGGCCCCCAGACAGACAGGATATATTGCCTGTTATACCAAAAAGGAACTGGAGGGTTTATAGCTCCCCAGACATCGAAATGGCAAATGCTCCTTTTTGGGAGGCCTTCTAAAATATTTTAGGTTTCGGCTCGATAGCCTGGTATGGCATCGCGAGTAGTAGAATAATGTCTAGTGTAGACGATTGCCTTAGGAAGTCAACCTAAGTAGCAGGGGCAAAAATGTAGTAGCCGTGGCTCTGAATGTGCGCTTGAGGTTTAACAACAAAAACTGGACGGCCGAGGTTAAACATCTAGAAGTGTGGCAAGCCTTGATTTTCTTAGTAAAAATTTCGTCGGGATGACAAAATCGACTCAACCCTCAAACTGAAAATCTTGTTGCTAGACTTAGGGTTAAGAATTGAAAGTAGACTCGGCCAAGTCACAAAGATATCAGTAACAAGTAGTTAGTTAGACTTCAGCATAACCAGTCGAAATGGAATCCAAGTGTTTCTCATTTTTTACGCCGTAAAAAATGTTTCAGATTAAAGTCACACCAAAAAATAAGACCAGTGCCTTCTACAATCAATATTAAGACAAAAAATGCAATTTTCATTCTCTTCTAGAATTATGTGTTTTAATCGAACTTATAACACGAATTTCAGACAGAAGCTGTCTCCACAATCGACGAAAATATACAACGCATCAACTGAAAACAGTAGCGGAATTCGAAAGTCAAACTCCGCCTACTTTGAAAAATTATCGTTTTCCGCTCCGCCCTTAAATACACATATGTGCAACATCCTTACGTTGCAAGTATAAATGTATGTGAGTAATATGTTTTTATAAGAAAACATTTCGTGGTTTCCGTTGAGGCTGTTGCTGCTGCTCGTGTTCCTACTCATAAATAAGGATCGAGCAAGTAAATGAAGTCATTAAGCGCACTAACAGTCCGAATCGTGCAGAGACACAAAGAGAACCCAGCTAAAAAGGCGGCAACGTGCTACATACCGCCATTTAACGGTATTACTTCCTCTTTCATAACGAAATGAACAAAACGTAAGAAAAGAATAAAACCAAGAAACGCACAAAAATAACTATAAGAAAGGAATTGAAATGAAATATTTAAGACCACAAAGACCCTAAATTTTATTGGAGCATAATGAAAAACAACTATATTAATGTCAAACCAAACAATACGTATGTGAGGATGTACACAAAAAATATATACATACGAGTATATCAAAAAGAAAAAAAAAAACAAATAAGGAAAGGGCTGTCCAAGTGTCCAATCCTTACTCACAATTAGTACAAACTCTGCAAAACTGTTAATTTAAAGATACATAGCCCAACCCCATTTATCGGACCAATCGACTGTATGGGAGATATATGTTATGTAGGTCCGATCTTGGTGATTTTCACTACACACATTACACATATAATAAGTACAAAACCTGCAAAATTTTACGTTCCTAGCTTTTTAATTGCAAAATTTATAGCCCAAAACCCATTTATCGAAACGATCTTGCGGATTCCGACAAATGATTAATCTTATGCAAAATGGCGGCTCCGTACCACATTTCATCAAGATATCTCAAAAACTGAGGGACTAGTTTGCATACAAACAGACAGCGGACAGACGGTCATGGCTAAATCGACTCAGCTCATCGCCCTGATCATTTCGGTATACTTATCGGTGGCTATATCTCTTCTTCTTCTCATACTTACAAACCTCGGACCAAAGTTATAATACCATTTCATGTTCATGAAAGGTTTAAAAATGAAATAAAATGAAATAAAATAAAATAAGATGAAATAAAATAAAATAAAGCAAAACAGAGCAAAATAAAATAAAATAAAATTGAACTAAATTAAATAAAATAAAATAATATAAAGTAAAATAGAACAAAATAAAATAAAATCAAATAATATAAATTTAAAAATGAAAATAAAATGAAACAAAATAAATCAAAATAAAATAAAATAAAATAAAATAAAATAAAATAAAATAAAATAAAATAAAATAAAGTAAAATAAAATAAAATAAAATAAAACAAAATAAAATAAAATAAAGTAAAATAAAATAAAATGAAATAAACTAAAATAGAATAAAATAAAATAAAATTAAATTAAATTAAATAAAATACAATAAAATAAAATACAATAAAATAAACTAAAATACAATAAAATAAAATAAAATAAAATGAAATAATATAAAATAAAATAAAGTAAAATGAATGAGGTGAAATGAAATACAATATAAATAAAATTGGTAATAGAAGTGGCATTACAAAATGGTACAAAAAAAAAAGAAGTAATTCGAAACAAAGTAAAGAACCAATGGAAATTAAAATAAAGGGAATGAACAGAAAGGAAAAGAATAGCAAAGAAAGGTACGAGAAATAAGGCGAAAGAAAATAATAATCTTTGAGTAACAGTTTTTGTTACAACGCCAAATATCTCTTCATATAATAAAATCGTAACTGGTTGATGTCTGTACTTTGCAGATATTCAAAAAAATTGATTCAGAAAATCATTATAAAGACAATAAATTCAAAGCAAAAGTTTTCAGAAAAACTACAAAATTGAATTGAATAGAGCTTCCCCAATTGCAATACTAGACGTCCTACTTCAAATCTAAGATATCCCTCGTTTCGATAACTCGACTAGTATCGGAGTTATCTACCAATAGTAGGATCTGGCTGAACTAAAATATGTTAGTGTAATATGGGTATCAAATTAAAGGTGCCGCAATTAGCGATTTGTTTAAGTTCAATATCTCAAGTGTTTTCGGAGGTGTGATTATTGAAATCACACTCAGTCTACTACAAGTGCTGAGATAAAGCAAATTGTGGTCGTGTTTTCTAGTATGTAAATAAATTTAAAACCTTATTTTTCGTAAAAGCAAAACAGGCGACCTACAGGATCCATTTTCACTAATTCAAATTAAAAGATCCTGCCACAAAATTATCTGGACATATCTCATAGGGCCATGAAAGATCTTCAAGTTTTCAAGTTTTCGTGTACGCATATCGATAGATCATATTAGATTTATCGCTTCGGCTAACTGGGATAATAAAGTCGCCCAAAGCAAATTCATAAACACACGCATACATACACGTAGCTATATGATTAAGAATTTAATAACTTGCATATGTACGTTTCGCTCGCATTAAAGTAATTTAAGGAGCCACAGCGGCCTTTTTGGTTGAAGCGATTGCATGCAACTCGCGCCCGGAGTGTCCGAAATGATATCCAATTGCGAAAAGCAAGTAGTACAGAAACAAGTTCCTTTGATGATGCCAAAACAGGCAGTCATAAATTTGCATATGCAGCCGGTAACAACAAAAGCAATAAAAAAGAATGTACAAAGCAGCTGCAAAAGCCAAGTTAGTACAACTCGTAAGGGAGTCAAAGAGGATGCTGTGTGTGCGAGTAAATTTGTTTGACAGAGGGGCGCAAGCTGACGATGCAGCGCGTCAATTCGCGTGGTCGACTTTGACTGGATGGCTAGACGCCACAAGTCACAAGCAAAATAGTATGTGGCATGCAAGGAGAAAAGAGAAAAACAAAAAAAATTTGTGTTGCACAAACAGACACATTGGCGCAAATTGTCAGTGAGTGTATTTAATAGGGAACCGGACGTGCACTTGGTGATGTGACTTGTTTGATGAAATGACGGAAAGCGTCGTCGGCACCGCCATTGCCACAAAGAGCGCGCCGCATACACGCGTCATTGTCGATTTATTAGAAGCGAAAGTTCGTGCAACCAAACCAAAACGTGCATACTTCGACCAGCATACTCACTTGTGGCACGTAAAGTGTTGCAAGTCTGTTAGGAAAAAGAAAAACGAAAATTCACAAAAATATGGAAAACTGTATTCGCTTGCCACAAATATTTAGCATTTAGCTTGGCAGCACGCACGAGTATCCGTGAAGTAGGAAAAGTGGGGATCGAGAGAGAAAACTGGCAAGGTAGCTATTGTTTGTGATTGTTACATGTGGCATGTGGCACACAAATGATATAAACGAAATTCGCGCACTCCTCACTAAATCTAAAATACCACTGATGCAAGTGTGGCCTAAGTGCCACTTAAGCGGAAATTACCTAAGCTATAAAAATCGACAACGTCCAAGTAACGAATGAGCCTGCCGTAGCAAAGCAATAAATACCAGCATAATTTTTGAAATAAGTTTCGATGCTTTGTGCAACAGCTGCAACAACTGAAAAATAGCTCAAGTAATCGATATTGCGTTGTGTGACACACAGTTCACCGCGCAAAGCCAGGCAGACAATCGGTAAGTGTGCCAGGCCGAACCCGTTGTTTTTCATCAAACTAATTTATATACTTTTTCTTTTTTTAAAAATTGTGATCACTTAATAAACCCACTGACCGAGTTGGTGTACGGTAAGAAAAGAAGGATAATGTGTAGCTATAAATCACAGATATAAACTTCTAACTATATCCAAGCGTCTGACACAGATAACATCGAAACTAAGCTGAACACTTTATTAAACAGAATCGACCCTCGGTAGAGGTCGTCAGCCGTCACTTGTGTGGCTCACCCGAACCATTCCTGGTAACTACGAAGTCCTTGGAGAGAATGCATATTTGAGTATCCACGTATGTTTTGAACGTAAAAAACTCTGTTCTAATTAAACCGATAGCTTACTAAATCCATATATGTAGAAAATCGTGTCTCAAAAATTTTCAAATTAAGGTAAATTTATTACTTTACTAGTTGTTGTTATTGTGGTAACAACAACATTACTTTACTTCGAGTAATCCATTTAAGTCATTTGTAATGTCAGAATAATTTAACGGAAATCTTGATGGTATGTTGTCACGGAGCATCGGCTAATTAATCATATGTATAATTGAACCAAATAAAAGAAAAAGGAAAATCGAAAACAACACTCAACACTCACTTTTCTTCCTCTTCTCCATGCTACACACACGGTTACCGAGGAAATGGCTAATCGTCAGCGAATTATTTCAATCAATTCCTGTCAACAAGTTTACGCATGCAATTACTTAATTAAAGGTGTTCGAGGCATAAAGAAACATAGGAAAAAAAGCAGAGGAAATAATAATAATAACAATAAATTGATAATAACAAGAAAATGAAATGAGAGACAGAGAAGTGCTACAGCATTACATGCGATAAGTAAAAGAACATTATATTCGTATATAATTGCAATGCAAAATAAATGGCAATCAACTTGTGACAGAGTGAGAAAAGGTGAGGCAGCCAGGCAAGTTAGGGAATGCGTGCAGAAAATTTGCTTACACGCACTCCACTGCTAGGGAGCGAAGTAAGAAGTGGTAAGGGCACAAGCACGATATCACACGTACAGGGTGGCTGATGAATTTTGCTACATTAAGAAACTCAAATAATTTTTTTTTCAGTGTATGGAATTCATTTTTCTTTTATTCATGTTAAAGCTCATTAAATTTTATTAAATATAGTTTAATTAGTTTTAAAAATAATGGAATTTAAATGCCCCCCCTGCTCGTCGATGCATGTGCGGCATCTTACCAAAAAGTTGTTCATTACTGCTTGGAGAGTTGAGACAGGAATAGCCGCAATTGTTTCTCGAATGGATTGCCTTAGTTCATTCAAATTTGTTGGTTTTGCTTTGAAGACTTCCTGTTTGCAATAACCCCACAAGAAAAAGTCAGGTGCAGTAAGGTCAGGCGACCTGGGTGGCCAACGGAATGTGGAGTTTCTGGATATCAGCTTATTGGGAAATTTTCGTCGCAATTCTGTCATAACAGGTTGGGCTATATGAGGAGCTGCACCATCTTGCTGAAACCACACAGAGTTGGAAGAAATTCTCATTCGGCGTAATTCTGGATAGAAAAACTCTCTCAACATGCTCAAGTAACGGTCTCCAGTAACCGTAACGGTGTGACCGTTTTCTTCGAAGAAGTAGGGCCCGACAATGCAGCGTGATGAAACTGCACACCACACTGTGACACGAAGTGGATGCAATTCCGTCTCATGGAGTATCTGTGGGTTGGAAGCACTCCATATTCGACAATTTTGTTTGTTTATGTTGCCGTTTAAATCGAAATGGGCCTCGTCAGACATGAAAAGACAGTTCAACATGTTTCCATCCTCTTCCACCATTTGAAGCATCTTCTGGCAAAATTCCAAGCGAATCGGCAAGTCTGCAGCGTTCAGTTTGTTGGCCATTTGAATTTTATATGGGAATAAGTCCAAATCTTTGAGCATAATTGACTGTAATGACTGTCTGCTTACACCCATTTGAGCAGATAAGCTTCTTGTCGAAACACGTGGATTGTTTTGTATGGCAGCAGCTACAGCAGCGATTGTTTCCTCCGTTCGAACTGAAGGGTTTCGATGGTAAGGTCTTCTGTTGACTGTCCCATGCTCGGCAAAATTGTTTACAAGTCTTATTATGGTCCATCTGCTCGGAGGATTGCCGCCAAACGTGCGCCTATACTCTCTTTGAACCGAAACTACGGACTCCAGTGCGTGATAGCGGCGGACAATCCAAATTCTTGTTTCAGTGTTCCAGTTATCCATTTTTGTTAAATGTAAAAGTCAATCTGCAAAATAAAAAAAAAATTAACCAGATTCATTAAATAGAAAAAAAGTAATTAAATTTTTTTTTGGTAGCGGCTTTCATCAGCCACCCTGTACTTACTAGCCATACGTTTTGGTAGACAAGTACTTGCTGATGACACACACATATATAGCAAGAATATCCCTGTGGGGAAGTCAGTTACTAGTGAGAATAATTTGTGGTTCAGAACTAGAGATAAAGTGCCTAATGAGAACTAGTGAGATAGTAACTAGTTCTAAACCGGCAGTTGTGTAGTCATTAAAATTTAATAAAATTTAGATTCGTATTTAGAAAAATGTTTTGTTCTTGTAACGTTCTCTAAGAAAGGTTAAAATTTAAAATCATTAATAAAAAAAAATAATAATTTATCAGTTGGTAGGATTCGAAATGTATACATTATGATAGAATGGTTTAAAATGTAGGCTCATATTATTAGCCGTGCATGAACTAAAAGCAATGGTGTGGCGATAGTATAGCTGGACTATCACACCGAATGTTCAAGCTTCGAGTCCTGGGAAAGGTAACATCAAAAGTGGTTTGAAGAAGTTTTTCAAAACGGGGGTCGCGACCGTAGGCAGTCATTTGGCAAAAGTTTGGAAATAGTTCAGAACTAGAGCATTATTAGCAATAGACGAACTACATCCCAACTGTTGAATTTTTAACTAGTTCAGAACTGTCGAAAAGGTAATGCAGCGTGGGACAGTTTCCACCGCCTAGGATATCACCATATTAAATTCGCCAGTTGATTACATGTGAAAGAGACTGAAGGCGAGCTACTTGTGGTTCGAAACGCACTAGATGCGCACCAGTTCAGAACTAGAGATTTTCCCCACAGGGATGTCATGCAGAGTATGCAAAGAAGCGAAAGTATTTGCAACCATTCCGAGCAATTGCATAAACTTTTCAAATATCTTTAATCCTACCGTACTTTGATTTTAATTTATAACTATATTTAATCCAATTTAATGTAGTTTAATTTATATTACTTTATCTTATGTTATTTAATTTTTTTTATTTAGTTTTATTTTTATTTACTTAACTTTTTTATTTTGTTTTATTTTATCTTATTTTGGTTTATTTCATTTCATTTTATTTTATTTAATTTTATTTAATTTTATTTTATTTGCTTTTTTTTAATTTATTTTATTTTATTTTATTTCATTTGATTTTGTTTTGTTTTGTTTTATTTTATTTTTTGTTATTTTATTTTATTTTATTTTATTTTATTTTAGTTTATTTTATTTTATTTTATTTTATTATATTTTATTCTATTTTATTTAATTTAATTTTATTTTGTTTTATTTTATTTTATTATATTTTATTTTATTTGATTTTTTCTTATTTTATTTGATTTTGTTTTATTTTATTTATATACATAATATATTAAAACTATTTCGAAAATAAGCTCCAAAAAGATATTTTCCAGGACGTATTTCTGTGAGTATGATGAGTTGTACAAGCTTTACGCAGACGCCGAATGAAAGAAGATGCTATGGCCCAGAAAGTATTTTTATCGGCGGCAGACCACCACTCCGCTGGAGGGACTAAGTGGAGGCCGATTTGCAATCCCGCGGTGTCTCTTATTGAACCGATCTCAACCAGAAATGTAACCAAAATGTCCTGAACTCTACAAACTAAAACGTTTAGTTTTTTTTCATTTGCATACTCTGATTGAATGATAAGTTTTCAGAAATTTTACCACATCAGGGCGGTGGGGGTCATGCTAAAAAAAGGGCAAAGAAACTCAAAAATCTCCCATGAAGTAACCAACTGAATGAATTCCCTAAACGAATGCCTGCCACAAGTACGTGCATACACCTGACTGGCGAGCAATCTTTTTTGGACATGTGAAACTGGGAATTTCATACTACATAAGCGTGCACAAAACGCATCAAAAGTCGTCAAATGTCAATCAAAAATGTGCAATGCGATGATGTTGACGCTTGACTAAAAATCAGGTGAATAAAGTTGACGAATCTTGTTGCAAATTGCAAAAGCGTGTGTCCGGTGCGTCATCATTCAGTCAATGTCAGCTCAACGAGACAAAAGCTGGATAAGTTGAACGAGCTCACATTTTTAGGTAAACAGCGCCTCTTTTTGTTTTCTTGAAAGTGACAATGTTGGTTGATAAAGAAGAAGAAGAAAAACTATGAATTGACAATGTTAGTGACAAGTGACAATGGGAAGAAGTAGCAAGAATGTAAGTAGTTTGTGAAATAGTTGTAAAAAAATAAAGACTAAAAGAAATTAAATTCGAAAGGGTTGCCGGAGACAAACTGTCTCTTTATTTGCTACAATGAAGTGAACTGCACGTTGCATAAAAAGTCTTTAAACAATGCATTGGCGCTCGTGGAATAAAAAAAAACAGCTAAGAACATAGCAGAATCAACGCGAAACTCCACTGACAACCATTCAAACTTTGACACTGACAGTGACGCTGACATTGTCAGATGCGCATGTTACACACATGTGCACATCACAAATGTATTTAAAGCCCACTGTTTTTTTTAGCAAAAAAAGGAGTAAAGAGCATTGGGTATTTTAACCAAGTCCATTGCAGTAGATTAAGACTTCCCAAGCATAACTTTTTAGGCATATTTTTCACCAGCTGTCTTAGGTAGATGTGAGCTTCGTTGTGCGCAGGTTAGCTTGGTGACTGATGTTATTGACTTCCTTTTTAGTTTCCAGAGAATCAAAAAGTAATAATTTGATCAATTTAAGCCC
Source organism: Merzomyia westermanni (assembly GCA_949987695.1). Lineage (NCBI taxonomy): Eukaryota > Metazoa > Arthropoda > Insecta > Diptera > Tephritidae > Merzomyia > Merzomyia westermanni. The sequence goes on from OX465291.1 coordinate 19,133,767, forward strand.
CTATGGCGGTTATAAACATGGAAAATAGACACTGGATGACTTTTCCCCTTGTTAAAACCAGGCGTAGAACCCGTCGCAGCAACTCCTCCGCTTTCAACTAAAATCTAGACGAATGGCTTTTAAAAGCAATTTAGGTCGCAAATAACTTTGAGACAAAGACACAAAATCTACTTATAAAGTAAGGCCAAGGAAAGCTTTTTTGTAGATTTCCACTTTCAGCGCAACAAAGACTTTTTTTTTACAATTACATCTGTCCTTAAGTTAAATTTCTCTTCAAGATTATAATTAAAAATGTCTGCAGTATCGGAGCAGTAGGTATTCCTAAATGTCGCTTGAAGACGTTATTATGATCACAAATATTGCTATGACGCTTCCAAACGGGATCTATAGCCTGAAAGTCAATTAATCAATTGTATAGCTGTCTCGCGGAGCGCGCACTTCGAAATTTCCGCTGACATCCGAACACCGAAAAGGCCCTATTGTTTAAACATCAACCGGATGTCTCCCGTCATCCTCGATCATCGCCGATTCCTCGAATTCCTACTGAAGCTACCTATAGCTCACATGTAAAGGGTGTTTTTTTTAGGCGCATAGAACTTCGAATTTAAATAAAACACAAGAAAATCGTTTTAAGGTCCATCAATTTGGCTTTATTGGAAGGATAATTTTATGCCATTAATGTTTAAATATGATTTCGGGCATGTGGCCGCCGCGGCTGGCTCGAATAAAGCCAATTCTACAGGTCCAATTTTCAACCACTTTTTCGAGCATATGGGGCCGTATGTCGGCAATAACGCCACGAATGTTGGCTTCCAATTCCCCTAACGTTTCTGATTTGTTGGTGTAGACGAGCGACTTCACATATCCCCAAAGAAAATAATCCAATGGTGTCAAATCACACGACCTTGGTGGCCAATTGACAGGTCCATTCCGCGAAATTATGCGCTCATCGAATGTTTCCTTCAATAAATCGATTGTGACGTGCGCTGTGTGGCATGTAGCGCCGTCTTGTTGGAACCACAACTCATCCACATTCATGCCATCCAATTCGGGAACAAAATAGTCGGTTATCATGGCTCTATACCGGTCTCCATTAACGGTAGCTGCCTCTCCAGCATTATTGCGGAAGAAGTATGGCCCAATGACTCCACCAGCCCATAGAGCACACCAAACAGTCAGTTTTTGTGGATGTAATGGCGTTTCAAGGGTCTCATGTGGATTCTCTTCACTCCAAATGCGGCAATTTTGCTTGTTGACGTAGCCATTCAACCAAAAATGAGCCTCATCACTCAAAATTTTGCGATGAAAATCAGCATCGAAATCAATCTCATTTTCGGCCCATACACCAAAATCACGACGCATTGCATGGTCTCGCGGCTTTAATTCTTGCACAAGCTGGATCTTGTAAGGTCGCAAGCCAAGATCTTTGCGCAAAATCTTCCATAAAGTTGATGGACAAAGCTTCAATTGCTGTGCACGGTGGCGAATCGATTCATTCGGGTCCTCTTCAACACTTTGCTCTACAGCGGCAATTGTTTCTTCGGTGCGCACTGTTCGACGTCTCTGCGGATGCGTATTATCACATAGAGTAAACGTAGTGCGAAAACGATCCATGGTTAACCGAATTAATTGCTCTGATGAACGATTATGTCGACCATAAAATGGACGGAGCTCACGGTAAACTTCGCGAACTGAACCATTATTTTCGAAATAAATTTGCACGATTTGCAAGCGTTGTTCTTTTGTCAACCTGTTCATGATGAAATGGCAAACCAAACTGAACATAAATGACATTAGAGTTGCCAGATTTGACCACAAAATGCCAGTTTTATCTCTATTCGAAAAACAAACCTGTAAAAAAAAACACCCTGTATATCACTTTAGGTAAATTATGAGTTTTAACTTCAGTACCTGGGTGACCGAGCCTTGCTCGAACACTAACCACAAAAAGTAAACGCGAATCATTGGTAGGATTCGGTTAAAGAAGGAATAATTAAAATGCAGTCAGGTGGCAACCCTAGGTGGCAACCCTACTCCAAAATACTTTGGTTGATATACGGCCTAAAATACCTTTCATTTCATACCCATATTCCCATATATTGCTTAATATTTTAAAAAAAATTGATATAGGTGGCAACCCTGTGAACCACCCCAAGTGGCAACACCAAAGTAGAAAATCTTAAAACAAAGGATACTACCGATATCCCAAATTTCATCCAAAGCGGTTAAGTCGTTCCTGAGATAGTAGTGGATATACAAATATACTATACAAATATACAACTATACTACTTCAGTCCTCGCTTGGATCTAACTCACATCATCTCACATATTGCTGGCTGGTATGATGTCATGTTTTACTGCGGGTGGAAGAAGTAAAGAAAAAATGCATACCCAACGTTTTCAGGTGCCACCCTTGATTTCTTAATAAGTAAATATCCGTTTCAACGGAAATTTTTTTTGGTCCAACACTTTTTTTTCAACTTCATACTTTTATGGAACACCCCTTTTTTTCCTTTCGAGCTAGGTACCCCAGTTATTTATCTAAAAATCCTAATCGAGTGGGTCATCTTGAAATTCGAAGTGAAAATATTTTTTTTTGTCGATTTTGAATATGCTTCCAACATTCTCTAAATTAATTCCTACATGGTGCATACTATGCAGTATTTTTACAAAATTCTTTCCTACTTTATTTGAATCAAACGAAATAAACAATTGCAATACTTGCAAAAATACAAATTATGTTTAGTGGGCATTATTAAAATGACCGTTGCTTATTCCCACAATATTATCAAAGAACCTCTTAATACACCCATCGAGTTAAGATCAGCCACAAACATTCCGATCCATCTTCATTAACAAATTACCTTAATAAACGTCAACAATAATTTTGACGCAACTCGGTTGTGAAATAACAATGGATAAGACAAATAGATATATAAATAGGTAGTAACATATGTGAACATTAGGGCAGTACAACTTGGTTGAGAGATCTTGAACACAATGCGAGTATTCTAACTTGTCTACCGTATACAAGAGAAAATCCTACGCGCGCTATGGAAGCTACTGTATAAAGAATTGAATACGCTTGCATGTCTTTAATTCAAGTTCAAAAAGTCAAATTGTCTACTTAACTTTGATACAAACATTATAAAATTAAAATAATAAAAAAAAAAACGAAGAGTAGATGTCATTAAAACTGCCACATTCCATATGAGCAAGCAACCAATAAAACACAAACCGAACATAAAAGCCAAAGTACACAAACCTACAAGAAGCAACTTAACAAACCATCCATCATTCAATATAAGAAGCAACTTATTATGAGCAAACCGACATTAGTGTTGTCTGTTGTTGCAATACATAGACATTTAGAATGACAGCTGCAATGAAAACAAAAGTTGTTGAAAAATTAGAATTGATATATAGGATGTTAACTCGCTACTATTAAAAAGTAAAAAAGAAAACAAGAAATGTCAACAAACACGAGAAAAGGTTAAGTGCTTTAATATAAAAGAGCAGCAACAACAACTACATTTGCTAATAAAAAGCAGAAAGCACAAAAAAAAAAAGAAAACAACGAAATACGAAACAGATGAATGACAATTACTAATGTCAACAATGACGTCTGCATTAATGAACCCCTGTGCCAGAAGAGCGAATGAATGAATTGTTCAGACAGCACTGAGCCAGTGACATTTTTATGTAAAAAAGGACCAAACAAAAAACTAAACTACAGACGAAAATAGAAACGGAAGGAAGTTGAAAAAAGGGAGCGATAGAATATATAACTAGTACCACATATTTGAAAGGGTTAATAGCATGAATACTTTAGCTAAATATTATAAAAACAAATTGATGTGTATTTTTGTAATTCTCGATTTAGTTAGCACCTTTTTGCTTGAACACAATATGTTAGAGGTATGAGCTTATTTGTAAGAAAAAAGCGAGTTGAGGTATGTTTAAGCGACATAAGCTATTACGATTTATTTCGTCTATTTTATTTGCGCTGCACTCTCTTGTAATTCGCAAGCAGCTTATAAAATATCCCAAAGATATAGTTTATGTTTTGTAATCCCAAAGGGGGTTTTTCACAACGAAAATGAGGAAGCCAATCCCGCGCAATGCCTCAGAGCCAACAGTGCTCGCCCCCAATTAATACATACAAGGTGTAAAGGTGCCCCACACCCCCCGTTCTATAAAGAACAAACAACTCAAATAAAAATACAAATAAAATAATTTACTATTCCCAAAATATCGCTCCTATGAAATATGTGCAAGGGGGGTTTTTCAGAACGAAAATGAGGAAGCCAACCCCGTGCAATGCCTCAGAGCCAACAGTGCTCGCCCCCAATTAATACATACAAGGTATAACAGGTGCACCGCACCGCGTTCATATAGAACAAATAATTTAAATAAATAAAATAATAATTAAATAAATATTAGAAAAGGGCTCCCTATTTAATTTGTGCTCCGCACACCCCCTTTTTCTCTCTAAACAAATAATATAATATAAATAATAAAATAAAATAAAAAAATAACTCAAAAAAACTACTCGCCCTCCATAAAGCTTAGACAAGGTATGATGAGAGGGTTGCGCTGTATGGCGCTGACGGTTGCAATAAAACTCTCAGACTAGCACTCTAAGCATGTCGCTGAACATCACTGCTGACAGATGGAAATTCAAATTGATGCAGGAAATTGCAGACAACAAGGAAAGTAGGTGTACTTACGGGTTAAAGAAAACTCTATGCAACCAATTAGCAATATCGGCACTTTCAAAATGACTTAACTTTGGAACAGACATTTGGCGCGTCTAAGTTCTTATGATATATTATGATATCCAAAAATGTGTATAAATTCGGCTTTTGTGTTCAAAGAGATATTTGTGCCTATAAAAATATACAAATACTTTGAAACGCCAATATTTCCACTTACCCTATTTTACACGAAGGAATCAAAAAGTTGCAAGACATTAAAGAAGTGAGTAGCGTCCATAGTTGGGATTGTGTATTTGGTTTGGAACGCTCTATATAAGACCAGTTGAGTTAAGAAATCGTAAATTGACAAGTTAAGAAATCCATAGACCCTTGCAATTTTACCTAATGTCACCATGTAAATAATTGCCCTACTGTTGTTGGATTTCGGTGGAAAAGAGGCAGATATAAATATTTTATTATACTAAGATTTGTATCCCTCTTTTGTGTCTGGAGAATCGAGAAGAACGACGTTAACCAAGGTGATTTTGATTAGAGAATACACGACTGACATGCAATTAAATAAACTATGAAAACTTTAAAGTTAGTAAAGGGGCGCATTTAGTCATACAGTAGAACGGTTCATCCCTATTCAGTAGACACAAAAGCAATGTTATCCTCTCCCAATAGCTCATCGTTTAATTCATTCATTTTGTCTTGATATTCAACACGGTTGAGACCAAATTTAGATATAGGAAACCTTTCAACTCATTATCGGAAATTATTCGTATATATATAAAGTTTTCACGTATATAGAAGACCCCGCCACCCTTCGCTTCGTCTCAGAACTTATAATAGACTAAGTCCGATATTAATCGTCATATATCTGAAACCGGTTTAGACTAGGAACTTATACACATTGCTTCTTGCAGCACTCAGTATCACCTTTCGTTTGACAGCCATATTGTACTAACACATTTTGTGTCACCTTGATCCACATTGGTGTCTGAAATTAGTCGGGTTATCGAAATAAGGGATATTTAAAATTTTTAATTACATGCCTAGTAATGAAATTGACGAAGGTCTATTAAATTGCATTTGGCAGTTTTTGATTGATGCGCAAACAAACATACAGACATACAGACAAAAATTGTAAAAACTGTTGATTTGGATTTATTGGCTTAATAATAATTTTTCTTAAATATCGACGATAATTTTGTACGTTTTAAACATCGAACGAACTAGTTCTTTTTCAAAAGTTAACTAGGTCGTTCACTTCGTTTAGTTGTTAGCCCGTCTAGTACTAATTGTTCTTTTGAATTAGTTTGTAATATAACCATGATCATAGGAAACAAACGAAAAACCATAGACACAAACGACTTAGCGGAACTCGGGTTGAAATTCACCGATCAGTAAGTAAATTTTATAGTGGTAATAAGGGCGGCCGCCGTGGTGTGAAGGTAGTGTTGCCGGCCTACCACACCGAAGGTCCATGGTTCGAGCCCTGGTACAGGTAACATCAAAAGTGATTTGAAAAAAGTTTTTCAAAACGGGGTCGCCCCTCGGCAGTGGTTTGGCAAACTCTCCGAGTGTATTTCTGCCATGACAGGCTTCTCAGCAAAAATTCGTCTCCTTTGTAGATGCCGTTCGGAGTCGGCAAAAAACTGTAGGTCCCACCAATTTGTAGGGGAAATTCAAATCGGCACACCACAAAATTGGAAGAGAAGCTTGGCGCAAAAATCTCTTAGGAGGTTTATGATGATATACCTGTTGTATATCGCGCCATAGAGATAGAGAGAGAATAAGGGCCAATGTCGATTTTAGAAGAGCGCCATTTATTTTGAATAACTTAACTGGGTTTTCCAAAGCAATATTGAGTTGAATTTCTATAGTAAATTTTAGTACAAATTTCATTGTTATTGCTAGCTGCCACACAAGTACTTTCACTATTTACGTTGGATTGTTCAATATGCTCAATCGCTGAACGAGGTTAAAAACATTTGAACGAAGTAGTTTATTCGTTCAGTGAACTGAGCCGTTCAATTGAACTAGTACGTTCGCGAACTACACAGCTCTAATACAGACAAGCAGACCGAAATTGAAATGATAGTGTTAAGTTTTGTTTATTATTTTTTTTTATTTTGAGCAGCACTATGTACAGAGTGGGAAAATTATTAAAAAATGTTTCCTTCACTTTAAGTTGGACCCGTCATATAAACCTTTCGTTGATATATATAATGCACAGACATCGGCCTGCTATAATTTCATTAAAATAACGCATGTTTCTCACTTATTTTTAAGCACTCCTGGATTCAGGTGTCTATCACTATAAGAAATAACTAGCCTATCATTCTTGAAATGAAGAGAAAAAGACGCAAAAAGACTGTTTAAGCATTATTGTAATTATAAATCTGGCTCTCTAAACGTACCTTGAATGGTAGCGGCAGTTTTCTTGATACAGGTAGATGTAATGTAAGTGTTAAGTGTAAGTGTAAGTGTTAATATTAATCAAAAGTTTTGTAAGTTGCTGCACATGTTTTAAGCTAAAATGCGCTAAGATCAATACAACAACAACTTCAATCCAAAACAATTAAAGCGCGCCACGTCCAGGTTTACGCACAATTGGCTTTAAGACGCAACCTTATTTTATGGATTTTCAACTTTATATGCTACAAAAATTTTTTTAACCTCAAATTGCATGGGTTTTCTTGAAGACTCTAAGTATAAGCTGACGAGCACGCAATGAAATAAAAAACCACACACAGTGGGGTGTTACAACTAACACCCAGACTTGACACTTACTCAAGACACTTTGAATGTCGCATGAAAACTATAACGAACAAACATATCATGTGCAATACAAACGTCTGTATGTAAATGCAACAACTTATGGTATACATTACAGTTATGGTGCGGCAATAAGTAAACGAAACATACGATAATTACATGCTATTACAATTTATATGGCTTCTTAAGTACGCAAGCAATGCGAGGCAGTTAATATGTAAATGCGATGCGAGTAAGTAAAATACGCAAGCCGACCCATAACATATGTAAGTACTATTGCTTGTTCTTCACACCCGTTTTGCAAGAAATAAAAGACAAAGTTGTACTATATACAACTGCGGCCATAAAAATAGAGACTACCGTGGAACGTTTTCTTAAGTAGCTTAGACGAGTTTCAAACTTTTTTAATGAAATAAAAGTTTCTTAGGTTAAAGCGAGTTGGTATGGATTTCACCTTTCTGTTTATAATTTTTTTAAGGACTTAAACTGTGGTTTCATACATTCTTTTCAAAATATTTTGTAATCGTTTTTCAAAAAAGAAAAAAGATAAAATATTCATATTCATATGTTTTCGGAATTTTTTTTCTGGCGGTACTTGCTTTTTTTACTTCGCTTTCTTTTTCTTTAGTATATTTTCAGTTCTTTACTAGCCTTTCTACACCATTTAATAATACCGTTTGTTTTTTAATTTACTTAGTTTTATTTTATTTTATTTTGTTTTTTTTTATTTTTTGTTATTTTATTTTTTTTTATTTTATTTTTTTTTATTTTATTGTATTATTATACTTTGGACGCCTATAAAGGGCATCAGATACACATTCATTTTTATTTATAAGATTATTTCTTTTTATTTTATTTTATTTTATAATATTTTATAATATTTTTTTTTATGTTATAATAAAATCATTTTTAAAATAATAAAAAATTTTTTAAGTTCTCAATAAGACATGTTCCTAGCTACCTGCCCATCAGCTGTCTTGCTCAGCGACTTTGCTTTCAATGCGTCTAGACATGCGTAAACGACGCGTCAACAGTAAATCCATACAGTTGAGTGAACATCATTTCAATTGCTCGAAAATATCTAAGGTAAGCATACAATTTTACAACGCTCTAATATTTGTTGTTACTACTCCTACCCACCCACACACACACACACACGCACTTCTGCTGCCACACCTACACGCAAGTGACCACAAAAATCGTAATTAAGTTAATAATCTGCTGGTGAGCGCCTGGGTGTATGCGACAACACATCGCGGCTGAGTGGATAAATATTAATTGATATCCTGTTGCGCTATTATGGCCTTTACAAACAACAACACAGCGTTGAGCTCGATCAAATATTAACAACCAATTACTTAGTTGTATCCAACGTTGTTGTATTAAAAAAAAAAAAAATTATATGGCAAATGAATAGAACACAGCAGTAAACGGAAATTGCCAAGGATTTTATGCTTTTGTTGTCTCTACTATATAAAGTTATGTATTTAAAATTGCATACAAATTTCCCATGCAATGCGATGTAACGCGCCATGCATTCCAATCAAAGCCACAAATGTGCGGCGCCCTGGGTGGTTTTCTGGCGTTTCTCATCATATAAAAAAACACCAAAAAAATAGAAAGAAAAAAAAATAAATCTGGTGCTGGTACGGCCTGCGGGGCACGTTGGACATACGACCGCTAAATTTAAACTTACAATTCCTGCTTTTAATCGAATTATATATTGTTATATTTGTAAGGATGATTTCCACTCAAAGGACTACTTTTTTGTGGGAATTATCTCAAACGAATGCCATTTCTCCTATATGTGCCGTTTTTTTCGATTTGTACACATTTATCGATTTTAAGTTATGTTATCGATTTAATTAAAATTTAATAGGTCTATAGTGTGTATAGATTTAAATATAATTATTTGGATAATAGAAGATTATATTTATTTGAATCCCCTTCTCTTAAATTTATGTTGTTATCGATTCCTCACTTTTTAAAGAAATGGTAGAACCTTTGGGATGAGATTAAAATGAGTGAAGTTTAAATTTGTACAGGGCATGCGGAAAAGGACATTGAAAAAAGATTACTAATTCAACGCTTTACGTCACCAGCTGATGTTCAGGACAAATAATTTGATAAATCTTTTAATGAGCTCTTTCTAAAAATAACTAAAACTAGACTAACCCCCCGATTCTTTGTTCTTGATAAATTGATAATAATCAAGAAAACAATATTTTTGTAATGTTTTTTTTTTTTGAATTTTACATCAAAAACCAAAAAATAATGAAGCAAAAAAATTATTTTTTTTTAAGATTGGCATTTGTCAAGAACTCAGAATCATGGGGTTAGACCTACTTGATTCCGATATGCCATATAATTCGAGAGTAAGCCACAATCTCCAATTCGAATATAACATACCTCTCTTAAGGTGCAATGTTCATAGCGAATTTTTTAAACGTTAAATAAAATGTATAGTACGATTTATTCAGTTTTTACATATCACTTGATTTGGAATATATTATTATCTCAGCTAAAAAACTACTTTTCCACACTTTGAAATATTCAAGAAAACTTCTAGAGATAATCGATAGTCATAGTGTCGATAACTGTAAGAAATCTGGTATCACTAATTATAACGAATGTCAGAAACACTTCAAAAGGGTATTGGGCAACTTCGCTCTTTATTAACTCGTGTAACTAGCTCTCTTCCGTTCCTCTGTGCTTCCGGTAATGTCACCTTGCTAATATCATTTTCCATTTTGCAATTTGTTACTTTTAATTACTTAATTAATAAATTATCCTGAATTAATATCGATCGGCTATTACTTACTTCCGAAATATCTTCAATAACTATCAACATTGAGGAACTAATGAAATGCGGAAACCAAATTTGAAAATTGGAGATATAAAATCTTTGAAATATACATTAACTGCAAACTAATATATATAGTCTTAAAAAAATTTAAAATTTCAATTGTATTGATAGTGCAAGCGATAGTTAACCTTTTCACTTTACAAGTTTGATACACCAACGCATACTCGACTTAAGGCAGTCACTCCAGCGGGCTAGATCGTTTAGTAGTTATCTTTGTAAGTGTAAATACTAGAATAAGCAATTTTAAGATAAGTGACAGAATATATGGTAAGCTCGTCCCCGCTTCGCTGCGTCTCAGAACTTATAACAGACTGAGTCCGATTTTAATCATTATATCCCATACCTAATAAGATATAGAACTTAATTAGATTTATTGCAGCGTTTATTACCAACTTTCATTTGATACCCATATTGCACTAAACATAGTTTGGGTCACCTTGGTCCACATATTGGTCGATATTTCCTATGGTCGAGATATCGGAACATATGATATCTTAAGTTTCAAGTTAAACGTCTAGTAATATAACGGTAAAAGTTCCATTCAATTCCATTCAGAAGTGTTTTAGTGATGCGCAACCAAACATACAGACAGACAGACAAAAAATTCTAAAAATGCTTGATTTGGCTTCTACTGGCTCAATAATGATCCTTCCTATCGATTTTTTTTAAATATGCGCAATGTAGAGACAGCGACCTGTTACAATTTTATTATATGTAGTGATGTTCTCTTCGTCAACTTTGAGTTTTAGCTACGAACACAGTTTCGAAACAAGGTTGAATCTTTCCGAAAAGACAGGATGCGGATAGTTCAGGCCCCTTTCGAAATGTAAGCCAAGCTGCCTGGTCGATTATTGAGAATATATTAAACAAACTTTTAAACGCAAAGCTACAAAAATCTCCACACGACTGCTATTTAATAGTTAGACTAAGACGTACGACTGTAATTTACGTCAAAGGTGGGGCAAATATAAAACGGAAATAAAAAATGATCAAGTTGCCTTTTAATAAAATTTATATAAATTGCATATTTCATTACCAAGTCAATGTAATAATTTTAAGTTCTTCAAAAGTTGGCAATTTACTTGCCACATGTGGCACGCTTTAATGTTGCACATATATTTTAGCATGGGTACACGTACTAACAAGTGTGTGTGTGTGTGCATGTTTGTGCCTGCACACGTCTATTTACTATTTTTGCGCGTCTGTTAATCGTAAAAATTGCAAATTTATGCTAATCGACACAAACTTGTCACAACTACAGCCAACAGCAGCAACACCATCGCATGTGCCGTAAACGTAGCAACATGTTTCGTGGTGCTTTGGCAACACTGGGTGTAAAAAATGTGTGTAAGATAATTGCCAAGAGCAACGTTTCATATTGATGCCATCAACGACGCCACTGCCGACACTAGTTCGTATATGAACTGTATAACTGCATCAGAGTTGCCGTTTTGGTTATTTAAAAAAAAAAATCGGTACTTTTTCTAACTTTAAAACGGTTTTGGTAATTTGGTAATTTCTTCGATTACTTGGAAGAATGGAAAATAGAATGAAGAGAAAAGTAGCTTAAGTTATGACAAAAAATTTAATGGTTTTTTTTCTTGAAAAATGTATATTGATCCAAAAAGGTTTTGTGGATTTTTCTTTTCACAATTCCATCAAAGATGCAATATTTGTATACTATTATACTAGTACACAGGGTATTATAGATTTGGTCATATAATGGTGGTTTGTAACGGTACAAAATAATAGAGATAGATATGGAGTTCCAGATATCAAAGTTCTTTGAATGAACAGAGGAATTCATTAAGACACGTCCGTCCGTGGACACGATAACTTGAATAAAAAGTTAGATATATGAATGAAACTTGGAACGCAGGTTGCTTTCCAGCCAAGGAAGGTTGATATTTGAAATGGGCGCAATCGAACCATAACCACGCACCTTTTTTCGATATCGAAAATTTCGAAAAACGTATAAAATAGATTAATGCAATAATAAAAGCAGCTACAATGGTGAAAATTGCTAGATTTATTAATTTGGTTGTCCCATTGACGATTTTATCAAATTTTATTAAAGGGGTATGGCACCGCCCACATATGATGGAAGAAATTTTCAAACTTTGACTCCTAATACTTCAGAACCGTTCACACTAGTATAATGAAATTTGATGGGAGGCATACTTTTGTTGTGATAAATGCACCCATAGAAACTAAGCGACATAAATTTTCGACCACGCCTACTTTTTCATAAAAGTTATATGGAAAGGAGGTAGAAATATGGAACTGCCCATATCTAATTAACTGATACAAGAATAATAATATAATTGGTACTCACATAAATTTTCTTATTCTTTATATGATTTTTGCAAAATTGTGGAAAGTGGGGGTGGCACCGCCCACTTATGAGTCAAACAAATTTCAAATACGACTGTTAATAACTTAAAATAGAGTTACAAAACTTAATACGGGGTACACTATAGACATGTAGGATACGCCTACGGAAAATAAGCAAAACCGGTTAACGACCACTCCCACTTTTGGACCAAAGTTTTCTAAAAGAGAGGTAGGAAACCGGAACATGCCATATCTCATTCACTGATGCATATAGAATGCTAACATTTCGTAGTTATAATCACCTGATGATCTTATTAATGATTTTTTTTAAGTTTTGGAAAATGGGCGTGGTACCGCCCACATATAAATGAACAAAATTTCAAGTTTCAGCTATTATTAACTTCACAACCGTGTTAAATAAAATTGCTAAACAGTAAACGAGGTATACTTTCTACGCTTTTCAAAATTATATATAGCCTATGCTGGGACCAGTGAATCCAATAATCTACTGAGCAAATTTCATAAAGATCGGTTAAGTACTTTGGACGCCAGACACGCAGACACACATTCATTTTTATTTTTACGATTGCCCACATGGTAATAGAAAAGTTTAAAACCACTATAGGTCATAACTCCACAACAATTTACCACGACCACTTATACAGAGCTGGCTATTTAATGTTCGGTTCCACGCGAACTTAGACTTCCTTATTTGTTTGATTTACGTATGTACGTACCTGTAATTTCAAACAAACCTGTATGTGTTCGTTTTTATAAAATGGTAGTTTTTTTGAAATTAGTTTTTTAATTTTTGGTTACTTATTTTTTTATTTCTGTGGCAACACTGAACTGCATTTATTCATTCGTCTGCTATGTAAGGTTAGTTGCTATTTTGTTCTTGTTGCTGCTGTTGTTAATATTTGCACAAATTTTCATTTGATTGCAATTCTGTCACATGATGCTCATATGAAAGTGAGTTATTTTTCCCTTTTCAAGTTTATATATTTGCATATATTCGAATTATGCCATTTATCTTGCTTTACAGTGACTCATTGAAATGTTCTAGTACGTGAGCAATAGTCGGTAAAATAGTGACTAAGAACTCATTGCAGTGATCGGCAAAAATAGCACGGTCAATATGTGAATGTATTAATTTTTTTTTAAAAATTGTGTAGGCGTTGGAAGTACTGCACTCATTAAGAGAAAAAGACAAAGTTCGCATATACCCAGTCGGCTTACTGTCAAGTATTTGCCGATCATTGGCTTGCATGCATTCTAATCATCTGTTCACCTGCTAGGCGGAGCAAACTTTTTTAACACCAACTTCCCGTTGGTCCAACCCTAAAAACGACTAATTTCTTGTTAATTCTGTTAGAAGATGCCGATTACAACGGTAGGTAAGCAGAGTCGGGAGCATTGTCACGCTTGACAAGATGAGCTATTTTGAACTGAGTAGAAGATCGAGAAGGAAAGTCCTCTCAAACAAAAAAAAAACATTCCATTAGTCTCTCATCTTACCTATCCTGATGTGTGTCTGAGAATCGTGAAGGTAAGAGATGGGATAGCCATTGCGGCATTCACGAGATAGATATATGGCCCTTCTCAAGAAGCCAACTGCGAGCTTTAAAGCAAATTGTAACGATGGACTGAACTAAGTCTGCTCAGTTTTGCAGCGGCGAAAAGCCGAAAGCCATTGCTGGCTAGGCCATTATATATGAATTCAGTAATATGCTTCGGTTTGTAAGGTGATACTATCGACCCGAAGGAAGCGTGATGCAGTCACTCAGGTGTAAAAGACAGGAGAAAGGATGAATTGGATGAAAACTAAATTGGAGAAGGAGTATTAATTGCAGAACGCTTTGGCCTTATGAAAGAAAAAAAGAGCAATCGAGTTAAAGCTGAGAAAATACGAAGACTAGCATGACTGGGCACATGAACGACAGTAAGCAGTGCACCCCAGGTAAGGCTAAACGCCATCTTCCACCTGGTGCCGCTGCACGTGTTCGCTCAGGGTCTGGCCGCAAAAGGAACACTCAGAATGAATCCAGTCAACTATGGACACGCGATGACATGGCAAAGGGACTAAACGGGTTCAAAACTGACCTATCAGCCGATATCACGTCAGTTATTTACTTCGGTACTCAGAAGGTAGAATAACCCTCGAAAGAGGAATGGAAACATGGTTTAGTAGTTGGTAGACAGATTTCAATTCACACGAACTTCTCTTCTATGCCATAGAAGAAAGATCAGTTGAGAGAATATAGTACCAGAGACAAATGTAGCTATCTTCGTTCACATCCAAGTTGCTTTAAGGGAATTAGAATCTAACGTGATAAAATCTGATATGGTTCGAAGGTGCCGAACCTCGCCAAAGGTTCTGGATCATCTAAACTTTTCTCTCTACTAGGTCCCCGGGGATGGCGGTATAGATGGAAATGAAAAAACTGATGAGACGGCCATGAAGGGTTCCGAAATGGACATACGCTATGAAGGCCACTCTTTTTCAACAACGATTTTAATATGGACTAAACGGGATGATTATGAAATCTCAAGGTCTATGTGGCCATGTTTAGATAAACCAAGTAAGGAAAGGGCTGTCTTCGACTGTGCCGAAGACTTTATACCTTTCATGAATACGAATCACGGATTTAAGTGTCCGATCCTTACTCACAATTAGTAAAAACTCTGCAAAACTGATAATTTAAAGATACATAGCCCAAACCCCATTTATCGAAACAATCAATTGTATGGGAGCTATATGTTACAAAGGTCCGATATAGGTGATTTCACTAGACACATTACATATATAATATCGACCAAATCTGGAAAACTTTACGTTTCTAGCTGTTTAATTGCAAAATTTATAGCCCAAAACCCATTTATCGAAACGACCGACAA
Organism: Merzomyia westermanni; assembly: GCA_949987695.1. Classification (NCBI taxonomy): domain Eukaryota; kingdom Metazoa; phylum Arthropoda; class Insecta; order Diptera; family Tephritidae; genus Merzomyia; species Merzomyia westermanni. The sequence continues at coordinate 19,149,346 of OX465291.1, forward strand.
ATGTTTAATTTCATGCAAAATCGCGGCTCCATACCAAATTTCATCAAGATATTTCAAAAACTGAGGAACTAGTTTGCGTACAAACAGATAAAGGGACAGACGGACATGGGTAAATCGACTCAGCTCATGGCCCTTATCATTTCGGTATACTTATTGATGGGTCTATCTCTTCTTCTTCTCATACTTACAAACCTCGGACCAAAGTTATAATACCATTTCATGTTCATGAAAGGTATAAAAATAACTATCTCCCTTCTCAAACAAAACAAATGTAGGTTAAGAGTACTTACAGGTGTCATCGAATAACACTGTGCTATCGCACCAATGCTTCGACATTGGCGTATACTCGAACAAACAAGTTCTCTATGCAGACTTTAGGACTTCATTCCAGGCCTCTCAGATTTCTCGGAGCAAGCTTCTTCGACAGTCTGGCAGAGATGAGTTAAAAAAGGATTATGTGAGTAATACTTGGTTGAACGAATCTGCCCCCACCCGACATGTAATGAAATCATTCACAATGGACATAAGTGTATTCGAAAGGAAGTTTGAGATATACCATACACATTCTCTTGATCTAACCTAACCTATGAATTCACCTTCGCTAATGCTTTCGATTGTGTTGATGTATCGCTAAAAAGGGATGACTAGCGGGCGTCAATAAATGGTGATGAACTACTTAATTCAGGAATATCTGTAAATGCATACCTCTCTTTGTTAAGGATTAATTCGACATTCATGTTTTAAAGTAATTTATGCTATAATAATATAACGGCACGCTCTCAGCTTATCTCAGCTGCTACCTGAATTGAAATACAAAACCAAATCGAACAATGGCGCTCAAAAATATATGGCACTTCCATTCGTATTGCGTATTTATGCACTTCTAGGTACCGAATACGTGCGAATAATTTAAAATACAAAAATCTTTTGTGTTTTATCGCGCATTCGCCACTTGCGGTAGAGAATCTGTGTGTTTTCATGCCAATATAAAATATTGCGATAGTGAAGCATTAATTAAAAAATTTAAATATTTTTGTTTTACTCTTTTAAAATATATACTTACTCTTTTAAAATAAATAAAACTGCAGTTGGAATATAAAATATGGAGCATGTCATGCATAAAATTAAAATTAAAACACAAAAGCAAAATAAGCAGGACTTTCATTGTTCACCGCCAATGGCGGTACTGCAGCGTTCGCAAGTTGGCCGGAAGTGTAAAACTAAAAATTTATATTCAGATATAAAAAGCTTTCTAATTTTATATGGCTGTTAAATTTTTTAACTTTTCATTGAAAATTATTGTTTATTTTTTTGGTGAGTAACATTTTTTTTGTTTTTAGATCATTGGATACTAGTTTGGCAGTAGACTGCAGGGTTATTAAGCGAAGGGCAGTTTATTCGCTCCGCACTCTTCCCGCTACAACACTGATTTATCATTCGGTTGTAGCAAAGTTGTGCTTGGTGTAAAAACTTATGAAACTTAATACTAAAATATTTCAGGAATGGATGAACTTATCTTTATTTTAAGTAACTATCTTTGTAGCGATAAATGTAGGCATTATTTGAGCAAATGGTGCATCGTTCTGTAGTATCCGAGATCTTGTCATTCAATCATCTTAGACTTTGTTTTATAATATATATTGATATCACATCCTATGTTATATGGCACAGTTACAAAGCCAGCTGCAAATAATGCACTTCTAGAACCGTATATATCTACATCAGTGAGTTTATAAGCAATGCAAGCGTGTTAGAGCTTTATTGAGCTTTTTCACATACAGCCCCCAAAAAAACAGTACTGTTCGGGACGGTGTGAAAGGGGGGCCGGCACTTCCTCATGAATTACGCGGCAGACGAGGGGCGTCGAGGTGCCGAATCCCAAAGTCCTTCGAGGTTGAAACATTTCACCTTTAAGTCACTGATTTAACATCGGGAGTAAATTTTTAAATTTCCATAGTGTTTTATAAACGCAAAAAAAGAGAGGGGGCATAGATATTTCGCTATGTGTATGTATATGTACAAACAAAATAATATAATATAAAAGGATGGTAGTACTGACTCGGATTGTATTATTTTCCAAAGTGGAAGAGAGCTGCGTGATCGCAGAAGGCGAAACCCATCAACCGATTCGGGCAAAGGGACTCGAAACAAGAATTCCAAATACTTGCTTAATAGCGACACCTACAAGCGGCATTATGGTGCCGACCTAAACAGTACAAAAGCTCTTTGTAGTCTATACGAAAGCTCGTTATTCAGAAATAGTCAGACGCTAGAAGAAACCAATCAATTACTCGGTTCTCTGCCTAATTAGAGCACAAAAAAGAGAGTAAATAGAGCTTCCCCTCAGTTAGAAGTTTAAGTCAGAAGAACTTTTGCTGACTAATTTTTAAAGGATCAGCGGTTGTGCAATTGAAAAAAATTTTAAAATTGGAAACCAAATTTCTAAGATATGAACTCTCAAAGGACTACGCTTGCGTTTAAAAGTGCCAAAGGGAAATTTTACATTTAAATTAATTAATAATTTTTCTTGTATTTAAAACTGATAGCCATATTAATCAAGGGCCCCAAACGAAAGTTGTCAAGAGTAAGAGGAGAATTGCAACTCCCAACATTACTGTGCGAAAATGTGCCATATTAATGGCTACCTCACCTACGATGCTTTAATCCTGTTACAAATATCAATGTATGCGTTCGATGTCGCGATACCCTGCAAAAAATCGTGGGACTGATCTCTAAAGAGAGCGATCCGGGATCATTATCTTTCGTCTAAAGTAGGCTACAATTGATCCCAACTATTCCGTCATAGGCATAGTTAGGATAAGTCGATTTTAGTTTCTTTAGCCTACTTTCAGGTGTTGAAAGTAAACTTGTCCGACTGTACCCGTAGGCGAACAAAGGGAAGCTGTCCGACACTATTCTTTTGGGCATGAAAGGGCTAATTGGTCCCTTCATAGGACATGCTCAAACAAAAGAAATCAATTCAACCCATACAAAGAGATCAAAACTCGCATTGGTAGCATGCTCCTTTGCGGCTTATCCCGGATTTATCCTAGACTTATCGCATTTTTTGCAGGGTAGTTTCTAAAAAAATTAGTCAAAAGTGTCAACAACAACAACGACTTTGTTTCGTTGGCGCAGCTTCTGTTGAGTCGCAGTTATCGAGCTTCATTTGTGGTTGCAGCAAATACTTCAAGTGCAGACTTCAATTTTATTATTTTTAATCTATTGGGTGTTGATTGCATGTCATCGCAACCGCTGTTGAAAAAAATTAAAAAAATTGGATATTTATAGCCATACACACCTTGACCAAATATAGGGTGCACTAAAAAGGCAAAGGTTTAAGCAATTTCCTATAGACTCTTGCTTTTTATTTTGATTTTTTGTACAAATTATTTAAGCAAGAAAGACATCTTATAATTATTTTATAATTTATGTAAGGCTTAATGGGTCTATTTTATTTTCAAGTATTGGTGTGAGAATTTAATAAAGAATTCGACAAGATATTTCCAGGCTTATGATTTTTTTGTCGATAAAAAGAGTAAAACGTTTTCTATTTAAATTCCTGAGCATTGCGCCGCATATCTGAGTTTCAAAATTGTTTACAGATCACGGTTGTATGATTTGCCTAGACTGCTAGATGTTGCTTTGCTATTAATAGTCAATTTATAGTTACCTATCAGAAGGAGTAAAGTTTGGGGCATTTCTTTGATATTTTTAATTTCATACAAAAATATGTTGTTTTTTTCTCAAAATATCGTTCAAAAATAGATATTCGATTTTTTTTACCCACCCTTATGTATAAAGCAGACTTTTTGAAAGAGGGAGACTTTCTTTAAATGGAGCATCTTCGCTCATTCGCACTACGTGGCCTAGCCAGCGAAGCCGCTGTGTTTTAATTCGCTGAACTATGTCGGCGTCTGCGTAAAGTTCATACAGCTCATCATTAAATCTTCTTTGGTACTCGCCGTCGCCAACGCGTAGAGGTCCACAAATCTTTCGAAGAACCTTTCTCTCGAATACTCCCAGAGCCGCCTCATCAGATGTTGTTAGTGTCCACGCTTCTGCACCATATAGCAGGACGGGGGCGATGAGTGACTTGTAGAGTGTTATTTTCGTTCGTCGAGAGAGGACTTTACTTTTCAATTGCCTACTCAGTCCGAAGTAGCATTTGTTTGCAAGAGTGATTCTTCGTCGGATTTCTAGGCTAACATTATTGTTGGTATTAATGCTGGTTCCCAGGTTAACGAAGTCCTTTACTATTTCGAAATTATTGCTGCCAACAGTGGCTTGGTTGCCAAGGCGCGAATGCGCTGACTCTTTGCACGATGACGGAAGGTACTTCGTTTTGCCCTCGTTCACCAATAATCCCATTTTCTCCGCTTCTTTTTCTAATTTGGAGTAAGCAGAAGTTACGGCGCGGTTGTTAAGGCCAATGATATCAATATCGTCAGCATATGCCAACAGTTGGACGCTTTTATAAAATATTGTTCCAGCGCGGTTAAGTTCTGCAGCTTGTATTATTTTCTCCAGCATTAAATTAAAGAAATCGAAAAGAGGGAGACCCATGGGAAAATTTACAAGAGGTCGAGCATTGATCTGACGTGCCTTCCATTCAGAAAATAGTATAAAATAAAAGGATGGTCGACGCTTACGTGCTCGTGACTAAATACTTCTTTTATATAATGCGAAATCAAAATCCATCAAGCCACCCCTTTGTTTGAGGAAAAATTATTACTTTTGTTAGATTTTTGTGCGTTTAGGCCTATTCTTTTTTCTTTTTTATATTAAAGGTCTGAAGAATAAAGACTTTTTACGCTTGCGGATTAATATAACATCAAGTGCTCTTTTACTTTGTTTATATCCAAGTAGAATGTTTTAATACTTATTCCAACGTATAGAGGAGTCTGACTGTACATATTCGCAATGCTAAATCAGCTTTATTTATGATATTGGTGAGAATATCCTGCAGATTGAGGAATACACGTGTGCGGTTTGGAGATTAATTACATGGAAATGCGGGAAACGGGTGGTACAGTCCCTAACTTATTTCTGCTTACAATATACCTATATATGAAACCACGTAACTTTGTACAAAAGCAGCTGTAAATATTGCACTGATATACTTTGCCATGATTGTCAAGGCATTTCACGTGAAGCGGAGGAGTGCCGCAGCTGTACGACAACCGCAGTTAACGCTGTACGTTTGTTTAAAAGCATGCCACATATAGCAGAACGGTTGGTGGCCATGACATCACGCAATTGACCACAGTTAACATGTAGAGGCATACTTATGTGGATATATAGTGCGTTTCGTAACTATAGCACTCACAAAATTTAGCTTTTTCTTAATGTGTGCAATGTTAGAATACAGATTTTTATCACTTTTAAATTAGAAAAATATTGAAGCTCAAATTGTATTACATAAATTATTAAAACATGTGAATTCTGAGTGTGGTATAGTTGTGAAACTTTTAAATATTTTAAACCAGAAAACTTAAAGCACATCTCTATCTCTCACCCAATTTTAGTTCAATAAATAGTTTTTTGAATTTTTTCTTCCTACTACATATTGTATAGTAGTTGCATGTCACCTACAAAATTTTACTTTATTTGAATTATTTGCTGTTCGAAAGAAATGGTTCTCTTTTCTTTGTTGTTTTTTCCTTTAGCATACTATCCTTTCCTTGCCTTCCCTTTTCTTTTTCACTCTATTTTATTTCACCGTTTTCTTGTTCAAACCTTCATCTTAATTTTAATTTATTTTATTTTATTTTATTTTATTTTATTTTAGTTCATTTTATTTTATTTATTTTATTTTATTTTATTATACTTAACTTTATTTTATTTTATTTATCTTATTTAATTTAATTTTATCTTATTTTATTTTGTTTTATTTTATTTTATTTTATTTTATTTTATTTTATTTTATTTTATTTTATCTTATTTTATTTTTATTTTAATTTATTTTATATTTTTTATTTTATTTTATTTTATTTTATTTTATTTGATTTTATTTTATTTAATTTTATTTTATTTTATTTTATTTTATTAAATTGAATTTTATTTTATTTTATTTCATTTAATTTAATTTAATTTAATTTAATTTTATTTTATTTTGCTTTACTTTATTTGTCTTAATTTAATTTAATTTTATTTTTTTTTATTTTATTTTATTTAAATTTTATTTTATTTTATTTTATTTTATTTTATTTTGTTTTATTTTATTTTATTTTATTTTATTTTATTTTATTTTATTTTATTTTATTTTATTTTATTTTATTTTATTTTATTTTATTTTATTTTATTTTATTTTATTGTATTTTATTTTATTTTATTTTATTTTATGTTATTTTAGTTTCTCCTTGTTGCCTATTCTCAGCTAATATAAATTCGGCAATACAATAACATCAACTAAAGCAAGCGTGTTACTCACACAACATATAGAGCCGTTGTTGTGTGAGTAACACGAGTATAAATATGTGTTTGGCATTTGGAGGATTTCCATATGATAATTATTATTTTTTTTCTTAAGTTTTTTAATAGATGGTAAGACAGTTTGAGCAGATCAATCGATGCATATACAATTGTTTATACCCCAGATGTATAATTTTGGAGTAAACTTGCGCTCTTCTAGATAAGGTATGAGTCACTAAGAAATCGCAAAAGTTAAGTTCTCAAAATAGCCTTGAATTGTTGGTTTTTTTTTATACGGTATGAACAACATTTGACTTCAAGAAAAAAATCTATATTTTCGATTTGCTGATTTAATTTATTTGAAACTTTTTTTTATTATTCGAAACGTTTTTAAGTTTTATTTAAGAGACCCACAAATTTTAAATTAAATTACAATTCTATGAGAAAAATTTTCTAATTCAAATAAATGATAGTATATAAATGATTAGAATATATGTATTTTGATTGTGCTATAGTTATGAAATGTACTCTATACGGGCGAGTGAAGGTATTCGAGTTATTTTTATATAATATTATAACCAACGGCATATTTACATTTTTAAAACAGTTTGAAGTTTGGACTGGTGTCCTTCGGCATGGAATGCAAAGCCCTGTTGGTCCCATCTATGCTTGTGGGCACTTGTTGTAAGCTATTTTTTATACGTCATATCGATGCTATATATATAGTGATTTTTTCTGCTAGCTTAAAAAATGTTGTAAGCAATACAAAAATGAGCAAGCAGAAAAAGTTTTAAGCGCCTTCAAATATGCTTGCAAGCAAAATTTCCAAATTTCGAAAAATAGTTTTTTTTTTTGTTATTTTATACTTATCGTCTTTCATTTAACGATAGTCCATAGTGTTCGTGCTGAGAACATTTGTCTTCTCCTCTTATATCCATAACCTCGGTATTTTGTTAATCTTAACTATGCAATTGGGTATATAAAAGCCACACAAATTAAAACTTTTTATTTTATTTTTTATTGCGACATATAAGGATAACTGCTTCTCTCTTTGTATGCAGCTATGTCATTGTAAGAAATGAGTATGCTCCTGTTAATCAAATAAGTTTATGTTGGCCATAAAACTCACGCGTTTTCACATTTTGTCATGCATGTTTGAATAATCGCTTATATACATTTGTTTAGCTGTGCTGCTACATGCAGATACGAATTACTCAAATTTCCTGCCATTCTTAGGTTTTATTGTGCTTCACTTTTCTCAAACAAAAAAAAAAAATCAAAAAATGTGTTAACGCTCCTCCTTATCATATTAACTTTTATACCTCGTTGTGAATTGTACACAACTAGACATAAGTTTGTACACAAAAAACGTGAGACACTTCACTTAGCACTCATTGTTTCTCTTTCCACTCCCGCTTACATTTGATTTTTAAGTGACGCTTCATATTCTGTTTCATTCAACATTTTAATTTCATTGTAGCATTCCTTTTCGAATTAGTTTGTGAGTGGAGTTTTACTTTCATTAGCACTAAAATTGATCTTTCATGGAACTGCAGCTCTAGATTTATATATTTCTGGAGTTTTGAATTAATAGAAACTCACACATATTTTGACTCAACTTATTTTTAATGGAATTCACAACTTTCAATGGTAATGCAGTTCAATTAAATAGAACTTTAGTGTTAATTAATGTGAAGCTCCACTCAAAATCAAATTTTAGTTTTAATAGAAGAGAAGTTCAATATTTTTTAAACACTTTTTGATTTCAAATTTTGATTTAGATTTTAAATGATAATGGCAAAATTCAAATGTTAGTGGAAAGGGTAATGGAATTTCGTTATCAGTAAACCTTGAAGGATTTGGGAAGTATTTGCAGTATTCAAATTTTAATGCAGCCTACCCACTAATAGAAAGCTTTGAGTGATAGTAAAAATTAAAAGGCATTTATTTTTAGTGGAACTTATTTCATTCACAAAAAAATTTACAAATATCTTTATCCTTACCTAGAAGATCTAGAATTAGATTGATATTGAAAAAGGGCGAAATCGGATTATAATCACGCCCATTTTTCAATATCGAGTATATCAGGAAGTGGAATAAATTGGATAGTGCATTAGCAACTGGCGAAAAGTTTATGAAACTCGAAACTTTGATTGCGCTTACGGTCTAAGAAATAAATTTTGAAAAGTGGGCGTGGTTGCGCCTATATCTGAAAGAAACAATTTTGAAGCTCATGAACGTTTTAAAAGCTATAGCTCGAAAGCGATTGCCGTTTCTTGATATCTTATACATCGATTAGTTAAAGGTTACACCTTCGGTTATTGACCACGCCCCTTTTTTAAAAGATTCTATAAGGTCATCTCTAAACTTAATAAAATTTTAACAGGTCGATGTCTGCACATTGCAGATATTTAAGAAAATTTATAGGAGGTATCACTATTGAGCCAATAGAATACAAAGCAATAGTTTTTACAATTTTTGTCTGTCTGTCTGTATGTTTGGACGCGCATCACTTAAGAAATATAAAATAAAATTCTAGGAAGGTTTTATCACTATATTACTAGATATATAAGTTACAATCTTAGGTAACTCTTATTGCGATAACTCGACCAGTTTCAAAGCTAGCGAGCAATACGAGTCTATGGGTGTCCAAAAATGTGTTGTTGCAATATGGATATCAAAGGAAAGTTGCTAATGAATGCTGCAGTAAGCGATGCGATTAGGTTCCATAACTTAACTGGTATCGAAGATATAATGATTAAAAGCAGGCGCAGTCCATGATAAGTTGTAAGACGCATCGAACTCTTGATCTTAGAGAAAACCACTCACGAACGGGGTGCAAGGGCCACGCGTGCACAACTCTTTATATAAATTGCGCTTTCATACCCGAATTATGATTTTCTTACTTCGTTAATTCAAATTTTGTTTTTTGTATTTCGCACTCTTCATCTTGCTGCAAAGCTGTGACACTTCATATTGCAGCGCATAATAATTAAATGAATTGCCAAAGTGTGTCTCTGCGCGTGCAATGCGAGAAGCAACAACAAAACAACAAGAAGTACATATCCTTTACATTATATATTCATTGCTGACATTTTTATTTGTTGCTGCTGTGGTTGTTACTGCTTGTTGTTGTCGTTGTGCAGCCTGGGTACACATGTCATGCAAAGTGTTAAGCATTTTAAAAAAATGTGCTTATATATGTTCGCTGGTATGTATGTATATGTCAGCGCGCTCGTTATAGAGTGTGACAGCACAATTCGCCAAAAAATATATGCACCGGTAGGTGCAATAAAAAAAAACAAACAATAGCCGCATGCAACCAGCTAAGCTTCTATAAAGCATTGTTAAGCAAACGCCTGTTAAACAATATGGAGCCCAAAAAGGGTTTAATATACAGGTTTTCGAAATTTTTGTGAATTTTTGCTTTTTTCTATGCACCAATTCCTTTCATGCTTTTATTTAGTCCTTTGTCTCAAGGTGTCAATTTCAACGCCCTGCTTTTGTTGTTGGCGTTGATGTGTTTCGCTGAATGTAGCCGCGCTGCATGCCACACACTGTTTTGAATCAGATTTTTCTACTAAGCGCGCAAAACATTTTGCTTAGTCGCAGCGAAGCACTCACTTTGGTTGTTATTTATGCATGTCGGTATATATGGATCAAAGTACATACAAATTTGGTTGAATCGCATTCTTTATTTTTATCTACATATGTATTGTATGCAGAATAAATGTATGAGCACTTTGGCTTGCACCTTACACCCAGCCAACCAGCGGCGCAGTTACCTTTTACCATGCGTCCCACGTGTCGGTTGGGTGGGAATGTTGAGTAATCCGTTGGTTTTAATAATAGAAAAAGCAGGGTCCCATACTAGCATATTTCAACAAAAGGCATGCTATACACTCAGGTACTGTTCTCCTTTGGTTAACTGGGTGTCTGCTCGCTTATAAATATACGTGTGACTATACTTATAGCTGTCAGACTTTGAGGCGTTACCGAGTTGTTTCTTTGAATGAATATATTAAAATTTGTGACACATTCACACACATTCATGAGCAAAATAGAAAAATCAAAATATAGGTACACTGCATTACAAAATTTTAAATTCAGTTCAGAGATTAGGACGCATTTACCACAATCTGCAAAAAAAAAAGGAAAATAGTTCCCGAATGTTTAGGAGAGTGATGTCAATGTGACCAGTCTTTACCGGATATGCACCGCTACTTTTATGAACGAGTTTGCGGAATTCGCTATACCACCAATTGGTGCTTTACTTTTCAGGTACAAGCGATTATTATTAAGGTCAAAGGTAAGCGAAAAAACTATAGTTCGGTGTACCGCTAGCACCTCCGTGATGAGGTTAAAAGCGTTCACAGGCTGCGCGTTCTCAGGTACTTTTAGATACTTAAAGAACTCTGGCACTTTAGATCACGTCCATACCGCCTGCTTTGACTTATTAGATTGTTGAAAAATTCAGTTTTCTGCTAAAATATTTATACCACCAGACAGACCGACCCATTTGGATTAGGCGAGTGGATCGAAAGAAGAAATACTTGTCAAAAATGGGTAGGAGCCTTATGGGAATAATCGTGCAAACCCATATTTATCGATAATTTAAAGGATTTCTAGTACTTAGATAAATAACATTTATAGTTGAAATGTATCCTTAGCAGGCAACCCGTACCAAAAAGAAGAAAAAAACTTTGTACCTTAAGCTATTTTAGTGTGATATAATCTATAATATAAATGCGCAAGTTGAGCAAGATTGTCCCGCTTTACGGCCAAACTATACATCAAAGGTATAAACAATTCGATATGTCTCTCCAAGCTACAGTGCCGTCAGTCAAAAAAAATTAAAAAAAAAAATTAATTATAATATGGAAAAATTGGTTTAAAAATGAAACCACTACCAATACCAAACACGTATTCAGAGCGTCAGCGGCTCTCCCGAGAGCACGCAGAGTTGCTTTGTTGGAAACATAAAGCTAGTAATGTAAAATATGTACAATATGTAAACTTCGTTGATGATACAAACAATGTTTACAAAAAAAATAATTGATTACATATAAAGAGTATTCAACACTGGAGTAATTTTGTTTTTGTATTTTTTGTGGTTAGGTTTGATTGAAATAAAATAAAATAAAATAGAATTGAACATACAAAAAACAAACTGTAGAAAGAAAATAAAAGAAAGAAAAGAAAAGAAAAGAAAAGAAAAGGAAAGAAAAGAAAAGAAAAGAAAAGAAAAAAAAAGAAAAGAAAAGAAAAGAAAAGAAAAGAAAAGAAAAGAAAAGAAAAGAAAAGAAAAGAAAAGAAAAGAAAGGAAAAGAAAAGAAAAGAAAAAAAAAGAAAAGAAAAGAAAAGAAAAGAAAAGAAAAGAAAAGAAAAGAAAAGAAAAGAAAAGAAAAGAAAAGAAAAGAAAAGAAAAGAAAAGAAAAGAAAAGAAAAGAAAAGAAAAGAAAAGAAAAGAAAAGAAAAGAAAAGAAAAGAAAAGAAAAGAAAAGAAAAGAAATGATAAGAAAAGAAAATAAAAGAAATGATAAGAAAAGAAAAGAAGAGAAGAGCAAAACGAAAGGAAAAAAGAAGAGAAGAGAAAAGTAACGAAAGGAAAGGAAAGAAGAAAAGAGCAAAAAAAAGGAAAAAAAGAAGAGAAGAGAAAAGTAAACGAAAGGAAAGGAAAGAAGAGGAAAGTGAAGAAATGAATAAGCAAGAACAGGAAAAGAAACCCATTAAATAAATTACAATTAGAGACTCTAGAAAGAAGAAGAAATCAAAGTAAATGAAAATATATTAAAGGAAATTTAAGGCAAAGAAAGGAAGGGAAAGAAGGCGAATGAAAAAAGTTTTGTGGTTGAATCCCAACTACTTGGCGATATCTAGTAATAATAATTCCCAAACGGACTACACACCATAATCGTCCCGGCCAGCGCGAGGGGCTCATCCGCATAACACGCGGATTGTTCGTTCGTGCCGAGCCCTTGAAAGGATTTGACTTGTTAATCGTCGAGATCTAAGACTGAGAAAGCTACAGAGAAAGCCACATCAGCCAAGTAAAGTACTAATAAAATAGATTACACATTAATAAATAACTAGTTAGCAGACGATAGATAGTTTGAACTGTACAAACAAAAGAAAATTATTCATAAAAATTAATATAAAAATCAAAGAATAAGAAAACATTTAGTTGCTATGTATTGAGGACAGAAATAATTGATTTTTCTATGCTGAAAAGTGAGTCCTAAATACCAGATTTACCAGAATCAGAGTTATAATCTCGACACAAAAAGCGAAAAGGCTTATTTAACTTAAAATTAGTTGTGAAGTGTTTTAAGACAAGTGGCTTAAATAAACTTGATGGACGAGAGGGTATATTGAAGTTCACTTCGCTGAGAGGAGAGAGTTCGCCTCACTTAGCTGGAATGTAGAGTATGTGTAATATGCTTATCCACCTTTAGAATACTTTCGTACTCAGTCCATCGCTCAAGTTCGGGACAAGACCATAAGATCAAACGAAGTAGCAAACTTCTTCAGATTATCAGAACAAGTTAATGATTTATTAATATGAACTTTCTACCGATTAAGTTCATGTTGAGAAGCGATCCAGTCTCGACGTAAATATAATACGTTTATTTTGCATACCAACAATTCAACTGATATGTTGTTTTTACGCCCTGTACACTTGTAAAGTACCATGACTATAAACGAGCTCAAGGGAAAAAATAGTAATAATAAGAAAACCTATGGTGGTTGTCTCTAATAAAAACTTCTATCTCTATCTCTATGGCGCGATATACAACAGGTATATCATCATAAACCTCCTAAGAGATAAAAACTTATAATAATGAAATAAATAAAAAGAAAAAGTGTTAAAACTTATAATAATGAAATAAATAAAAAGAAAAAGTGTTACTCTTGGCCTTGAGCTCGTTTTTAGTCATGGTACATTTGACAATATAAGGTCAACATTTAAAATTTTTTTTTTCAACTTATCGATGTCTTTTAATTATAAGTTTGATAAGTTGTACTCTTAATCGCTAGCCTCACAAAGCCTTAACAACCCACAGTTTCGCGTGTCAAATTATAATATTTTGTGTGTCAAGCACAACTGGGTATAAATATCAAGCAAATTATCTGCAGAGATATTTCATCAAACCTATAAACATTCCTTTCCGGGCTTTATACATTTGCAACGGAGTGTATGATTTGGTATATACTCGTACAACGCCCAAACAATTTTATATACAAGGTTCTATTTGCTTTTGACATTGCCGCTGGCTTCCAAAAAGTTTCAAAAGAAATTTGAGTTTGCAAATTGTTTTGGTCGTCAAACCTTGCAGCATTTATGACTTGAAACTAATTTTTTTTAAACATTCTGTATATCACTTGCATATTCAACTTTCTTACATACTCGTATATATATATCGTAAATCACACCTAAATAATGTGGAGCAAACTCTAGCAATTCAACTTATTGGGTTATTATGTAGCCTAGGGGCGGCGTTTGCATTAAGAGCAATTGCAAATTTATTAGATTTCATGGACATTCAGAATACTCTGTACTGAATATCTAACTTCGAAATAAATAGTCAGTGCTTTTTACTTTTCAGACCGACGAAGGTAAACCCTTCAGTCAAATCTACGAGTTGTATACTAGTCAAATGCTAGTTTGCTAAACGCTTCAACTAGTTCGAGTTCTGTAATTTTTCTACTATATGGCAATTGTCTGCTTTTGCATCAGCAACTTACCAATTGATATGGTTTTAAGGGTCGTTCTTAGCGCCATATGGGAACCCAATTTCAAGATATCCACCAAAATGTGGAAAGAAAGAGAAAGACGGAGATGAAGAAGCAAAGGAAGATAGATTGAGAACGGGATTGAGAGTGAGAATGTGAGGGATTTGAAAGAGAAAGTGTGAGGCCAGTAAGAGCGGGGCGAGTGAGCGAGAGAGGGAGTAGGAGTGATAGGCAGGTCTGGGAAAAGAGGGAGAGGGGGTGAAAGGGAGAATGAAAGGGTGGAGGGCTGAGAGTCAGTTTTTTAGGCTGCTGGTTCTACCCTTAGAAGAAAGAGTGGGAAGTTTGACGGACGGAAAACTGCAAGTCGATAGAATGACGCGGTCCCGACGGAATTGGTGATAGCATTCTACCAACGGCTAGGGTTCAAGGGTTCCCTAGAAATAGCTGATAGAAACCGATGTCTAAAGTGAATAAGTAAAATACCTGGGTTTAAATAATATCTACAACGAAGCTAGGAGTGAGAGGTGATCTGTGTTTTTGAGACTATATCTGGGACGTAAGAATTTCTGGTACTCTACCAGGCGATGTAGTCCTGTATCGAAGCTAAATCGACAATCTCACGGAATTCTCGGTCCGCCTATGCCTATCCGACGAAGTGTGGAGGACATCAAAAGCAGTATCGTGAAAGACAGCTTGGCTGCTGTGGAGAGCCGCACCAGAGAGCGAACAGCGAGAGCCTACCAATACCGAGTAAATCACGTACATGTATACACATTCTAGTTTAGTATGCTTTATACTGTGAAGCAGTCAAGACGAGTCGGTGAAATATCGGAGTAGTATACCATACACTATTGTTTTATTTTCCACGCAAATAAGTAGGTTATTACAGCTGCTTTTCCCATTTAGTCCGTTTCCAATTTCCACTATACCACCCGCTGGCGTACCTGCGACACTGACCGCAAAAGCTTAAAGAATAGAATTGTTGTCGCGCTAGTTTCAAGGCAGCCCAAGGAAGAACATTGTTTCCACAATTTTATATCATAGAGAGAGTGGGATTAAGTGATTGGTGCTATGCGGTAATCATGGCAGAACATTAATCAGGGCAATGTAGAGTTTAACCTGCTGTTGTGCAAGCGTTTTTTGAAGCTAGAACCACTCAATCAATCACGATCAATCATTTACGATTTTATTTACCAGGGGAAACCAAGGAAAGTGTATATACATAATTTTTATTGTAAATGTAAACCATTATTATTTATTATAATTTGAAATATAGTTTTTGCTTACACTGGTGTTTTTAAAACTGGTTTGAAACTAGTCAACAATGAAATAGTTCATATACGCCCACAAAATGTATAGTCAAAGAACTAGAATGTTTGCTGAGTAGTTTGGCTTGGGACTGCATGGAAATATACACTGTCCAGATAACCGTAAGCAGTTTTTGGGAGTGGCTTTGATGAACCAATAAGCAAAATCTTTAACTAGTTTTTGTAGAAGAAAGCGTGTTCGGGGAACAGATGACCTGTAAGAAGAACTGAGTAATTTATCTACCTTCCCATTTATCTTACCCATGAAAATAAGGGAATTGAGTGTGTTATTTTTGAACCGTGATTAATATGAAGTATTTGAGTAATCAAGCTTTAATTAATATTTTACAAGCCTTGAAAATCTCATATTCTAATGTGAAACTATTGAAATTTCAATCACACTTTGCACAACATAAAAAATCTCTTCTAAGATAACTTAACGAAAAGATAATATTTAAATTTCCAACCACTTGTTTTATTTATTTTTTCTTATCTCCTTTGAAAGTGCATTATATATTCTCTTTGTAATCACTTTCATCATCTAAGTACATACTCTTTTAGCATTATACTTCCCTATAACTATTTTTACATAAATCATTTCAAACGTTAGCTAGTTTAGCGTTATCGTAGTACTTAACAAAATAATATTCTCACTATCTTTTTATCTGCGGCTTTTCATCTTTTCAATCAAATCGAGTAAGTGAGTCATCAACTTTGAATAGTTAGCTCGGTTGTTGCTTTTTTTGATTTTTCATGAGTTATGTTGTCTTTTTGGTTTTTTTTTGTTGGCATGCCGTTCTGTTGCCCATTTTTCACTTGACTACAAAACCTTTGCCAATATCTTCTACTCTTCCATTCATCTTCTGCCTCTAAGCCATTGATAGCGATAGCTCTATGTATATACTTTGCAGCAAGAACTCACTCTCGTACTTTTTATGTCTATTCAGCACTTCATTATCATGCAAATTTCTTATTATTTTTTTCGCAAACACTTTTTATTTTCGTGAAAATAATTTTTTACTTTTTAGTTTTTCTCGAGCTTCTTTCGCTTTCATTATATTTTAAGTTTTTGTGCGGAATTTGTTTTGTTAGCCCTTAGGCACTTGAGTACTTCCGCTTCTGCCGAAAGATACCCTAAGCTACTTTTACTATTCTATTTGGTTGTTTTTTTTACTTATCGTGGTTTAAATGACCCACATTGCGCTAGAACCTACATAGTTGCCACACAGAATTTTCAACGCTTTTTCAGTGTGCAGTGCCCGCATAGGAGGTTGGGCCGACATAGAGCAAGCAGGCGGTGCCTAGCTGGGTGCATACATTATTAATAATCCAAAAGTGTACTACGTGTGTGTGAGTTTTGAGCTCGTGTCTGTGTGTGCAGGTCGACTGTTAGTTGGTGTCATGGCACGCCCAATTTTCAGGCCGCATTAACAAATAATTTTCACAACTTTTTTTTGCGGGCTTTTCCTCGCATTTTCATATCCTCACATGTCAGGTTTTATCTCCTTACTTTGCATAGGCGCATTTAGTGTGTATGTATATATGTATATGCGCGCGTTAAAAAAAGTATGAACATTTAAAGTTCATTTTATTTTGCCCATTTTTGGCTATGTATAATATATAAAAAATGCATAAAAATTTGATTGAAAACTTTGGTGCAGCTTTCTATGTTCGCACTGCGCGCACGTACTACCTGCATACGTGTGGGCTTAGGCGTTGAACGACTCCCCAGTGTATCAGAAACGTGCAAATAATTTTACTTCACCGCTAGTGAGTGAGTTAGTTTTTTTACGATATTTTTTGATTTCCGTTTCTATGCCACAAAGCCTGAGGTGGGCGGTGTCTCTTCACCTATTCAATGTAAATTTTTTCACATTCACTGTCCGTTGGGATTTTTTGGTTACCTTCGCTGCTCATCAATAATCGACAGCTGCTGCTAGGCATATCCTTTTGTTCATCATACGTACCTAGTCACTATTGGCTTATCTATGCATTTTTGTGGAATATTTTATACTGCGAAATACTGCTTATGCATATGAGGCATTCCATGGGTAGTTAGACAATTTTTGACCTATTTTCGTTAATGCTCAATATTTTTTTAATTTTAGTTGGTAGTTGAGTTCGAATTGCTTCACATAACATAACATAATATAAAATAACATAAGACAACATAACATAACATAAGACAACATAACATAGCATGAAATGATATAACATAAAAACATACATAACATAAAATAACATAACTTAAAATACCATAACGTAATATACGACAAGACAGCATAAAACAACATAGCATAAAATAATATAACATAAAGTAATAAAGCATAAAATAATATAACATAAAATAACATAAAATAACTTAGCATTTCATGATATAGTATTCCAGAAAATAACACAACTAAATATAATGTTTCGGCAAAAACGAAAAATCGTCTATTTGAAATGGAATGGCTCGCATATCTACCAACAGTGTTTGCAGTCATATGTAAATATGCACCCTATATCATTCGCAGACTTTGTATAGGTTGATAGGTTTGTTAGCATTTTGCGATTGAATTGCAAAAAATAAAATATTTTTATCATTTATTTATGGTTATTTTTGAGTTTTTAGTGTCTGTTTTAATATTTTTTTAGCGATTTTTTTTAAAGAGATTTCTTTACTACTTTTTCTTATTTTTCTATTTGCTAGTTATGTGTTTCTCCACATATAGTAATGTTTTTTTCTACTTTTTAGCTGACCTAAAAGCACATAGTTTGCCATAAATCTGTTGTAAGTTATTTATTAAGTTTATCTACCGGAAAATATGCAACTTTCATGAAAAACAACGATTGTGATTGGAATAATTTTTGTTTAATATGTTCAGTAGCTTATCAGATATTTTGAGTTGTGAAACTGGGTTGCGCTAACTGTGAAGATTATTAGACAAAAGGTGTAAGCGAATGATATTTAAATTTTAGATAAGGAAAGCAAATATTGAAAATTTAAAAAAGTTTGTTTAAGTTGTGAATTTTGATAAAATTGGGTTACACAAACAGAGTTTGCTTTAGTCTGGGGCGCTTTTTGACGTGAGAATGGAAATGAGCTTAAAACATGTTCAAAAAAGTAAAATCCAGGAAATATATAGCTACATACGGGTCTTTTCAAGTCAAATATTAGGTAGTTGAAATCGACTCCTTCCGATTTAAATGCAATTTGGCGTGGAGTTTCCTTTTATCATAAAACGAGGTTCTGCTATAAAAAAAATCAAATTTTGTTTTCAAACAAAATTTTGCAAAGTTAAAAATTTCACTTTTGTTGCTTTTTTTCCTGGTTCTTAAAGTTTATTTTTTAATATTTCGGAAACTACGGTATTTAAAAATAAATTTTGAAAGAAAAAAAAATTTCCAAAAAAATTTTCTAATTTCGTAAAAATTTAAATTACATTTTTGGACTCAAATTTTTTTTATTATACATCTAATATACATAACTAAAGATATCCTATATATTTTAGAAAGGTGATCTTTGTTTTTTTCAAAAAGATAAAATTTTGAATTTTGGAAAAACAATTTTGTTTTTTATTTATTTTTAGCTTTCTAGTCGAGTTCAATTAGTTAAATACAAAATTACTCAATTTTGATCACTGAAAACTTTGTTTGTTTGAAGTTTTCTTTTTACATTACATTAGCATGAAAAAAATGTTTGCTGATATAAACTAAGTAATTTTGTGTTTAACTTATTGAACTCGACTAAAAACATAAAAAAATTGCTTTTACCCAAAATTCAAATAGTCACATTTAAAAAAAAAAAACAAAAAAAAACTTTCTGATATTTTCAGGATATATTTAGATATATCAACGCTATAATACAAAAAATCTTAGTCCAAAATTTTCCGGTTTTCAAAAATTTGAAGTTCTTGAAATTTTTTTGGATAGTTTAGTTTTAGGTTTTCTAAATACAGTAGTTTCCAAAATATTAGAAAAAATTTACCTTGAAACTGGGAAATTAAAAAAAAATTATTTTGCAAAACTTTGTTTTATGATCAAAAAACTCTCCACCAAAATTCATTCAAATCGGAAGGTGGTCGATTTCACCTATAGAAAAGACACATACATACATATCTATGATCCAATTAAAATATCTTGCCAAGGAGATTTTTTAAATAAATGTTTAGATTACCTACCGATTTGCAGTATAAAAGGTGATTATCACAAAAAAGTTATATCTAAACAATCAGTTACGAGTATATGCGAGGATGCTTTAGGAGATTTATAAGCGCAAAGATAGAGATGAATATAAAGATAAAAACAAATATAAAGATCAATATAAAAGTTTAAATAATATAAGATTAAATAATGAAATTAATCGCGGAAAGGGAAAGCAAATGGTAACTGAAAAGTCAAGGGAAATGGAGCTGGGCAGAGAGGGGAAAGGAGAAAAAACAATAATATGATATCCATTTGCTGTCTGAAAAAACGTTACCAATAAAAATCAGTTCGGGCATGACAACTTATATTGGTTTAGTTAGTAATTTCATTAAAATATATATATATCAAATTGACCAAACACTTCTGAAACAAGTTAAAATAACGAACTAAGTAAGAACGAGCACTCACCTTTTCTTTGGTTTCCGCACTGCTTTTGTGCTACTTTTTAGCAAACTTCTTATGTTTTATGGAGATGTAAAGCTTTTCCTACAATTTTTAAAAGATTTGCACGGTTTTTAAAACATTTCACGCAAAAACATTTAAATTTGCATATTTTTTTTTTTTGCTTTTACAATATTTTTTGTTTATTTATTACATAACGCCGCTTACTTATGTCATATTGACAAGAAATATTAAAAACTTTTAACAGCAACAAACAAGAACACACACTAGGCACTTTTCAGAAAAACTTTTTTTTTTTTAAATTCATAGAAGAATGAAAAGTTTTTTTTTTTATTCAAATAGAACTTTTATATATTTCTTTTGTAAATATTTATGTATGCATGTGGATGAAGCTCATAACAGTTGTATAGAGAATATTGTTGTATTAACTTTTCTAGCAATATACTCAACGTGATTAAGTATAAATAGATAAATATGCACAGTTATATAAAAAAACACTTTGTTTAATTAAAGATTTCTTTAAGTTCGCTTCAATATTTTTATTATTATAATTTTTTTGTATATGTATATTTAAACTTTATTTAGTTGTGAAAATTTTTTTACAAATATTCACCACTCGCCTGAATTCTTTGTGTAAATTTTACATGTACCACTTTAACACATCAAAATATCTTTGAAATGATCAATTAATTAGCTGCAAAGAGAAAGAAATAACAAATTTAAATATTTATTTAAATTTTTTTTATTTTATATTCATTTTAGATTTTATTAAAATTGCATTGTGTTGTTGCTGCAGTGTTTTACAACTTTTGCGTTTTTTATAGTTTTAGCTGCGCAAAATGCCGCCACCGCCGTCGGCTGTTATACGCGTGCGCGTGCACCACTCAAGCTACAGGCGCTTTCAATAAACATAAAAACTGAATTTTATGCGCAAATTAATATCGCTAAAGTAGAGGTTTTTGTAGTTATTTTTGTTGTGTTAGTTTTTTTGTATTTTTTTTTTTGCTGGTTGGAAGTTGTTTTTATAACTAGTTGTGTCATTTGTATTCGCCCGTTCGAAGTACGACTTCAGCATAATTTGAGATGTGTTAATAAAATTTTGGGATCTAGCTTTTTAAAGAACCTTTTGACACCGCCCGATTGTCATCATTCACTGTAGTTCTTGGATTAGATTTATATTGAAAGGTGTTGATTTCTGAAAATAGCCGCGGCCACTTTTTATGTATATCAAATTCTATTTAATAATTAATTAAAGAATTCCGATTAAGTGATCGAATTCGGTGAACTGCTTGATCTAATGTTTTGTTAAATTCTTATGCGATTGCAAAGTTTGGTTTGAGAGTAAAGTTTGAAGTTTTTTGGATATCGACTTGTTGTATTGATGCAACGGAAATAAAAACTGTAGCAGAGCGTTGTAGTAGAATTTAGGTAATACAATATAGGAAATAGCTATTTGTACCAGAATTATCATTTCGGGACTTTTCCGGGATAGTTTAGGAACATTTCGATATTATATGGCGATTCTTACGGGATCATTTCGAAATTGTTTTCTGAACTTTTTTAAGATTACTTTCATGACTTTGTCATAATCATTGTTTTCAGGCTTTATTTGGTACGGACCTGTTAAATTTGATTAGTAATTAGTCAAATAATTAGACGGCTTTTTTAAATTGGTGATGCTTATTTTAATTGTTTTTCAAGCAAAATGCAATTATTAATTGATTGCGATTATAAAGACTAAAAGAAAAAAAAACAAAGAAAAAAAATATTTAAAAAAATGTTTTGCTTACTTTTGAATATTTTAGATCTTTTTTGATTAATTTTAATTTTTTTCAGTATTGTAAATAAGAACAAAAATAAAAAAAAATTCAAAAAATATTAAAAAAAACAAATTCAAAAAGAAAAAATTTTGATTATTTTAGATTTTGTTTTGACCATATTTGATTTTTTTCGGTAGTATTGATATGTATATAGTTATGTCCTTCTACAACAATGCTGAAAAAAATTAAAAATAGTCCAAAAAAATTAAAAGTAATAAATACAACTTTTGTTTGCTTATTTTTGATTTTTTTTTAATAACCGTAACAAATCATGATTTTTTTTGATTATATTTTTAATTAATTGAAGAATAAACATTAAAAATTGAAAGTAATTAGTAATCAATCATTAAATTGCTTCTCAGGAAAATAATTAACCACACCGGTTATCATTACGATTAGTTATCATTATTTAACAGGTCGGATTTGGAATCATTTCGAGGCTTTTCCGGGATAAATTCAGGATTGTTGTCGCATCATTACAAGATCATTTTTGGAATAAATTTGGAACTATCTCGAACTCGTCACGAAAAAGTCGCTGAAAGAATCCCGAAATTATACTCAATTCACACCGAAAAAGTGAGAGATAACTTCTGTCACGTGTACTGTGTTATGCGTGCGGTTTTTTACACACAATCTGATAGCAATTTTGCAAAGTAGGCGTGGCTATTCCCACATAGTAAAAAAGGAATTTTTGGAAAGCCATAACGTTGCTATATACTAATTTAGAATGCAAGTTGTATTTGCTGTCATTCACAAACTTGAGTGAGAAAAAAAACCGCTAAAAGATACTCACTCTTTTTATAAAATTTACAACAACAACGGCATATTTCAGAAATTGTTGAAAGAACAAACTATCTCAGAATGATACAGGGCGTTTAAAAAAAAAAAGTATTCAAAAATATTTTGGAACAGGCTGATCTTTCACTCAAGCGTCGATATATTTTAAATTCAAATACACCTTATAACTAACACACCCACTTTTTATATGAGTGCTGAATAATGTTTAAGTAGAACTTGAAACGCTTTGCTTCTGTCAGTAAGTGAGCTATTTGAGTAAGAATTTGTACAGATTAAAAGCTTGTCACAGAAAAATCGAGTAGGTAACAATTTTGCATCAGTAGGCGTGCCACCGTCCACTTTTAAGCTAAAATAATCTGTTATTTTCGAGTGTGATTGCTCATAAATTTCTTGAAATATTTAAAACAAAAAGTTGTTAACGTACAACTATATCCATAGAGCCACTCACAACTAGGTATATAATGTTCGTTATAATCCGAATTTAGACCCCCCTACGTATTTGCAATAACTTCCCTCAACACTTGCAACTCAAACAAGATACATATGTACATAAAATTTTTGTGGCCATATGTTGTCGGCCGCCTGCTGTTTGTCGCGTTGTTTGTTGTGGCGTAATGCGTTTGTTTAATAAATTCCCATAAAAATTTGTCTACACTCCTTTGGGAGTCGTTTGTTTCATTGCAACGACAACAACAATTTCTACCAACCCACTCAAAGTCGGCGCGCAAAAAAAAAAAACAAAAAACTTGACACTCACGCATTCGCAAGCGATCACACACGCAACGCTATTTAGTACTGGTAAATGGCAAATGCACTCAACAGCGAAACAAGAAAAAACAAAAACACGTTAAAAGCGATCTTCATTCTGCGCATGCGCAGCGGTAAAGTTAATTAAACGCAAAGCAAGCTAAACAAGAATATTATTTGATAGTTGTTGCTATTTTGCTTTGCGTGGCCTACGCAGCCAATGTGCGTGCAGACGCATTGACGCTGCGAAATTTGTTGTTGCTGTTGCCTTGATACTTATTTTTAGCGTTTTGTTGTTCATTTTGCTTTTTCTTATTAAAATTTATTTTTGCTGTTATTGTTTTCATTTTATGCGCTCACATTTTATATCGTCAACTTTACTTTTATTAAAATTTGAACGTGTCTCTCGCCGTATAGCATCTAGCATTTTGCTTTCTTGTTTGGCATTTTGTTTAAGTTTTATTAATTTCAATGCGGCGTTTTATGTCTTATCTGCATAGCGCTTGAGATAAAATGGTGTATCGTCGAGTTATTAAGTTTACATTTGTCTTATCTTCCAGGCGTTCGTGTTGCATCTCAATGAGTTTGTTTTTGAGTGTACGACTTCAATAACAAGTTCAAGTGCATGCAGAAGTGCGGCTGCATTCATGAAGCTGCGAATTTGTGTTGTTGAGGAGCGCGAATATCTGCTTTTCATACTTTGACTTATTGTCATGACAGTCTTAACATCTTTGAAGGTGATGAACTGTCTGAAAAGCAAAGATATAAATGGTTTGTTTTAGAGTATATTCTTCTTCGGTGAATCTTAGAACTATTTATTAGGAAGTGCGATTTAATATTTAGATTGAACCAATCTTACAGACTAGACAATACTTATACGTGTTATAAAATTCTGTAAGTCTCGAGTATAACTTGATTTATAATAAAGCTCACTTTATACATTTTACTTTCTATCCTTTTTTTATAGATTGCTCCTCAATGTTAGCCAAGTTTAGGATAAAAGGGCTGGCCCAAACTTTAAAACGTAATCAGCCAACATTTAACTCTTTACCACTTTATATGGCAAATACCGTCAAACACTTCGTGGATTTATTTTATTTACCTATCACTTTTATTTCTACAAAACCATTGAACGAGAGCAACCAACCATCTATTACTTAGAGTCTGACATTGATATAGCCTAGCTTTGAAAAGAGTTTCAAAATGGACTTCTCTGAAACCTCAGAAGGGATTGGCTCTAGAGTATTTTGCTACCTCACATTTGCTACCACCATACAAAGGCGCATATATTCTTGTGAGACCAAATACTAAATTGTGTAGAGGTTAAACAGAATCATGAAGAAGCCATACAGGAATGGGGTGCAGGGAGAAAGCTTATGAGTCAGCCAGATCTATTCTATCCATAGGCTCAGAGCCCATAAAGGAAGATTGAAATATCAGAGAATAACAATGGCGTCAGACGGTCGAGATAAGACCAATCCATGATTCTAGTGTGGTAACAACATTGCTAGGCGATCACTCTAAGTGGCAAAGGGATCAACGGAATATCGCAACGATTTAAGCATTTTCCGTGAATTCGGTAAGCATAACAATGTCTCTTGCCAGTATTTCTATTTTTCAACTTTCTCTATACATAAAAATGGGCCAAAATTCAAATTTACTGAGACCGATAGATTAACACTAAAAAGTACAGGATTGACTTCTAGCAACCTCTGAGTACTTCTGGCAATTTGTAGGTCAAAAGGAATCACAACTAAATTGACAGTTGGCAGTGGTATCCTATATCTCGAGAGTTCATTTGCTTTGGCATTTTGGCATATTTTGGAATTGAGGCGATGCCGATTTCTTGAATTTCGCTGCAGCCCAATTAAATGCTATCAAGTTAATCTAGCCGTAATATGCTGATACTTAAAGTACGTGTCTCATGTTGAGTAACTCTAAAAGAAATGATTTCTATTAAGTTCAGAATGTAATAAAAGCGCTTTGGATTTAGAAGCACTGACGTACCCTAACACGTTTGTGCTTTTCAAGAAAGGATTACATTTTTTCCGGGATAAAAGAGGTGTTATAATCTGACGCAGTGGAAACTTTGGTTTTTTTTCAGTTCCTATTTACATTAAATATACTACCTACGAGGTATTCAAACTATTAATAATTTTTTTTTTAAAGCATCAAGTTAGATTATCTCCGCATATCAGTAAAATATCCGCTTTTTTAATATGCTCATGAATGAGTTCCATTATTCCATTTATTTTGAAAGCATACGAAATTCCCTCTCTCAATATAATTTTTACACTTTTCGCTATCAAAAGCGCATAGAAATTATTCAAAGAGAGCTTAACAACACAATTAAAATTGTAATTACATTTGCCAACGCTTTCAGCTTCATCAACGGCAACACGTCAAAGCATTCACTCTGCAGAATCCTTAAGACGTTCCGCCAATATTAAATTAGCCGTAAATTTTTAGAGAAAAGACAACTTGAAAGCATTGTAAATTTGTCTGTGTGTGTGTGTGCAAGTGTGGCATAACCTTGCAGTAAATTTGGTGCAGCAGTTCTCTAAAAACCCGTCATAGCAGTTACTAAAAAAAATAATAATAATAATAGTTATTATAATAATAATAATAATAATATTAATAATGATAATAATATTAATAATGATAACAATAATAATAATAATAATAATAATAATAATAATAATAATAATAATAATAATAATAATAATAATAATAATAATAATGATAATAACAATAATAATAACAATAATTAAGGGAAGTAATTCCCGAAGTGGAGACATGGCTGAAGCGGTTTCATGGAGAGGTCCGTGAATACCTTCACAGAATGCGCAAGCTTGAAATCGCATGTAATACAAAAGATGAAAAAAAAGATGGGGGGAAAAAAATGGGATCAAGTCAGCAGATACGCAGGGAATGTACTCTCCACAAAACGGGAAAACGGTTGCTCAGCCCATTAGCTTGAGGGTAGCCACAGAGCTCACGTAGCGCGCTTTCGTACTTGAAGTGATGCTAAACGCAAGTCCCGCTACAATATCACCTACTAAAGAGGTTTAAACCCGGTCAGTGCATAAAGCATTTTGCCCTTTCATGAACCACACAAAAAAAAAAAAAAAAAAAATTATGATATTAATAATAATAATCAATAATAATAAACATCTACTACCTAAACTAAACCTAAACTATCAGACAAATAACCGGTGCAGAATTAGCAAATACGAAACTACCATAGAACTAACCAAAAGAAGACCGGTTGAGAATGAGAAGAAAACTAAGGCAGTGACCACAATTTCCGCTCCGTGTAACGTCACCACTTAAAAGTGATACTTGAAAGTATTTCTTGGGTATTGACCTGGAACTAGTGCTGTCGTCAATCGATCTAACTCTACCCTAACTCTGAGCTAGTCGAATTTTCTGCAGGAAAGCTACTAAGACGTGCATTGTATTTGTTATATGCAACGTTTCACGCAATTAACTTCTGAGATATTTTATGACTACGAAATATTATGCAAGTAAAAATATATATTCATGTTTAGAGAGGAACCAGTGGAATCTGTTAGATAAGCAAGATTGGGTAAACAAGTGCGCATATGGGACTCACATGAAGCCAATAAATCACATTAGCAGTTGACGTGCTGTTATTGGAAGTGGCAGAGTAGCGAATATTTCCCCTTCTTCTATTTTTTTGCGTGCGCTGTTGAAAGCTGTAATAGCATTAACGCATGATATTGCCAGGCGCGAATTGAGGGGAGCGCTGTGTGAAGCTTTGTTGAAGGTACTTCATTATTTCAATAAAAATGTCGACGTGTAAAAAATGTGATGAATTTCATTGTGCGAAAATAAGAAAGTTGGGCGTACTTGGGCCACCATTGAGGATAAACTTTGCAGTTGTCAAATTGTTATAACAGCAAAGTAATATAATGGGAAAAAAACAAAAAAAAAAAATAAGTTAATTACCAGTAACAGAAAGCCAGATATGACAAGAATAAAAGCAAAATCAACTGTAAAAATAGAAACTGAAAGAAAAACTAAAATAATAAAAATAAAAACAAAAGCTAAGAGAACAACAACAGATCCAAAAACTAAACACGAAAGTCGAAAAGTGTTTCGACACTAAAAAACCTACAGAATCAATGTATGCAATTATTATAACAATAGTAACAACAACAACAATAACAATACTTTCAGCACCTTAATTCATAGCTGTAACAGAAAAGGAAGAAACACTATTTACAACAACAGCAAATTCAAAGGTAGAAACAAGACACCCAAAAGAAATAATAACAGTATAGCAATAATAACAGTATATATAATAACAGACAGCATCAAAACTACAACAATTACAACAATAAATAAAACACAACAGTAATAGCAACAATAACCATAATTTGGTCCCAGGTATAACTCTGACACGTTTAAGGCCTGGGCACTGTTGTCTAAATGATCCATTTCCCGAAAAGGACTGTCCAAATCGGCAGAATTCCCTTACACAATAACAACAACATAAAACATTAAAACAACATCAAAGAGAAATAACAAACACAACACAGCGAGGTACTTTAAAAGAAAAATAAAATCAATAACAACAAAAAAAAAGATATTACTTGAATAATAAAAGATAGAAATTGGAATACAAACCCAATGCAACAATAATAATAACAAAAAAGAAATGAAAGCTTAGGAACAATATCAGAAAAAAAAATTACAAAAACAAAGGAAAATTAGATAGTGATAAGAGGAAAAACAACAAGGCCGAGAGCAACAAGAAAGCGAGAATAATAAAAATAAAAAAACAACCATGATAACTGAAAACATAAAAACAGCAAAAAGAAAACGTGAATAATAATCAGAATAAACCTAAAATCAAGGAATTAAAGGAAAACATACCTAGAAAAACAACAAAATAACTGTGACTAAAAAACACTGCCTAAACGAAGCAACGATAGTAAGTAAAACACAGCCCAGAATGCAAAAGAAAAAAACTTAACAACAACAAGACAACTTTAACTAATTCAAAACTCGCGCTTACAATAACAACAATAGTAAACCAAAACCACAAACAACTAACAAGCAACAATTATCATATTTTTCATACAAAAAGCATTTGTCGAAAGAAAACTGCCTATCACCTTCTAAAACTTATAAAAAATTTATTTTTACTGACATCTCCTTTGTAAAGTTCACCATAAATTTGCATAAATTGCACTTTTCTGCAAATTTGAAAATCGTTTACCTTTTGTCACCTGTTGGCTGGTACTTGTTGCCGTTTCACCTTTTGGCTTGTAATCATTCGAGTTTTGGTGACATTAATCATGCGCGCCAAGCCCTAAATGCCCATGTTGCACATGCAACATGCCACAAAAATGCAAAAAAAAATTGGTTTCTTACCAGGGAAATATAAAAACACTATTTTGTGTATGTATATGTTTGTGTGTATTTGCGTTTGAATTGCCAAAAAAAACTGTTTCGCTGTTGCGTGTCGCTCATTTGACATCTTACAATGCAGAGCAAAATAATAAAAAGCACGAACCAAGTAATATGCAATGGAAAGAATAAAAAAATCCAGTTAAAATATTATGCGAAAAAGTTGTTAATGGTGAATTGTTACAAAGTTGCATTTGTTAAATGTCAAACGCATGCAACCTTAAAAGAGGCAACAGTAGTTGTCGAGTGGTCGTTGATGTTTACAAAGAAAGAAACAAGAAATCGTTATTCAATTGAAGGAAACCTTTTAGATCAGATTTCTGAGCCCTGAAACAGTACGTGATGGTTGGCAAATTCTTTGAACATAACTTTCTTTATCTGAGAGGACTTTGCTCGCAAAAATTTCAGATTGTTTTTTGTTTTATTCATATGTCGCTAACTGCATACGAATAAAAAATGCTTATTTCTGAATTGCTTATCGGATTTTTTTCATTCATTGTGTTCTGTTTATCAAATTTTACAAAATAGACTTTGACTTTCAGTTTTCCTTAATAAAGAAGTAAAAAAGAAACGTTTATTAAAACTTCAATGACAGTTTCTATTTGTCGTAATTCGAATTAGGATGTCCCGCACACATTTCAAAACAACAAATTTTTGTTAAAAATATCAAGTTCGGTTGCAAACCAAAAACCGCACAAAACCAATTCCAGTGACAACATAATTTCATGCTTTCGACACCAGAGCGAAACCTTTACGATACATGGGTCATTCCATTCGTAATCGACTCATACTTTTTTCAAAAGTGAGTTCTAATACATCCTTTTGTTGTTGTTTTGACCATACTTCGACCTACCTCCACGCCATTTCCCTTTCCGAGCATTTTCGGCAATCTCTTCTAACGGAAGCCTTAGACAACTAGAAGTTGCAGCAACTTTGGATCAAAGTGGAATTGGTGTAGGAGCTCTCTGCAGTCGAGCAGTTAAAGCGAAGGTTTTCGTCTTCATGTAATTGTCTTTCGCCTCGCTTCTCTCTGCTGTCTTTTAGGTAATACTTTGCTTGCTTTTTTAGTGCGGGAGAAGCCTCTCGACAGTTGTAGCCATCCATACGAGGTAGAGATGATAAACATATCCTTTAGATATTTGTGGTTACTTGTATAAATATTTTTGTGAATAAATATTTTTTTAAAAAAGCTCAAAAATTTCTATCAAAATAATGAATTTTTTTAAACTAAAAAACGAAGTTTTAATTGCAAAATTCATGAAAAATAAAATAGGTTTATTTTGTAGGTATGACGAGCTCTAGACCAGGTGATAATAATTATCATTCAATTATTCTGTTTCATCAAAATGAAAAATATAAAAAGGCAACATGCCTATACAGGCCATAGTTATAGTACTACTGCAAAACTAGCAACGATTTCTAAATATAGACTAATTCGTATAGTTTTGTTCTATTAAAAAGAAGTTTACCCATAGGCCAAGCTGCATGTTGCTTAGATCAACCTATTAATTTTTTTTTTTTAGATATTCTTTCTATATGTACATCATATATGCTGGTCTTCTGGAACATTCTTCTTTCTGTTTTTAAAACATGATTATTGGACGTGTAACTCGTGCTCCGGTTTCATATTATTTTTTAATAGTTTTTATTGTCCAATGATCTTAAGCTCGCAAAACTTACATGTCAAATAGACAGACTTGCGGGCTGTCTGCGATCAATAACAAACCGGAGCACGGGTTATAGTTACAAAACAAAATGTACAGTACAATGAAACCATCTTGAAATAATAAACCAAATCGCTAATGGTATGTTCCGAATATAAGTCGCCTTGCGGTGGAACGCCCCCTTAACCAAAAAAAAATTACACATTTGATTTCAACAATTGCATGGCATATTTAGGGCAACATGCAACATACTTCAAATCTGCCACATATTTTGCTCGCACTTGAGCGGCGTTTAAGTTGCAACTGCCACCGACACGCTTCAAAGTTCTCTCTCTTTCTACGCTTCAACTCCTTAGCAATAACATGCAGCTTAAAAGCCCACAAGAAAAATACATTTTCGTAGGCATAACTTTTCGGGATAAATTTATTGAGCGCTTAAATTGCACTTGCAGACAGGGCGCTTGACGCAGGCGTGCGCCTGCCTTAAGCTTGTTTGCGAAGGTTTTGCAATTGCAAAGAGTGATCTTGACCAACAACAACAAATGTAAGAATGAGTATGCAAGCAATGCTATAAACAAAATCACGTACAACAACAGTAATAATATATAACAATCACAAAAGTGCGCAATTTCGTACAACAACAGATTTTGCGAAAAAAAAACCCTCCTTTTTCTTGAATTTGAGTGCAGTGCAATAAGCTACTCCACCGACAAGCCACATTGCGCCGAAAAATTTTGTGTCGCTCGTTAACTTTGGCAACTCACTCAATTCATCCATAATAAATATAAGCGCTATTGCAGTACGACGAAATGGGGCGGTAATATCAGGTACTTATGTTGCCACATGGGCTGTTAAGTCAGACTGTGGCTAAAACTGTGTTCAAGCTAGTGCTTCTCCCTCTTCCTTAGCGCAACATTTTCCAACTTTGTTGCCACTGGCTGCTGTTGCTGCGAATCGCCCCTGCTGTTGACGCCAGGTTAGTTATGATTTTAATAATGGTGTTTCCGGCGATTGTTTTCACAGTTCAAATGCACACAAGCGCATATACATACAAATGTACACAGCATAAAAAGCTTTAAAATCCATGCAACTGCTCAAGTCCAAGTAAAAACTTATATTTTCACAACTACAAATCACAATGGTTGCTGGTGTTTTATGAGCTGGTAATTATAGGCTCGCCAGCTGTTGATACATAAATATACTTTTGCACATACAGTTGTGTTAAATATAATGGTAGTAAAATTTAATTATATATCGTTCGATGAAATGAAAAGAGTCTGTGTTTTTAATCATTTTCATTTAAAATATAGCGTATTCCATAAGAGAAACCACATAAAACGAAATACCAAAGTTTACACAATGTTCAGGAAAGTTAATTAAACTTTTAAAAATTTACAACCAAATTTCAATATTTTTGGGCAGAACTTTTAGAGCAGCTTATTTAATTTTAGCAATGAATTTTTTGAATTTTTTTTTTTGTCTAGGATGTTTGGTACTTTTTTCCAAATAAAATAAATTTTTCTCCATGCTATATATAGAAGAAATTACTCAACACCCTTGGCGAAATTTTTTTTGAAAATTCAGGGAAATTTTTGGGCGAATTCTAACTTACAAAATGTTGTACTAGAATTGATTGGTCTCCAAAACTGTGTACTAAAAATTTTTCTACAAATTCTGCCAAAAAATTTTAAGATTTTAAGGACCATTTTTAAAAGTTTAATGCAATTTGCTGAACTTTGTGTAGTCTTCGAAATTTCTTTTTATGTAGTTTCTGTTATGGAATTCGCTATATTTGAATGAAAACTATTAAAATCACAACTTCTTTTTATTTCGTCAAACGATACCTATTTTGCTTTTTTATACCAACAATTTTTGTTAATTTACGGCTTGTACATTTTCAAGTATTCATGAAACGAGCTCAAGGCCAAGAAAAATAATTTTTCACTTTTTTGAATTTTTATGAACATTATTATTGTTGTTATATTTTTAATAATTATTTTTAATTAATCATTAAAAGTTTTTGAATTGAATAAAGTAGGAAAAATGTTTAGAGACAACCGGCATAGCTTTTCTTATAGATCCATTTAGGAAGCTGCTAAGCTTCTTCATCAGATAAATTTGGGCACGCACTTCTAACCATTAAGCTAACAATACGCTGGTGTTGATGTTATCTAAACTTCTAGTTCTATTCCTCTTTACCATATGCATGAACCACTTCCGCCATTTGACAGTTAGTTGTGTGATCATGATGGATTTTTTGACAGATCTGTTTTATCATCATCAACAGAACTGCCTCACCGCGTGCTCTCGGTGTTGTTATTGCTTTTTTATACCAACAATTTTTGTTGATTTACGGCCTGTACATTTTCAATTCACTACTAAATTAATTTCACTACTATTATATTGAACACAGCTGTACATACACACATTGCTATATTTCTACAAGTATGTACCGTTGCAAGCTCTTTTACTGAACCCCCCCCCCCAAGCAAAGTAATGTTTTGGAAGTTTTTAATTTTTTGTTTGTATTATTACCTTCGGTGTGTTACCAAGTCTTTAATTTCGCCAACTTGCTGCGCGTTGCTTTGGTCCAGTGGAAATTCTGGAATTTATG
Organism: Merzomyia westermanni; assembly: GCA_949987695.1. NCBI lineage: Eukaryota > Metazoa > Arthropoda > Insecta > Diptera > Tephritidae > Merzomyia > Merzomyia westermanni. The sequence continues at coordinate 19,182,473 of OX465291.1, forward strand.
GTGACATAAACTAAAGTTTTACTATATGTAACCGAATATTATTGGCAGTGTTCAGAGCTTAGAGAAATATGCGCAGATACCACAGATTCGGAATAACCGCAGTCGGCTAAAAAGGTATTATAAATAATCAATTTCGGTTAGAAAAAACTTACATAAATATAATCAGCTGAAAATGGAAATAGTAAGAAGCTCTTCTTCGGAGTATATAATGCCTTACCATCTCTATGAATTCTTTAGTTATTCGTTATATGAACAAGCAACGGCTTATAGAAGGAGTTCGCTTCAAGCACTCAGTATATGACTCGTTGCATTTGCCGGCTTTTATGATTGACACCTTATCACCTCGCTTCTCGAGAAAGGGCACATGAAGCGCTATGTGTGAACCCCTGCGGTCCTTTAAGTGCCTTGCTCTTGCTAAGAACCTGTTTTGTAATGACTTCCTAAGGGCGCTTGACAGCTTTTGTACTGGGTATATATAGCTCAACAGCTCTTAAATGGCTGCTTGTTTAACCGTCTAAATGATTTTGACCTCCCAACAAAGCCCGCAAGCTGACTCTTTCCTTTGTCAGATGACGACAATTAGAAACTCCAAGGGATCGCAGATCGCTCTCCACTTGATATTTCCAACGGAGTGGGTGCCTCGCTCTTCCTCTACTTCCATAGGTGGGTTCCGACAGGAATAGCTTCCCGACAGGATTATCTTCCATTCGCATTTCGTTGGACTATGTCGATGGCTGCCTAGAGGTAATAAAACTCATCATTAAATCTTCTTTGTTTAACACCGTCGGTATCGCGTAGAGGCCCATAAGTCCTTCGGAGAATTTTTCTTTCGTACACTCCAAGAGCAGACTCATGCGCGGCTGCCATCGTTCATGCTTCAGCTCCATACTATAGGAGATAGAGCGTGATTTTTGCTCGTCAAAAGAGAACGTTGATTCTTAATTGCCGACGCATTCCCAAGTAATATTTATAGGCAAGGGTAATTCTTCGCTGGGTTTCTAAGCTAAAATTATTGCTGATGTCAATGCTGGCTCCCAGGTAAATGAAGCTCTCTACTAGTTTGAAATTATGACACTTCCGTTTGTCCTCTTTCACTTCCAAACAAATTTTTTGAGCTTCCTGTTTAAATTTTTTAATAGGAAGAAGTTATGGCGAGATTATTGCGCTCTCTTCTAGCAGATGGTTTTTGAGCGCTGAAGTTCTACGGCTTGCATCATTTTATCCAGCATTAAATTAAAAAAATCGCACGATGTATGAAATCTCGTTTAGTTTCGAGCGGATCGAAGAGGTTCTTCTCTATTCTTGTCGAGCTTTTGGTATTGCTCAACGTGCACAACGTGGATGAGACAGAGGACACTTAGATTTCAATCGAAAGGCATGCACTCTTCCGACCATGAATACCTGGTGCATGTACTTTATCCACTCCCCCCACCGTACTAGAATAGCTCAGTCGGCAATTTGTCAGCGCGCGCTATTTTATTGTTTTTCAATGGTGATATTGCTAGTCGTTAGTTAGGAGGGTGCTCTCTCTATAATTTAAGCTCTCTCTTAACACCACTTACCAGGTCGCCATTGGAGGTTTAAATTATCGTCACCAAACTCTCACAATGGATGACTGCCGTGGTCTCGATCATGACTTCATTTATATATTTTGCGTTTGGTTATTTTTCCATATGAGACTAAAATTTAATAGGCTACAAAACTGCATACTCAGAAATCATTGTCTCAAATTTGAAAAGATTCATCCCGTTACTTTTAAATTTCCTGGAATTTTCAGACTTCCATGAATTAATAATCTACATTTTTTTATGAATCTAGCAGACCCTGCAAATGTTGTCGTTTGACTTGCCTACATTTAACAAGTTGTACTCTTTTCCTCTCTACTCAGCGCTTCGTCTTAATTTTGCTTATATTAAAATTATATATATCCTGTGTCGTACCTAGAAGACTTCTGAGCCCACTGTGAAAGTTTCACAGAGATCGACAATAAATTTTTTACATAAATGAAGTACGAACAACACACAAAAATATGTGGATGTGGCACCGCCACACACATCTAAATATCATTAGTTTAGACCAAATATGTTCAGAGTTAAATTTTATATAGCGTGAGGGCGTGGTACAGCCCACTTTAAAAAAATATATATATAGCTTGTTTCGTAACCAACGAACTCCTGAATCTATCGTGAAATCTTCATAGATCTCGACGATAAACTGTTGACATTAATAAAGCAAAATCAAAAAATAAAAACATGTGGGCGTGGCATCCACCGATTTTCTAAAATTATGTAAGTCTTAACTAAACGTATATATATATACGTCCAAATATCCTCAATTTAGACCAAATACGTTCAGAGTTATGACGAATTGAAATTTTATATAGCCTGTGGGAGTGGCAGCGCCCACTTTTTCAAAAAATATATATAGCCTATGCTTCAACCAGTGAATACGAGAATACTCTGTGAAACTTTCATAAAGATCGGTTAAGTAGTTTCGACGCCTATAAATGACAAACAGACACATTCATTTTTATTTATAAATGTATTAGAGCTGAAGAAGTTTTCGTAACATATAAGAGGAACCAACTGACTCAATTTCACTGTGAGACACTGTATATGTTTAATGCGGCATAACTCAATTTTTCGCTTACAAGCAACTCTTTAATGTTTTCTGTCAAACAGTTTTCCAAAATGCGAAACTGTATTTGAGTGACAGTAACAAATCACTACAAGCGCAATGGTATGTGCGTACTAAGCTGAGCCGTTGCCACACTTTATAAAGTAGGCAAATGTTATGGTCACCAAAGCTGCCAAAAGCTTAATTCATTGACATGCCAGTGGCGGATATTGACACGTGTGCGTGCCAAGCAAAGTTATTTTTTGTTGTGACACGCAAGTGGGCACATAACTTGAAAGGTTGTTTGGAAGTTTTCAAAAGAAAATATAACAAAAAAAAAAAGAATGAAAATAAAATGAAAGTAAGTAAAAAAAAGCCTTTCCAAAAAAGGAAAACATCTGTAAGCAAGGTTCGTTGCTTAAGTCTTTCGTTTGAAATATGTCGACAAACATGCTCTATCTCTAATTCAGTACATTATTCAAAAAGCTAAACAGAGTTAGGCGGTTTTTGGGAAAAATTATAGGATAGGCTAAATATTTTCAGATATAGCAGTTTTCACAAATACACTGAGATAAGGCTATTTCGAAACGACATCTAAAATGTGATAGATATTTCTTTCAAAAGTCGTTTAAATAGTTTCGTCGCCAAGTTATTTATTTGCTTTGACACGATTTCACTTTCATTTCTAAGTTTTCTACTTTCAAATAGGCATGACTTGGAAAGTGCTTTGACCACGTGCGCCATATTAGTTCAACTTGTCACAATAAAATGTAAATGACAAATGACTGACGAAGTGTTTTTTATGGTCACCACAAGGCACTGCATTAATTACAAATTTTTTTTATTTTTGTCTAAACTGCATTCTAGATATTTTCTATATTCTCCATTGAGTTTAACGATTTTATAAAGTGAATAGCAAATTACTTATTTAGTTGCACTCGATTTTAAATTTCAATTATATACGAGTCGTTACTTATTTGTTTAAAGATTTTAATGAGATAAGCGTGTTCAATGTCTGCAAACATGTTCGGCAACATAATACATTTGCATATTGTGTATAATTAGATTTGTTCATGGAGTTGCTAATAACTGTAGCTGTTAATTATTAGCATTTTACATGATATTTCAAGCAATTAGTATAAATGGCAGTGTGAGTTTTTAATATTCAATGCAAATCATGCATAAAGCTTGCAAGATGCATAATTATCGGCATTCGCAGTATAATAACATTATCGACATTTCAGAGTAAACATATCGATTCATCGTTTTTTTTTATCATACCACGCAATTTTTTTAAAATAATTAAAACTACAAGAAACCAGAAGAAAAACTCGACGTCGGCACATGAATTCAAATACCCGATGTATCGATTTTTTTTGCAGCTATTTTTGCAGCCTTTTCCTAAGTAACTTTCTGTTCAGAAAGATACTTCAAATATGAAACAAATTTTCTTACCTTTAGTCAATAAAATGTATACGGAAAGTTTACTCAAATTGCAATTTCGCATTTTGCAGACACGGTAGTGGAAAGTGGTTCACCAGTTTTGGGGCAACTTCCGAGCAACCCTGTGAGTAAGACAAAGTAAAAAAAGTAGAGGAAAAATATCGTTTCTTCCAAAATGTTGCTTTGTAAGTGACTTTTCATATACTTTGAACCCGGAACAAAGTTCAATGCTAAAAAGCTTTGCCAAGAACAGGCAGCTAGTTTTCTCGCTGTCTAAACCTTCTTAGAAATAAAATCTTAGATGGTATGAGACAATTCTTTTATCATGGGTAATCGCCATGAATTCGGTACATGCTGACAATCTAGTATATATTCTGCAATGCGCTTGTCGATCATAAATTTCAGACTTTATCACAATACGCTGGAATGGGCAAATCACTTTTCTAACATACTTTTCATGAGTTTATCTGCCTGCTGTTTAACAACTATTGAGTGCTTATCGGAGCTGCCTATACGACCGGTTGATGATGAGGACGGTATTGTGGCAGCGGTGATTAATGTTGATGGGTCGGTACAAGTTAACGAGGAGGAGAGGCCAAGTTACCGATGGACGTCCGGTGAACGGTTGTTGGTGGATGCCAGTGGTTGGCTTTGCGGTTGATTGATGCCTGTGTATCAGTGCCGACCTGTGAAGACCGGTGAATGGGTGTTTATGGCTGCTGGTGGATCAGTGTCAAATTTACCGATGACCGGTGAACGGGTTGGATGCCCGTAGACCGTTGGTTGATGGCGGTGAAGGTTGTTTGATGGCTGTACGCCTAGTTTATGCCAGTATATCGGTACCGAATTAAAAATGCACTGTTAACGGCTGTGGGTGGGTCGGTGCCAAGTTAACGATGACTGGTGAGTGCACCACGGTATTTGGTGGTCCTTTGGTCGATTTATATACGTAAACAAAAGTGTACATAAACAGTTTGCGAATCACAGTTATGCAGTAGTGATAGCATATGAACGAAAGAATGTTAGGCACTCACTTACTGCGTGCTTCTTCACCACGTCTGCTTTGTTTACCTTTTGTATCGTGGCGGCGCGTGTGTTAGTGAACATTGTGATGCTCCTTACAAGCATTCCACTATATTTCAAAAATTTCACTTTCTCCCCTGCTCAAGTCTCTTTGCCTACATTATGCCTTTTTATTATCTTCTTCTTCGTCTATCTTCTACTTTTTTTCTTTCATGCCCGTTCATTTTCTTCTAACTATTTCTATTCTATCTTCCTATTAGTATTATCTATTCCTATTTCTTTACCCATTCCTCTCTCGATTCAATTCTCTTCTACCTTTTTCAACTTCTTTCCATCTTCCCCTCCCTATCCGCCTTCTTCTCTCACCATCCCCCCTATACTTACAGCGAATTTGGCTTTTTCACTTCACCCTCGTCTTTCTGTGTTTTATAAAACCTTCCAAAGCTCCTACCGGGAAATTCAGTTCGTCTTCAGCCTGAGTCCGTGACATGTATTCATATAAACGTGTACAACCTTGCCTATGTGTTTAACAGCTGTTACTACGCTTCCATACATTTATTACATATTTCTAGTTGTATGTACTTGTACTGCCGCCAAAGCAATGCTTTATGTTGCCATCGAAAATTTGTATGCCAAACATGTAGCCCCCAGATGATTTTCTTGCCGCCAAAGTTGTTGGCTAAAAGTGTAATTCATCATTTTAAATGCTTCGGCAAACTTGACTGCTGACGATCATCATTTGTTGCTATTGTTGTAGCTGATATTACTGTTGCTGTTGACCGCATTAATATCCACAACAGCTACAGTTATGCATGTGTAGTTGGTTGCAGTTTTAATGACTTGGCAGAGACGTGCCATTGGCGACTAAACATGTTACCGATAAGCGCCGGCTATAGTAAGCTAAAGGGAGGTAAGTAACAAATATACATTTTTGAAGTTATGCATTAAGGTATCCTTTATGCAGCGATTCAATAATGGCCGTATGTTTTTTTTTCGTAAGCACTTTAGCGACTTATGAATAAAATAACTAAATGCAATTTTTTTCAAAAATCTTAAATTTCCTCTGAAATTCAAATGTGCACTGGTCGCTTGCAAGATTACAACCAAAATTTTCAGTGGTACCGGGGTACTCCCTTGCGAGTATTGGATTACTTACTCCCTATACTTCATTTTTTATGTCCTAGGAGGGCGAGTAATAGAAAAACTCCCTTTCCGCTCCCAAAAAAGGATAATGGGGTTTTTGTTATTACTTTTTTATGAATCGCAATAGAGTAATGGTGGAGTTATGGAGAATTTTAGAAAACCTCCCAAGAGAGTAATGAGGAAGACTTTTCACATTCCTCGTAAAAGGCCAATGAAAGATCTTTGGAAAATCATGCCTCAATGAAGGAATGGAAGCAATGGAATAGAACTCATACATAAATACCGCGCATATCAGCAAATAAGGAATTAGTTATAGAAAAGAATAGTTATTATAATTGTGTTTATTTCTCATATATCTACGATTGCAGCTTTTTCTTTTTTTTGAAAATTTTTTCCATTTGTTGAAATTTTTTTTCTTTTTTGCTGGCAGAGAAATTTGGCTTACTCAAAAAGGTGTTACCTAGGAGTAGAAGTTGGGAAAATCTCTACTTTCGTGTATTTGTGCGTACATGAATCAGCCGATACAGGATAGCGGGGACGGAGAGAAAGGTAGAAGGATAAATCAGGGGAAAAGGTAGACGAGCAAAAGGAAAAGGAGGAAAACGAATAAATCTTGGATACTTCGAATCACATTATAACCAGTACCATTCCAGCCTGCTGATAGATTTTAGGATCAGTGTTGCTGTTTTAGTTATTTTGAGCCCAAATTGGTAATTTTTCTCACTTTAAATTGGTTATTTTTTCCCCTGTTTGGTAATTTTTTCGATGTCTTGAGGCCAATATAAAGTTTTAGTTAAAATATTCCGCAAATGCTGGAAGAATGCCATTTCGGAAAAAGCAGCTCAAATTAGTACAGTGGTTTAAGAAAACGTATAAGTTTTCAAGTGTATTTAGTTAAAGAGATTCAAAGATTGATTTTTCTTTTCACAATTCCACAATTTTTATAAAATGGTAGTTTTTTGTAATTTTTTTTTTTATGTTTGGTTACTTCTTTTTTATTGCTTTGGCAACACTGGTTAGGAGACATATCTTAGCAGACTAAATAAATAGGACGATATTCAGCAAGTTGATTGGAGACGCCCCAACACTAGTGATAAGAAACTGGTACCACATATGTAAGACACGGAACTCATAAACTGTGCAGACTGACTGCATACTTCTCCGTCCTATATCAATTTTATTCAGGTGGATTGAAAAAACTTCTGTGAAGAGCACAAGAATACCGGAAAATAATCCATAAGCCATACGGTAGATTAAAAGAACTTTAAAAATCCCTAAAATCCCAGTCCGTTTGATCCAATAGCTTTTTATGCATAAGTTTAAGTCGAAAACGAAGAAATTTTCTAGCTTTTTTTTCTGAATTCATAGGTAGATGGAAGGAAAACACGCGCAAACCAATAAAAAGTCGCATTTATATTATCCTCACCGCTGCGAAGGGTTTCAAATCCAAAATCCTGTTTGTACCTCGACCCTGATGCTAAAACACTGCGGCTGGGAGAGAGTGACCCTATTGGCTTTCTCTAACTTGCTCAAGTTCTCCTTTGTCATTGCTGACAGATAGAACTAAACTAAAGCCTAAGAATTGTTTAACCAAGAAGAGTTATATGCTTTGATATCTATAGCCTCGCTAGTACCCAAAAGACGCTTTTTAATTTCGTACTGCACCGCTATCCTAAGGCGAGTCCACTATTCGCAGAGGTTTCACGAAATGCACAGCACGATCACCTCGCTGAACTTCATAAACACAAGGAAGAAGAAGCAGTCTAAGTCGGCAAAAACCGACTACAGCATTTTTGTCGGTAAATTCTGTGGAAAACTATTAACACGGTCATCCATTTGAGACTTCTAAACAAAATGAAGTAACTGCATTTCTGCAAAACTTAAAATACAACGCCAACTGTTTGACTTGACGGACGGCTTTTATGAAATTCAGGAATGGTAAAGAAAGTTCCTCGAATTGTATTCTATTCCCTTTATTGTTTAAATTCGAAGTCTAGAAGCACTTTTACCCACCAGAAGGAGTTTTCACAGATTCATATGAAGACAACTGCGCAATAACAGCAACAAGCCAGGGCCTTTCCATTGATGCAATAAGCTCCAAAATCAAAATATTTTTAATTGTCTTATCCGGGTTTTCACATCGCTGAACTTAGCATTGTCACCTATCAAATTCTCGGCCTGTCACATCATTTACAAAGTGGGGTTTATATGCTCATTTTATACTTTTTGCTCAAATTACAAAAGCAAAGTGCACTAGAGAGAGCTCATTTGTCAACAGATAGCTAGACAACCATGTTGACTTGAGTACTCCAAACATTTGCTTTTGATTAAATATATTCCTACTATTATTATTATCATTTAAGTATGCAAATGTTTGCCAACATAAAGATACATAATAGTCTTTAACAAAAAGAAACTCATAATTAAAATTTCACTATTGCTTCTTTGTTGCCACACACATACACATATCTACGAGTAAATTTAACATTTTTATGATTCCAAGTAAAACATAAAATTTGTTGTTAACAGGATGTTGATACAATAAAAATTCTTTATGCCCCTATATTTCATATGCAAAAAATTAAAAAAAAAACATATTTTAAATATAGTAGGGCGTTAGTAATTATATGGGAATATTAAATATTCACTGTAGCTATTGTTTCGCCTTGCAGGAACCGAGCGCATATAATTTTCATAGCGGAAGGTTGAAACATGGACACTCACTACTCGGACACCCAGTTCGTAGTTTAACAAGTGTTGGTATGCCTATATAAGTATGTGAGTCTGTATGTTGGTAATTGAAAAAGACATTAATTTCTGACAGTAATTGTTGCTTTTTTTGTAGTTGACGTAATACATTCTTCTAGGGGACCTCTTGATTAACATCCATGTATGTGGAAGATTTGTATACCTAGTTGCGATTACCACAAAAAGTACTTTATTGTGTTTGAATAGAGTTTGTCTTTAAAGGCGTGAGCGGATCGAAATAGCTAAAGGCTTGCATTCTAAAGCTCTTCCAGCATTAGAAAAGAAATCGAAGTCCATCCCTTCGCCCTTGCCTTCAATTTTCGAATATGATTTTTATCTGGACATGTAATCGATTTGTACTGAAAATAGGCGATATTACAAATTGTTACGCCTACTCAAAACGTTCGGTAAACTTATGAAGAATAGGTTGCTGTTGTAACGGCAAAAAACCTGTCCGAAGATTTTGGGTGAGTGTAACGGAATAGGTAGTAGAGTGGGTTTGAAAAAAGTTTTTTTACAGAGAATGATAGTTAAGTTTGATTAAAAATTGACAAAGGGCCTATTGCCCAGTTATTATTTTGTCCAGCACAACGGTCAGACCAGATTATAAGCTTTTTCTCTATTCTGTTTGGAATTACAGAGTGATTGGTTGTTATATATTTAAGAATACAAGAGCCGATTTCTGAGGCACCTCTTTTTGCTATACGTTCATCCCATGTAAAGATGTTAGCTGTATTCGTACCTAATTCGTTTACAGCAAAATTCTAATTGGAGTACCTGCGTTGATAATAAACGTCCGAATGTGTAAGGTTCGGAGTAAAAATTACTTGTTGTAAATCAACACAAATTACTTAAATGTTAGCATTGTTTTTTGCAAATTTATATCATCTTTCAGACATGAATATGCTCTTTCTGCTTTTAGATGATGAAGTTCTGCTTCATTTTCTATCGTTTTTAGCTTCTCTGGATCATTACAAGTTGCCATTTGAATAAAATATTTACCACATGTTTTGCATGTATCGCACCTTGTAGTTCCATAGCGTAGATCGAATTCTGAGTTATAAATATTTCTGTAGGAGTTATAACTCAATGCACTGCCTGAGTATTTTTTTTTTGATATAACTCAAACATTTAAGTTTGGATTAAGATTTTTTTTTTCGTTGAACTACGACCATAATGACTCTCTTTACACGGAAAGCTTTTTATGTGTTCAATAACCCGGTTTTTCCTCCTCATAAACTAGTTTATGCGGTCGATTATCGAGCTTTCCTCTCTGATCAAGAATATATTCTCTGTCCTCTAGTTTTTTTATTAAAACTTGAAGTCTCCTTGGAGTTATTTGGAACACGTGACAAACCATTTGTTATGTAAAAACATACCCTCCTTTTTCCTAAACTTTTGTGAGACAAAAAATATTGCACAGTTACATTACGACGCGATGTTTCTTCTGCTACTCGCCTACTACTCGGTTCGACTAACACAATCAGAGATTTTAGTAGTAACGATTGACCATCGTGAGTTTTATTATAAAAATCCGTAAAAAGATGTTGACTTCAACAAGTTTTGCAATAATTACAGACCTGTATATAAAGTTTTAAGTTAAGACTTTGACACATGTACATACAACGTTTCTCCAAATTACCGTTTCGGGAGCATTTTTCTTCGAAATTAGATTTCCTTTTGTAGAAATATAGGCTTCTCCACTATTTCTTAACTTTTTATTCTTTATATATATTTCCAATTTTCATAGTTCACTTTCCTTTTTTACCTTTATTTAGCTTACTAAACGCACTGAATTCTTCCGAACTTGCCATTATGTCGCTCACTTAGAACGTTGTTCCACTGACTTTTTTTTTGCATTATGGAAAACTGCCGTTTGAATAGAAATCCACCATTAAACGCGTTTGGAAAAAAAAATGTCGGTTACAACGTTATTTGAGGCGTTAAAAAATATTTTAGCCAACTTTTATTGCCTCCACTGTAGACCGCGGCAATAGGCTATTTCTTTGCTATAAAATGAATTTTAAAAAAATTATAATAATAATTGGCGTGATATATACCTCCGAAGAGATTAAGGCCGAGCTTATAAAATGGATTGGTAACACTAAATTGGACATCTTGCAATGTAGCAATGAGTTGCATGCAATTATTCAGTAATAATTGTAAAAACTTTCGTCTTCGTTTTATATTCCCTATTGGAGTTTTCTTTAATATAGATAGAGTGCATTCAATGGCCTGAATATATTACCCTGGAGAGGACCTACAACACATGCATGCCCTTCCCACACTAACACTTGCATTCACTCATTTATTTACTAATAAAGCATTAATTGACATGAATTTAAATTTAATTGCATCAATAATTCTTATGAATAAATTATTAGTTGTAAATAATTTCAAGCTTTGATCATAATTTGCTTTATATTTATTAAATGTGCAAAATCTAACTGACGCACAAAATATATAGAGCAAAATTTAATAAGCAAATAATGAATGTGATAATAATGATAATAATAATGTATAGTATAAGTACAGCATATTTCACGAATATATTTAATTGCTTTTAATGCATTTAATAAAAGCACCATTTAATGCATTTTGCATGCGCTTGCAATCACCACATTCATACTCAAACACACTCACACACACACACACACACATACACGTACCAAAAAATTCAAATTCACAACCAAACACATTGCACATAGCGCAGTGTCAATTTATTGTAAATATCGGCTTATCGGTATCGCCTTTCAACCCAACCGTAAGTTTGCTCGAGACCTGCCTCAGGCGCACCCAGCAATCAGCATAGCATTTAACGCTCGCGCCACACGCTTATCTTTTTTTGTTGTTATTTTTTTTTTCGTGTGGCATATGATTACCTAAATATGAATATGTACAAACATGTATGCATACTTAAGCGACCATAAATGGTTAAAAAAGTATAATAAAAAACTAAAAAAAAAAAAAAAAAAAATATTCAGCATAAATTTATTTAAATGCATTAAATAAACCTGATAAATCAATTATTGGCCACCAACTGAAAAACAACAACAATACGAGGAGCGATTAAAAAATGAAAGCTGATGATTTCACGAAATTCAGTCGCTTGCATGGAGTTGAAGACAAATGGACACACCATATATGTGCTTCATAATGACTTTGGCGACACCTGCAAATATGAAATGCAACGTTTTCAACGGGGGTATTCACGTTAAACAGCAAATAATCTAGCTTTAAAGCGAAATGTCAAACGAATTCAAAGTCCTCTCAGAACAGCGGTAAGGCAGCTTTGCCGTGAGGGCGTTAGCTGTATTATGGCTGCCTTCAACCTGTCTCTGTTCACCTTTATCATACCCGAAATATGGAAGCAGGCAATGGCGTCACCGCTACCGAAACCTAGGAAACTAGCGAATCGTGTAGAGACATATGGTCCGAGTCAAGACATTACAGATAGTTTTACTTCCTTCCCTGGTCAGACCAACAAATGTTCCATAAAATCCACACCACCACTTCCTCTACAGACAGTTGGCGCTTCAACCAGGAAAGACCTCAGCACAGTACTGTGTTCTTGGCGTTCGAAACAGTCAACCGATCAACGCTCCTAAATGACATTAAGGAAACTGATCTGCTCACTAGTTTCAAAAGCGCCGGCGACCTGAAACATATGTAAAATTTATTGGACGATGACTGGGTGGAGTCGTCGCTTATTTATAAACATAATTTATTAACGCTTAGACGATTTTGACACTCTCTAGAGATAACTGACAATAATGGGAATCAACAAGTGAATCAAAGTCAGCCTCCAGTTGTTTTTCCCTTCCTTGCAAATTCGGGTCTATAGCGGTAAAACCCGGTGGGACACTTTGAAATACTGGATTTAAAGGTTAATCGTCTGCCAACGTCTGTTCAACAGAAGGTGCGGCTGCAAGCGGGCCGTCCCGTGGCCGGGTTGTGCCAATTAAAAACAAAATCTAATGAAAATCAAAATCCTCGAATCCTCGAGTTCCTTCATGCTTAATTGGTTCTACGGGGACTTATGAGGGCCATGGTCAGTCTTAATAAGAAAGACGAAGAGAGAGCTGAATTAATTGGATAAAAGCATTTAGTTGGGGAAAAAGTAAAGAAACGCTGTTGATACCATTCAAAGCAGTCAGTCAGGCAGCTGTTGTTATTGTAGCAGCAAAAACAAGCTCCGGTTTGAGGAATGTTCCACATATAAACAGTCCTTACTGCGAGTACACTTAAGGCACCTAACCAACTGGGACAGCCAGTCATGAGCTGCGCGTTGCCAATCAGAAAACCTAGTCGATACACTAAAAAGTTTCAAGCCTGCCAAAACCCTGCCCTTAGGATTGATACGGGATGACTCCTTATGTCTCCGGAAAATTATTCAGAGAGTAAAACTAAATGCCTAAGAGTTTCTGCTAAATTGTTGCTAGCCTTGACATTGTAGCAAGATATTGGTAGAAGCCAAGCCGCGTCCCCGGACAATACTTTCGTTTGGTGAAAAGATGTAAGGACTGGCTCCCTGCAATTACCTCATAGAGTCAATTTCCGCAGGGTCAATACAGGAAAAAACAGAAAGTTAGTTCCCCTACCTTAGGATTTGTTGTTCAATAAGCCCTTAAACAGATCATGTCGGAGTGGCCTTACCAGGTTGTCGTCTTCTCACATTTATGTCAGTGTGCTACTTTCACCGCATGCAAAATAATCGCTTTGGCCGTTTCCAGGTGAATGGCGATCAGAAACTCTCCCCACTTGCGCGAACTTTCACACAGGGCCTCACCCTCCACTAGAAGTACCCGAAGTACATGTGGCCATCAAGCAAAGAGTCGACGTACCTGCGTCTTGACAACCAAGTCAGTGGGTAGCACCAACAATAATGTCAGCCTAGAAATCCAACGAACAGTTCCTCTTGCTGAGTGGGCAATTGAAAATCAAAGTCCTCTCTCGAAGAACGAAAATAACACTGAAGAAGCTAAAGCACTGACAACATCTGCTGAGGCTGTTCTATGTGTACTCGAGAGAAAGATTTTTCGAAGGAATTAAGCGCCTTTGTTGGCTAAGCCACGTTGTGCGAATGAACAAAGATGTTCCCATCCAGAAGGTATGCTTATCGACACCAGCCGGTGGAAGTAGAAAAAGACGGAAACCGACATGCCTACTCCGTTGGAAGGACCAAGTGGAGACCGACATGCTTACTCCGCGATTCTGTGGTGTTTTGAATTGGCGCCAGTTACCGGAGAGGTGGCGACTGCCGAGCTATGTTGGACGGTCAAAATCGCCAATGCGGTCAGACGACGATTTAAATAAGAAAAAGTCATCGAAAACTCTTCTGACTAAAACTTGCCATTTCTGACTGAGATACAACCTTATTTACGCTCTTTTTTCGTGTCATATTATTCCGGCAAGCGAGTACGAAATGGATTTCCAATAACTTCTGACAATTTCAGTCTAATTTTCCACCCATACGGCATGACAAATAACATTATTAATAGGAAAATCGTAAATCACCATCTAAGAAAATTCCAATGCAGTGACATTCCTCTACCGATCACGTCACGCGATGATTCTCATCTGCTGCAGCTTTGCACGATATTCCTTTGAGTCACAGAATGGCAAAAGATTTGGAAATAACGTCATGATATCGGTAAAATAACTAATAAAAGCATACAACGCATGTGTAAAATTAGTAAATACTCGTATAAATGTACATAGGAAAAAATAAAATAAAAATCAACAGGCGCCACACTTCGAAACGCAATGCACTGCGTGTGTGAAATTTGTTATTGCATGCGAATGCTTTGGAAATTTTTAACGCTAAAAGTGTAGATATGCGTTTTTTATGGTCATAAAAAATGTTCTAACATTTCAAGTGGTTATAAATTCAATGGGGTGTAAATTGTTATTAAATTAATTTTTGTCGTCGTAAAGTTAGAAATAAATGTTTGTTGCTATTCATAAATTTTGTTTGAATGTTGCTTGTTTTGATTGGTGCAAGTGGTTATATATGGTATTTCGACACGAAGTAGTAGCATTAAACATGGAAGATTTAAAACAATATATATATATATATATATTCTTACAAAGTTGAGTGGGTAGAAAGCAATTGGTTTGCAGGGTTTCCTCATTTATGAAATACCAGTTCAATATTAGGTGCAGGTGTGAGTTAACGTTTCTCCCACATACAAGAGATAGGTTACTTAATAGCAGTACGTTATAGTAAAGTTCTATAAAGTTTTCTGTTTTTATTGGTTCACAAGACCTACAAAGGCTAGAAAAACTTCTTATACATATAAACAACCGAGCTAAGATCTATGGCTCGAGCAACCAAAAGGATTAGTTTTAATATACAAAAAACTACAGAAATCTCTTTAATTTCCTGAGCACTCTGCTGAGCTAAGCCTGAGTGTAATTAATTTAAATTAACCTGGCACTCAAGCTAGCTAGATATTTATAGCTTGTAACTTTTTACACCCACCATGTGCTTCCCACGAAACGCTAAAAACCACAAATTCTTTGCCTTGCAAGCTTCAAGCAAATATTTATTAATATCCTGCCATATTAAGTGAATGCCATAAAAACGCCAAAAACAAAACGTAAAGTTCTTGTCAGCGAGAAAATTTAATTTAATTTTCCAGGTATTTTGCTCAGAATTTTTGTTTGTTGGTTAGTCCGCCACACACGATGCTGCTTTAACTTGACTAACCAAATTTGAGTTAAAGTTTCCACCAACCTGCTTGGATAGGTGTACGCAAAGCGGAAAAGTGCACAAAATGTGAATGATGGCAATTACAAAAATACAAAAAAAAAAACAGCTAGCTTTGTAATACCTGCTGCTTCTCACCCAATCCATCCCAGTATTGGGACACCCAACGAGTAGGAAAAAATACTAGTTTATAACTAGAATTTTCTAGCTCCATTGAAACCAGTCCGTAAAAGACCAAACTAGTACTAACAAGAATTTAAATTATTGACGACTACTGTGTGTAGAGTGGGAAAAATTCCAATATCGCTTTTTTTTAAATTTGATGCAGCAGAGCTCGAGTTATGACTTCTCTCATTCTAGCCAAATCCAATTATTTTCACTTAAAAGTTACCACTAATATTGACATTTTATACGACATTGCCATATTAAAAATACCATTTGTTTATATGAAAACAAAAAAATTAACTGAGTACTTGCGCATGATGTTCCTACTAGTTTTGAAGCCGTTTACAACTAGTTGGGTGGACTACAGAGATTATGCTTAGCTCAAACTCACACCTCACACATACTAGTAAGTATCAGCAGCCGCAAGGATAAAGGAAGGGAGAGGTATATACTCGTACATATTTCGTTTTATTGATTTTTATATTATCCTAAAACCAATCTCTGTGGCAGCAAATTGTATTAAACATCATCACGCAAGCAACACCTGCTAACATAATTTTATGCTGAGCAACACTGGAATGTCATTAAATTAGCAGCGCATGAGTACGTGCTTTTCTTCCTAATTCTTCGGAAATTTTTTTACACCTAGCATATGTAACATAATATCTCTCGTATAACGGTGGCTTGTAATGTCATGGGCAACTCCATATAACGACCAAAAAGTACGAATTGAGCCAGACCCAAGGCATAAATATACGAGTATTCAGACCGTTTGATCCAAAGCTGAATTCGAAAACTCTTTCTTTCTCAATTAAATAAACTAAAATAAAATAAAATAAAATAAAATAAAATAAAATAAAATAAAATAAAATAAAATAAAATAAATAAAATAAAATAAAATAAAGCAAAATAAAATAAAATAAAATAAAGCAAAATAAAATAAAATAAAATAAAACAAAATAAAATAAAATCTTCTGAAATAGTAAAACTATACGAATTAGTCTGACGAGAAATGGTGGCTGTTTTCGAAATAGTACTATAAATATAGTCTGTATATGTTTGTTGCTTTATATTTTTCCTTTAATCAAAAATAATAATAATTGACTGAGAATTATTATCAACTGGTCTTGAGCTCGTTAAACTTACAAAAATATGTAAAATGAACAGACCGTAAAAACCAACAACAAAATTAAAAAAAAATAAAATAAAATAAAATAAAATAAAATAAAATAAAATAAAATAAAGAAAGTAAATTCAAAAAAAAAACTAAACTAAATTTAAAAAAATTAAATGAAATTAAAAATAAATAAATTCTAATAAAAAAATTAAAATAAAGTAAACTAAAATAAAATAAAATATAATAAAATAAACTGAAATAGATTAAAATGAAATAAAACGAAATAAAATGAAATAAAATGAAATAAAATAAAATAAAATAAAATAAAATAAAATAAAATAAAATAAAATAAAATAAAATAAAATAAAATAAAATAAAATAAAATAAAATAAAGTACGAGAAAATGAAATAAAATAATATAGAATAAATTAAAACAAAATAAAATAAAATAAAATTAAAAAAATAAATAAAATAAAATAAGACAAAATAAAATAAAATAAAATAAAATAAAATAAAATAAAGTAAAATAAAATAAAATAAAATAAAATAAAATAAAATAAAATAGAATAAAATAAAATAAAATACAATAAAATAAAGTGCAATAAAATACAATAAAATAAAACAAAATGAAATAAAATAAAATGAAATAAAATAAATGAAAACAAAATAAAATAAAATTAAAAAAATAAAATAAAATAAAATAAAATAAGACAAAATAAAGCAAAATAAAATAAAATAAAATAAAATAAAATAATAAAAAAAAAAAAATAAAATAAAATAAAATACAATAAAACAAAATGAAATGAAACAAAATAAAATAAAATAAAATAGAATAAAATTCAATGATTAGATAAGCTTTCTGCTCACATGGGCTTAGTTTAGAGCCTTTGATAGCTATCTAGGCCCTATTATGCGAATCAATGAGAAGGCTCTGGTTTAGAAAGTAGGAGGAAAGAAGGACCATTTCCGTTGGCAAGGTCAGGTGGTTTCAGACTGCTTATAAGAAAGCAACAGAAATTTAAATTTCATTTGGCCTTCCTAAGTGATGTTCGAGGAAGAGTTTCGAAGTTGTTACGTCGGTCATTAACGCATATAAGCCATTTCGAAACTCATGAAATGGGGAAGAAGATGATCAACTGCCGTAGAGCCTATTGTCTTAGGAGCTAAAAAGATCAAAGGTAATTAGGTAAATTGAATTTATTTGGCAAGGCAAAGGGGAAAACTGACACCGAAAGGGAAATTTGAGTCAATTGACGTAAATTGAAATTATTTTCTTAATTGATATTAGAGGAAAAATTACAACGTTATGCACAGCGATGGTATGGGATGACATGTTTCGAAGTGCCCAGCTTCTCATCAGACCCCTTCTCGGACACTGAGATATGAACCCAAGTGTCTGCACCAAAGCCGCTGTTAGAGTACTCTAACAACTAAGCTATGATGCCCTGTAGCGTCACGAAATTATTTTCATTTGCAATTAACAAATCATGCTTTATCTTGTTTCTTGCCATCGTCTTAGCAAGTCCATAGCTACTCAATGAGATGAACGTTTAAGCACATCCTTACTGTGTATGCGCTAATAAGAAACTCACTCACATCTGGGAATATAAAGCACAGTTTCTCCCAAACTTAACGCTCTCATACTTATAGTTATACGATTTATATATTTCTCCAATATATATATATATAACATCAAACAAATATAACCAAAGCATTTAGTCTTAAATATATTTTCAAAGAAATTATTTGTCAAAAAGCTCTCCCAATTGACGACAAATTATTACCAATCAATTAGCATTCTTAGTCTCTCTTTAGTACGAACCTAACTCAAACAGCAAAATGCTTGCAGTGTCTTTATAAATTGCTACATACACTAATCAACTGCTTACAACTGTCACAGCGCTCAAGCTACGACCGAACTCCTCAACTCACTAAGGCCATATCAAACACTTAAGTGGCACTTTGCAGGTGTGGCGTCGTCCGTCGTACGCACAATTTCGTAGAAAGTTGCAGTGAATAGACAAACATTTAATTGACAGGATTAAAAGATTTAGCAATCAACTTGACGTTATTGTCGATACACAAGTAAGCCACCTTAATACCAATTACGTTGCACCGCTAAGCTTATCGAGTCAAGTAAATAAAGGGCCATTTCAAGAAAGTCTAGTGCAGGAAGGCAAAAGTGTTTCGTATTGACGATGAAAGTTTGTAAGTGTTGAGAGTTCGCTAGAAGTGCTTGCTTGGAATTGCAAATGGATTCGATTGGCTATTTTGATTGAAAAAAGTGGAGAAAAATTTATTGAATATTTTCAAAGTTAAATAAATATGTAGTGACTCTTAGCACAAATTACTGCGTTGCTTAGAATAACCGTTGATTATTTAGAAATGTTGGTAATGGTTCAGCATTTCTTCGTGGCAGTGATAGTCCTTAGTTATTTCGAACCAAATGAAATCTCTTTAAAGAATCCTCAGATTATCTAAAACGGCGGCTTAGTAGACTTAGTTTCCAATTTACACTTTCCAATAGTAACTATCTACCACAACTACAACTCATTACAGCATAAAGTAGTGTTCCGAGCTTCAGTAGAATATCGTCAATCAGCTGCAAGTTAATTCCTAGAAACATAAACCTTCAAATTTTTTTTTTTGTGAATGAACCTCACTAATAATAATAATAATAATTTGGAGCGCAATACCTCTGAGAAGATAAATGCCGACCCTGCCTTCCAATATTGCGGATCTTTTAAAATATATTTTTGGGTTCTGCGTCAGCCGTTTTACGGGTATTTTAGGATCGTATTTCTATTGTTTTAGTTCTTTTTTAGTTATTATGGAAGTGATTTTTGGTTCTTCAAGAACAATTCGAGTTAAATTTATTATAGCTCGTATTGAGGTCTTTCATAACGCGATACGCAATTGTGTTAGACGATTTTTGGGCATTATGGAACTAGTTTTATTACGCATGCGACTTCACATACGACCGTTATTTATTAGTCTTTGCATAGGAAGTTACAAAATTTACGTCTGGGAGGTATCTCATAGGGTGATATTTATTCTGAAAAGTTATTAAAAAAACTGTTAACTCTCTAATGAAATTTCGTCAATAAATTTGGTATGCACACAACAAAGTACAATCAATTAGCCTGACAAAAGCTTACAAACAAAAATAATCATTGGCACAACAGGTAAATATTTACTAGTTAATCTACGATCTTTACAGTTAATGAAAATTTTTTACAAATACTCTTGAATACATTTTTATTTGCATTACTAAATACTTGATTTTATGCATCAAAAAAAAACTGCAAAAAATATCTAACGAAAAAAAAACTTAAACAAATTTATTAATCAAATCAATTTCATTCTTAATTGGTTTACTGTCAACAAGCGCTAAAATATATGGAAAACAATGAAAACGATTTGCTCTCTGCCAAAAACTGAAAAAAGAAATAATCAAGCGAAACAACCAGGTATTGAAATTTGACGAAACATTTATTTAAGGTATTGCACAACATTTGTTTATAAAAAAAAGTATGAAGGTTTAACACTTACCCATCATTCTGAACGGGAACATATCTATGTATGTATCTGTGGTCATTGATGAGAGTAACAAAGAGCATTTATCGCTAGAGCTTTATAAAGAGATGGTTCAGAAAAATTTTAAATTCGTTGGCAAGGAGCAGGGATAGGCGTCTTCAGTAAATTTTTTTGACCAGTAGAATGCTATTAGGTATTTAAAAAAAAATTTTGAGTAAGGAATAAACATTTCAAGTATTATTCAGTAGATGCACATACAAAACAAAATAAATATTATTCAGTTATTTAAGAGTAGTATTTTAAGTAAACATTTCTCAAGATTCTCGGGCTATTTCGGAATGAACTGGAATTAGCTGTTTTGACTCAAGTTCTATAGCGATAGTTTGGTATTATGGCTAGACAATATTATTCGGTATTATTTTGGGCGCTTTTTCCGAAATCAAATCCGTACTCCTTTGAGATTGCTTTCGGGATTTTTTTCGGGACTTTTTCGGTGTCATTTTCGTACTTCGTCAGAACCATTTAAAACTGTTATGGGGATAATTCTGGAACTTTTTCAGGGTCAATTCGGGACATTTTCGGAATTGTTTGAGATACTTTTTCAGGATTATTTCCGAAAACAATCATAAAATGACACCGAAAAGTTGGCGAAAAAATTGCAAAATAGACCCGAAAAAACAACAAAATTCCCTAAAACAATACCTAAGTTACGCAGAAAAGTCCTTCAAAAGAATACCGAAAATGTCCGAATTGACAATGAAAAAGTCCCAGAGTGATCCCTAAAACATTTCCGAAATGGTACGCAAAAAGTCCAAAAATTATCAGTAAACCTATACCAAAATAATATTTAAAAGAGCCAAGTAGTTCCGCCAAAAGCCTTATCTTGCCCAACAATGATCCCGAACATGAATTAAATCAACTCTGTGATTTATACCGAAACAACCAAAAAAATCTTCATAAATACACGTTTTATTTATATGCCCATATGGGTATAATTTTGCTGTATATCGAGGTGCTTATTTTTATTTTCAAAAATTGAGTAATAATTGAAATATTAAAAGTTATTCAAAATTTTCTGAATAACCCAAAACATTTCACTTCTCAATAAAATTATGAATGAAATATTTTTCATTCAGTGATCAAAACCTCCTGGCAAGCAGGACATTTAGGCAGAAATAGAGCAAGGCTGATAAGAGACTTTTAGATATGCAGGATCACGAACTTTGACAAAGCTAACTGCTATATTACCTTAATGATTTCTGCGTGTAGTATGGCTATGCACACGAAGTCGGGACTGAAAATACCTGCTTAAAATTTGCTGTGGAGGGAAAAATCGCCCTATTTTAGTAAAGGTGACAACCTCAGAGGTTTTTTTAAAACCGCACGATTTCAGAATTTAATTCAAACTAAACCATATTTACATTGGAAAATGCTGAGCTACCCAGAATAAATGTCACGCAAAACAAAAATTGGAAATTGAGTTAGGTTTTTACACTGTGCGGTTAGTTTAGGTTGCTCTCATAGTATGTGCATGAGACATTTTTGACAGAAAATTGCTGGAGTGCGTTTATATTAGGTTGGGCTATAAAGCTTTTTAAAATGACACTTGCATATGTACAAATGTTGAATTTTAATAACTCTATAAAAATCTTTTTATAAATATGCGATATATATATATATATACTTAACAAAAAGCATAGCTTTACAAAATGACACAACCATCGAATTACGCAATTTATAAAACCTTCAATTTTTTTGAAACTGACTGCGAGCTACCGAATTTTCACTAATTATCTTTCCAATTAACAATTAATCCGCTTATTTTAAGAACTCAGCTTTTAACCTTGTAAAATATTAAATCATTTTATCGCACCACCACACTCGCTCAAACTCAGTCAGCTATCCGACACACTCTAAATTGACTTAAACTTGACAATTGTTATTTTGATGTTAAGAATTGTTGACAAGCTGCTGCCATTTTCGAATAGGGTAAGTGAATATTTAAAAGGGCATACATCGCTTAGTTATTAAGCAAGTAAAAAAAGAAAAAATAACAACAGAAACCGAAAGCAACATGTCGAGTCCAATCAGCAGCGGGAACTCAAGTGCACAGTTCTGAGCGCAGGTAAAACACATAAAGGGCACACAAGTTGCTACCAAAAAAAGACAACATGCTGAAATTGCTGCTGTCATCACAATGAGAGCTACTCGTAGCAGTTGAGGTGATGGCATTGCTGCAATTGTCACAAAAGTAACAACAACAAGAACAACCACACATTCAAACAAACAGATAGTGAGACAAAGAGCTTCACTAGCTGACCGTAGTGGTAATAACAATTGCCATAACAATTATGTGTTGACAAGTGTAAGTAAACAACAACAAACAATAAAATGTCACCTTGCCCAAATGTCAACAAGGCATAAACACATGTCAAACATATTAAGAGGTGCGAAGGAATGCGAACAAAATTATTTGCTTAGCGAAAATAAAATAGGAACAAAAATATGTGGCAAACAAATTAAAATTCATTTGCACGACGTAAATGGTAGGAATAAGAATTTGTAAGAGGTGTGTACTTTTAAAGGGAGGAAGTGAATTGAGAATGGATTTAAGTGAATTTAGCTAAGCGCTTATTTTATACGACCACTGCCAACGGACGACCACGTTTTGAAAAATCTTTTTCTTAACATGTTACCTGGCCCGTCACTTGAACCAGGGACTTTCAGGGTGGTAGGCCAGCACCTACCACCAACCAATGGTGACCGCCATTTATTATCGAGATCTCTTTCTGTTGTTTTATGATTCTGATTAGGTTTTGGTTTGCATTGAGTTACGCTTTCTGCTTAGTATTTCTCTGTTCAATGTAATCTTTGGGTTTTTGTTATGATTGGTGTTTTAAATTCTGTTTAGGTTTCCATTAAGGTGTTTTTTAAAATTTCTGCTTTTGGTCTACTAACTGATTTTTTCTCCAAGATTTTGGTATTATTTCAATTTTTTTCGCATTCGGTTTCTTTTAGCTTTGTAGTTTCCTTGGCTTCTATTTGGGTATTTGCTAAGGTTTTTGTTATGTCTTCTATCTGTTAAATTTACTGCTTGTGTCCTATTTCTCTAAAGATTTTCTGCTATATATCCGTATAATTTTCTTTAAGTCAAAGTCAGTGTTTCTCTTTCGATTTTTGTTTAATTTCTTGTGTGAGTTTCTGCTCAATTTCACTATGATTTTATGATTGGAGTAAGTTTATACTGAAGCTTTTTGTTTAGGTCTATGATTGCGTTGGTTTGCTATTTTATGTCACTTTGTTTTGTTTTCATTTCGTAGCTTTTAATTCAGGAGTCGTTTATGTTTCTATATAATTCTTTCTTTAGATTTATTTTAACTTTCTGTTTAGGTTTTTGTTAGATCTTTTGAATTTCCTGTTTGTAATCTGCGTGGGTTTCTCTTAAGATTGCTGTTTTGTGTTCTGCTTATATATCCATTTGGGTTTCTAATAAATATTTGACTTGAAGCGTGTCAATTTTTCGAATGGTTTCTGCTCAGAACTCTATGAAAGTTTAAATTCATTATCCTGTTTCGGTATAAGTTTCGCCTTGTGTTAATGTTTTCTGTTTGGATTTCTCTTCTGATGTCTGCTGTCATTCCATTCAGGTGTCTCTTCTGGCGTTTGCTTATATTTCAGGATGCTCAGCAGTTTAATCTTCCTATTTAGGTTACAGTTTATTATTCAGTTCAAGTTCTCATTTAGATTTTCTCATCAACGACTGCGTAGAATAAAGACATAACGTCAAACCGCTGTTGAACGCCATAGACATGGATATGGTTAAAAACACAGATTTTTTGAGATAGGGCTTTGTAGAACCTAGGGATAATGTATCAACATGGTAGGGTACTAAACTGCCCAACCAACTGGTTTATTTCACAAACTTAATAAATAATCAAACGCCCGAGACAAATATGTACCTTCCCGTATAGAACAAAATTGGACATTTTAATGTTTTTGTTTTCAATGTATTCAGTACTAGCGCAGGCTACTCATAGACCAAGTCTGCTGACAAAATGGTCTAAAATTAAGCAGTGTCAAAACTATAGCAGTAGCAAACAAGCAGCAAAAATAAAAACTAAAACAAAAACATCAATTGTAAAAACACCATAAAAGACAGTAACTTCAGTTGGCGTTAAAAACCAAAACAACAAGCCAAACACAATACCATTTTTGGCGTTTCTAGGGCCATATTGAGCTTTTAATGCATAGGCAAGCTTCACTTCTTCTCAAGTTTTGCTATTGTCTGTTGTGCGTATGCTTGAGAGAGTTCGTGCGAGCATTGCGCCTATCAACATTTCTGAACAGCATTTAATTGTGTTTATCGGTAGTGTTTCGAAGCAAAAGCAGTGGGGTAGTTATAGGGAGAAGCCGCAGTTTGTTTAAAGGACCGCAGTTGGCGTGTACATAATCTGGATTGCCACTCAGTAAATATAGAAGTCCTTAACCACCACGAATACGGTAATTTCAGTGGTTCTTTCGAGGGAGATTGTGGAGTTCAAGATCTGTTAGTAGAACCGTTATTAAGTTGACTGCATCGGTAGGCAAAGAGTTTGCCCTAATGTCGGATCAACCTTTCCACCTGTATTGCAGCTTCCTTACATCCCATGCTAAAGCAGTTTGATCCACGAGGCCAAAATCATAATTTTTTTGTTTGTTTTGGGAAACTCCTTCAGCTCTGAAATTTCTCAGTATATATTTCTATCTAAACCAACTTTAAAATATACTATCTTGTCTTCAGATCTAAAACTGATATCTCATGGTAAAATCGATAACTTCTGTCTTATTTGGATATAAAGCCAGTTCCCATTATTTGTCAAAACTAATTCCTCAAACTGTCTAGATATGAAACTAGAAGTGTATTTTGGCAATGAGCGTTGATGGCATTTTTATGATCCCGCGACATGGGTTCAGCAATCAATATTTCGCGTCTGGTTAGACATTGTAGAGTTGCGCTATGAACTTAGTAAACATATCGATTCCTTAATTTTTGTTCCGCGACATCGTTATATTTAGGGTAATTAGATATTCCATTAGTAAGCTCTGCATAGAGGCCGTCAGGCCCATCTAAATATATGACTTATAAAGGAAATATATCTCAACACTATCTTTATGAGAATAATTGTAGCGATTTTTGGAGAAATTGCGGTGATAAGGAGATATGAGAAGTTTGTGGCTATGATACAGGTTTGAGGATAGCACTGCGAGCAAAGGTCTCATGCGCCATCTTGAATGAAGTTTGGCTATAACTCTTGCAATTTATTATCATCAAGATTAGACCAATGTATCGTATTCACCTCATACAACATATTTTTCCTATAACCGGGGTTTTGGCTTTGTATCTTTAAATCAACATGGTAAGACCTTTACATTTTTACAGAGTTTGGACTTATTGTAAGTAATAAGCGGACACTTAAAACCATGATGCGTATTCATGAAAGGTACAAAGCCTTGCCTTGGGCGCTTTCCTTACTTGTTTTTACTTTCTTACCGCATTCAACACTTTCTTGTTCAACGGCTTAAACTCTTAATTTGACAGTTCTCATACAGCATATTTGCACGCGCTCAAAAACAAGTCGCAGCTAATAATTTGTTAAGTTCAGATGAAAAGGGCCAAGCTGGGTTTGTTGAACAATAATAAAAAAGCAAGCAACATGTTTATCCACGTCAAAGTGCGCGTGCGTGCATCCTGGCTTATTAATGCGTCTAATCGGCTTACGAATTTGCCACGTAAGGGTCTTAAGCGCTTTAATGGCGAAATTGCAACGCATTAACGACAACTTAATGGTGGACCAATATGGCAAAAGAGAGTTTGATAACACACCGCTAAAACAAGAAATGAAGTACATACATACACATACGTAAGCTGAAGCGAGGCTATAGACTCTGCAAGCAAACGCGGAAATAAGTAATACAGGGTGGCGCAAAAGTAATCCTCCTATCATAAAATGCTATAAATTTTGCGATTGGCCCCTAAAGTCAGTTCTGTTTTGACATTTGTGTAGTAAACACATGCGAAATACACGTTAATAAACAATGTTACGCTACACTGCTTCAGAACGGGGAATATTGCTGACTATTTATTTGACCAATAATCGGTCGGTGAAAAACGGTTACTGTGAATGGTGAGCGCTACAGAGCAATGATCAACGAGTTATTTTTGCCGCAACTTGATGAATTGGGATTGGAAAACATGTGGTTCCAACAAGACGGTGCAACAGCACACACTGCACGTGCCACAACCGATATGCTGAACATCGGAAGCTTACTTTTGCGCCACCTTGTACTATGCTTGTTGTTGTTGTTGACTGCAAGTGAGCTGTCAAGCTCAGCTTAAAGGTGCGACTGTAAGAAACCAACATTGTAATGGAGGGAAAAGCAACGCAAAATTAAGGAATTTCATAAGCAAATGAACCGAGTTGTAGGCTTTCTTTTGATTTCGACGCTAAATATTAATTTCAAACGATTCGTTATGCGCCAAGCTTTTAACGGCGTTTACATAACATTGTTGTTGTCTTCTCTTGTAGGTGCTAATTTACGCCTATTAGTTTTTACTTACAACATATTTATGCATGTATTTAGGTCATATCAGGGGCGGAATTACGACATACGTGCCGTGATCGTAATCCGATTTTTAAGTCACAATGACGTTAAAACTGTCCAACTTTTTAAAAAGCCAATAATGCATAATTGAACCGACCGGTTCTTCTAGCCAATAGGTCACGTATGCCGTCATTCCGAATTATGGGCTTGGAGCTATTGTGATTTAAAAATTCGCCTTCGATCACGGAACGTAAAACGTAATTCGACCCCAGAGCTATGATATATTTCATTTCATTTTATTTAAAACATATAAAAATTAGTACAATGAGATTTAACAACTTTTGTAGTACAACACAAAGTATAATAAAAAAAAACACACAATAAAACCATAAATACAAAATATGAAAGTGAAAAAAAGCAAGAAGAAATATAAAAATAAATAAATAAGTACTTAAAACTAACAGGATTTTATCAGTAAACTAAGTAAGTCATGATGGTCGGTCTGAATTATGTGATAAGGTAGAGAAATATGAGAATATTATATTCTTGAAATTGCGTTTGTTTAACTCACTTCTAAGTACGGCAGGTATCGAATTCCAGGTTCTTATTGTGTTGACAAAAAACAGTCTAGTAGATGCTACAAAGTTAAAGATAGGGACGATTAGATCACTCGTTCCCGCAGACCTCGTGAATATAAGTTATCATACAAATATGAGGGCGATTTCAGACACATCGATCTTGTGCGCAGATTGCGAGTCCAGCTTATTATAAATTAATTCCGTGTATAAAATTATTGGTAGCAGTAGCTGAATTGCAAGTTTACGCCTTATGGCCAAAGGTGTAAAGGCAGCGGTTTGCCTCAGACTTCGCAGGGAGGCATACAATTTACACACTACAGCATTTGTGTGATCAACGCAGGTCAAGTTGGAATTGATAACAAAACCAAGATTTGTAATTTTAGTAACAACTTTCAGCGGTATCCTGTTCAGAAAAAGCGAGGGATGGACAGATTTTCCACCCTTTTTTTCGCGATAGGCAACACAAAAGATTTTTGAGGATTCAGGCACAAGCCGTTTCTGTCAGCCCAGTGCACTATGGACGTCAAGTCACTGTTTAATTGGTTGGTTAGAGTACTGATATTTCCTAATGTATCTGATAAATACAGCTGAATATCGTCAGCGTAAGCGTGAATACTAGCAAACTTGCAGGCAGAAAATACATCATTGATAAAGAGGCTAAAGAGAAGTTGGCCAAAGATTGAGCCTTGCGTGACGCCAGAAACAATCATTTTGAGTTCGGAAACATCCGTACCGGTATTCACTCTTTGAAACCTACCAATAAGGTAACTTTTAATGAGCTCAACAAAGTTTTCACTAAAAAGAAAATTCGTACTTAGCTTTGAACAAAGTATAAGATGATCTACAGAATCGAAAGCTTTTGTAAAGTCTAACAGGCACAGTAGCGTTAATTTGTTTTTATCGAATTCTATATGAATATCATCAATGATTTTGAGCATGGCAGTAGAGCAACTGCGCCCAGCCCTAAAGCCCGATTGATATGGAGGCTATAAGACTATAGCTATCGACGTGCAAGTTAATTTGGCTAGACAGAATATACTCAAACACTTTTGACAAGGCAGACAAAATACTTATTGGACGAAAATCACCGGGGGTACATGCAGATTTAGTTTTAGCCACAGGACGTTGTAAATTTCCAAACCCTTTTAATTAAATATTTATTAATGACTACTTCTGCACCTAGGACGATGCAGAACACACAAATTTTATCCAAAACAACAAGACAAAGAAGAACGCAGTAAAAAAAAACGTTGCCGAAAAAATAAAAAAGGCGTTTTTCTGATTTATTGGACTGTAAACCCGAAACCAAACAAAGTTGAAATTAATTGGTAAACCATCCTCACCAATAACATTAGATTTAATATTGAAAACAGATTTAATCACATCACTCTCAGTCACAGATACAAATTCGAACAGGGAGTTCACATTACCAGTAGAGTTAACAGGAACAAGATTTACTTGGTTAGCAACAGAGGGAAAGCCCTTCAGGAAAGCATCATTTAACAAATCAGCACTAAGCTTACAGTCAGAGTCATCACGGGAATAAACCCGTATTTCGGGAGCTTCGAAAAAGCTCCCAGTTTCGAGGACTTGGATTCCTTTTCCATTGGGAGCGCAATTTGTTTCTTATTTTGAGGGCCATAAGAACTTTCTTATTGAACCACGGACATGAAGAAGACTTAGGTTTGCATAAGCGAATAGGAACATGTGAATCAAAAACATGTACATGATGTCTGCGAAAGTTTAGGGAAATCTTGCTAATGTGAACAGCACCCTGGCTTCTGGCAGTAGCCCGTCTGCTGTGTTTTCTTTGACTCCGCCGTAACTTCGGATGGTGAATTTTTACCGCCTTTTAAGGGAGCCAGATGTATCGTGAATCCGTTGAGGGTTATAAAAGTAGATAGTTGATGATGGTTTCAAAAAAAAAGGAAGAACTATTTATATAAGCAGCTCGAGCGCTGCAGGAAATTCGACTAGGTCAGAATTAAAGAATAAAATAAAATCGCGCGATTTACAAAGGGTATATCATCATAAACTTCCTAAGAGATTTTTCGCCGAGCTTCTCTCTCAATTTGTAGGGTGCCGATTTGAATTTTTTCCTACAAATTAGCGGGATCTACAGTTTTTTGCCGACTCCGAACGGTATCTGCAGAGGAGATGAATTTTTGCTGAGACGGTCAGAACTAGCCTATAGGCAAAACATTTGACAGCGGTAATAGTTCAATAACTACATGCATTACATGGAACTCGTAGTTCTGGTTCTTCAAAATGTTTTGAATAGAATTCTAAGACTACCTCAAACTACACCCAAACTAAGCTACACCAAAAAACAAAGAGCCTAAAGCCTTTCATAAGGAGTTGTTCGAACTTTAGATGATTACAAGTATCAGTTTGTGTCAAGTCTGATAAGAGAAGGTTAGGTTAGGTTTCGAGGGCTAAGCTGAAACGCTAAAGGCAACAGCCCGACACTTAGGCCACCAATGGGCCCATTGCGATAGCATATACGGTCTCTAGCCCCTTCCATGCCTAAAGCAATATATTTCGCTAAAGCTTCAACTTCAATTCTTGATACATCTGCGAGGTCGTAGAGAAAAGGTTCGCCTAGAATAGCAAAGCAGGTGCTGGACGCTCTCCACACCCTCGGTACATCTGCAACTGCCACTGTAATCATAGGACGAT
This sequence comes from Merzomyia westermanni, assembly GCA_949987695.1. Taxonomy (NCBI): domain Eukaryota; kingdom Metazoa; phylum Arthropoda; class Insecta; order Diptera; family Tephritidae; genus Merzomyia; species Merzomyia westermanni. The sequence goes on from OX465291.1 coordinate 19,212,816, forward strand.
ATCCCCATTCTAAAACCGTGAGTGCGTATTAAAGACTGCCCCGTTAGAACCCTTATCAAGGATGCTAAATCCGATTTGTGTAGAATCAGAAGCGCTCTTGTACGCCCCTTATCGTATGAAGGCCAAGTTAGCCTGGATGTGTCATACGACGAGATGGCTGACCCTAGTCCATTTGCCTTGCTTATAGTGTTTGTGTTCGCACGAAACCAGAAAGTGGCCATAGGTATATCTACCGAATCATTTCCCGGAAGAATATGGTCGGTGATGCCTCTCCTGACCAGCTCGTCTTCTCTGCAGTTTACTTTAATATCCCTGTGTCCATGTACCCATATAAGGTTGATACTGAAGTGGTGAGCGATCCCGCTAAGAGATCTGCGGCATTCAATGATCGACTTTGTGTTGTAAGTAAACTCGAAAACCTTTCAAACACATTCGACTTCTGTGTCCTATCAGATTTTTAATGTGGATGTCAAACTTCCGAAATGTTTATTGGTCACTCAAGAGTTTGTAGATAATTATTTGGATTACCTTCTTTTAAACATATGGAAGGAAGATAGTGGATCCGAAACACAAATTAAGACAAAGAAGCCAGAAAGAAGGTCTTCCACATATAAGCGTTGTAATAGATAGAGACAGCATCTGCGGTTACAACAACAATATGGATAATAATCCAAAAGTAAGAGAGGAAGAAATGTCTTTGGTTCAAGAACGACTATTCGTAGTTGCTAGCTCGTCAATGTAGCTTCAAGTTATATCAGAAAATGCTATACATTTTGCGATTGGCCCCTAAAGTCAGTTCTGTTTTGACATTTGTGTAGTAAACACATGCGAAATACACGTTAATAAACAATGTTACGCTACACTGCTCCAGAACGCGGAATATTCTTCTTCTTCTTTAAATGGTCATCTAACCGCCTGGGCGATTTTGACCGTCCAACATAGCTCGCCAGTCGTTTCTTCGTTGCGCCAACTGGCGCCAATTGGAAACACCGCGGGATCGCAAATCGGTCTCCACTTGGTCCTTCCATCGGAGTGGTGGTCTCCCTCTTCCTCTGCTTCCACCGGCGGGTGCCGATAAGAATACCTTCTGGGCTGGAGCATCTCCGCTCATTCGCACTACGTGGCCTAGCCAGCGAAGCCGCTGCGTTTTAATTCGCTGAACTATGTCGGCGTCTGCGTAAAGTTCATACAGCTCATCAATAAATCTTCTTCGGTACTCGCCATCGCCAACGCGTAGAGGTCCACAAATCTTTCGAAGAACCTTTCTCTCGAATACTCCCAGAGCCGCCTCATCAGATGTTGTTAGTGTCCACGCTTCTGCACCATATAGCAGGACGGGTGCGATGAGTGACTTGTAGAGTGTTATTTTCGTTCGTCGAGAGAGGACTTTACTTTTCAATTGCCTACTCAGTCCGAAGTAGCATTTGTTTGCAAGAGTGATTCTTCGTCGGATTTCTAGGCTAACATTATTGTTGGTATCAATGCTGGTTCCCAGGTAAACGAAGTCCTTTACTATTTCGAAATTATTGCTGCCAACAGTGGCTTGGTTGCCAAGGCGCGAATGCGCTGACTCTTTGCATGATGACAGAAGGTACTTCGTTTTGCCCTCGTTCACCACCAATCCCATTTTTTCCGCTTCTTTTTCTAATTTGGAGTAAGCAGAAGTTACGGCGCGGTTGTTAAGGCCAATGATATCAATATCGTCAGCATATGCCAACAGTTGCACGCTTTTATAAAATATTGTTCCAGACGCGGAATATTGCTGACTATTTATTTGACCAATAATCGGTCGGGGCCAAACGTTACTGTGAATGGTGAGCGCTACAGAGCAATGATCAACGAGTTCTTTTTGCCGCAACTTGATGAATTGGGATTGGAAAACATGTGGTTCCAACAAGACGGTGCAACAGCACACACTGCACGTGTCTCAACCGATATGCTTAACATCGAAAGCTTACTTTTGCGCCACCTTGTACTATGGGTACTCGTTCAGATATGGAAACGAGGTTTCCAATATTTCAACCCAACTCTAATGCCAACAAAAGATGATCTTTATTAGACAAGTTTTGATAAGAGTAAAAAGCGAAGTAGATTAATGAGTGACGGTGCAGCATGAGATCGCAGGCATGAATTCGACACTTTCAGCTCAAATCTGCCTTACAAATATTTCACAACGAGCTAACCGTCTTGTAGATGATGTCAACAAGTGGAAAATCTAGTTCGAAACAGCAAATAATTATAAGATTCCATCTTTCAGTAGTTATAGAGGGGCTTATATCCCCAAATTTTAAGTGGAAGTAACTCTTAGCGTCTTTAAACAAAGCTTTTATGAAACATACATCCCGACTGCTCAATATTTTCTTCGCTTTAATGGATGAGCTGGTTTTAAGGTTTTGTTATAATGTTCCGAGAGAAAAGGAAATAACGCGAACTGCGGTGCGGACGAACCAGCGATGAAGGCAACTGGACAGAAGGACGTACACGAGTTGAGAAGCATTCCTACTTCCCTTGGTAACTTTAACAGACTGGCCAGGTGTTCAGACGCACTTAGACACGCATCAATGAAAAGCGAAACAAACTCAGCATGAATCTTAATTGCTTCTCCTAGATCCGCGTATTTGGGTACTAAAGTGATGTCGTCTGATGTGAATAAATTTTGAGCGCATGGGGTTCGCACCGATTGACTTCTGTGCAGTTACCCAAACACTGGAAAAAACTAGTATCATATGTCTGAGCAAGTACTTGATCACCTGTTGAGAATATAAGTTCAAACAACGAAATAGTTCAAGCTAATGCATATCTAAAGGAGTAGGGGTTTCAGCTGCTGTTATTGGTATGACGATTGGGACCAGATAAACTAGATGGCTGATCTGCTTTTTGGACGAATTTCACTTCTTGCTATCAATCCCCAACTCTCTTTAACGTTGGGTGTCCCTGCAAGCTTCATACAAATCGACAGTTGGTATAGTAAATTAGTCAATAGGAGCACAGACGAAGAACTCATGGCATCGGCAGCGTTGCATTACGGTCTCGGGTAGTATTTTGGCGCTACAAACAACAACGAAATTGCAGAAATCGCTTTCCCTACCATTCGGTAAGGGTCGCAGCGTACCGTCAATATCTTGTAAAAAAAATGACTGTGTGTCTGTCTGTCTTTTATAGGCGTCAAAATTATTCAACCGATCTTTATCAAAGAAGGCTAAGCAAAACGAGAAAGATTAAGATATAGCCATAAATGAAGAGGAAGCGCCAAATGGGGAGGGAAGAGAGTACAGACGTCTGCCGGGTCTGCTAGTATTATACAAAGGACCTTTGCATATCGGATCAGATTTTGATGCCACTGACAATGTTCAAGAGGAGTTCAAAATGTATCAGAGGCATTTGTGATCTCATGAAGCTCCAAAGGTCTGGTTAGTGAAACTTTGATATATGGGTGCAAGAACCACCTAAGTACGCCAATTTCAACTCTTTGATACTTTGTTTAGCTATATGTTTTATGAGAGCCCAAGCCACAGCACACTTGAGGAACCTTCTTACTATCCAACCAACTGAAATCGCACCGCGCGTGCGCATTAACGCACATTTTCCAGCTGCTAACATTTTGCCATAATCTAACTATAACAATCTGACGCGAGAAAATATCCCAGCAATTTTAAACAAACATTAAACAATGTACTCGTAAGCCAAGCAGCAGCAACCGCAGCAGCCGAACAACCTCTATCAGCCCAGGCAGCCTGTAACCACATGTGCTTGTTCGAGTTACCAAGCTAGACTTGCATTCACATACATACAAGCACACACACACAAATGCAAGTTCATGGATATTAGTACATAAAAAGATATTAAATGAAATTTTCGCAATTGCTACCATACTCTGACTGACATTGCCCCCCCTTACAGTGGTGCAACAACCCACTTAATACGGAGAGTGCTGCAAGACATTATGTGCTGGTGTTGTTGTTATTGTTACTCGTGATATCTACTATAAAATCCCAATGTCGTTTTAGCGTTTATCGCAGCTCTAATGAAACTTTGGACGGTTGGTCGACTGGCCGTGTTTCACTTTGTCTTTACCAGCTGAACTTGTGGCTACTAATTTGCCTGGACGTCTATATGGCTAAACGGCTATCAGTCAGCAAGTGTGCGCTGGCGTAGTGCAGTTGGCGACACTGACAGTGACAGTGACCAACGTCACAGTTACAAGATCGCAGCTGCAGTCAATACTTCAATTACAAAATGCTGACCCAGACCTAAACTTTTTAGATTGTAGATATTTATTGTTAAATACGAATATTTTTTGTTGTTTTTATTTATTGTAATTATAGAGAATAATTTGTGATGTATATCGAATATCAAAATGCACAGCTGGTTATTGGAAGACAAAACAATATAGCTGTAATTGTACGTTTGAGCGATGTCTTCGGTTGTTATTTGCATATGTATGTATGTGTGTGTGCATATGTTCAAAACAAATGCAAAAACCCTGTTAAAAAAAGATGGAGTATCAGAGTACTCCAACACTTATTCTCATTCATAAAAAAAAGGTGGTCCAATTAACAAGGTGATGTCCGGGGATTGGATTACATAATCCATCTCGGAGTACCCTTTAATTTGCTTCTGAGTAGTAAATGGAGGACCTACGTGGGAGTACTTTCAAAATGCTGCGAAAAGATTAATCCATGGACTATTCTACACCAAAAGTACATCTACTTCCTCTCTAGCTTTGGTGTTGAATACGTAATCCTTTGGAATCATTTTGAGAGTACTCTCACGTAGGTGCTCCATGGAGTAGTCATAAGCAAAGAAATGGAGTATTCCGAGATGGGTTAAATTTTTTTTGTGAATGAGGATAAGTGTTGGAGCACTCTGATACTCCTTAAGGAGTATTCTTTGGATGATGCAACGGAGTATTTCCGTTTTTTGCAGAGATATTAGCGATATCTTCCCTGCAAAAAATCGTGAGACTGATCTCTAAAGAGAGTGTTCCGGGATTAATACCTTCTGTCTACAGTGGGCTACAAGGGATCCCAACTATTCCGTTATAGGTATAGGTGGGATAAGCCCATTTTAATTTCTGTAGCCTACTTTTAGGTGTTGAAAGTAAACTTGTCCGACCGTACCCCCAGGGGAACAAAGGAAATCTGCCCGACACTACCCTTTTGGGCATAAAAGAGACCAACTGGTCTCTTCATAGGAAGTGCTGAAATAAAAGGGATCACTTCAACCCATACAAAGAGATCAAAACTGGCATTGGTCACATGCTCCTTTGCACCTGATCCCAGATTCATCCTAGGCTAATCGCTATTTTTGCAGGGTTCGGTTGTTATTTGCATATGTAGGTGCATGTGTGTGTGCGTTCAAGGGCCTATAGAAAATGATGGAGTATCAGAGTACTCCAACACTTATCCTCATTCATATAAAAAAGGTGGTCCAATTTACATGGCAATGTCCGGTGATTGGATCACCTAATCCATCTCAGAGTACCATTTACTCTGCTCCTGAATACTCTAAGGAGCACCTACATCAGAGTACATTCAAAATTCTGCCAAAAGATTACTCTATAGAGTATTCTACACCAAAGCGAGAGAGGAGTAGGTAGGTGTACTTTTGAGGACCACCTACTACCTCTCTAGCTTTGGTGTTGAATACTGCATGGAGTAATCCTTTGGAAGCATTTTGAGAGTACTCTCACGTAGGTGCTCCATGGAGTAGTCATAAGCAAAGAAATGTAGTATTCCGAGATGGATTAAATTGGACCACCTTTTTTATATGAATGAGGATAAGTGTTGGAGTACTCTGATACTCCTTTAAGAGTATTCTTTGGAGTATGAAACAGAGTATTTCCGTTTTTTACAGGGAGGCAAATGCAACAATGCGCTAGGAAGAATTGCGACGGTGAGGACCTTTTTTTATATACTGGCTCCCCTGTCATTTGGGCATAGATGAGTTACGGTAAAATTCCCTGGCAGGCTAGGAGAGCTGAGAAGCAAATGATCCAATAAGCAAAAAAGGCGTGAAATCCAACACGGGGTTGCAAAACTACTCTTATCCCTAAAAAGTAAGGACTGCATGCTTTCTCCAAATTACCTCGGAATCAAAAGTGTATGTTTTTGTTGTTGTAGCCGCAAAAACATTCCAATAAGTTTTGCTTAAACCATTGGTTTTTGGATTTATATCGCCTCCTATGACAGAGTGGGTTTGCTTTAGGCTCCTAACCGACTGCGTCAGCCTGATATTAACTTCTGGCATATTCTCCAATCAAAGGTAGATGCTCTAATACCCCTAACGGAGGAAATTCTGACGAAGAAAACGACGTTCTTGTTATTAGGGTTGATGTTTAGGCCTACCAAAGCGAAACAGTCTCTCGTCAATCTTAGTATCCTTGCGGTTAGGTCACAAATGGAGTTCTCGAATTTTACTTTCTTACGATTTTGTTCCGATTCTGTTGCCTGATGGTATAGTTTTCCAGAGCAAATGTTATGTCATATATTCGTTTTTGTAAAATGATATAACTTACGTAATATTGGAATGTAATGATTACTCGTATTGCAATAATAAGATGATCACTTACCTGAAAAGAGAAAAGGAAAATTTATTAAAATAAATTAAAATGTCTTTTAACTACATACATATGTTGCTTTTGAAATTCTGTGAAGCTCAAAAAGTAAGCTTTTCCTGTATCAATAAGACATTTGAGTTCTTTGGTGAAACCATCATATCTTTTATATGCTAGCATACCCGGGCATGCTTTTCTTCTGAGTTCCTCTAATCGTTGTATTGTTGAGAACTTAATCACAACTCGTGGTGCGGTACTCATTATCACCTTTCGTTTGATACCTATACCGTACTAACATATTTTCGGTCACCCTGGTCCACATATTGGTCGATAACTCCAAACTGGCCGAGTCATCGAAATTGAAGTTGGATGCTTGGTAATGTAACTACCGAAGTTGCATTTAATTCAATTTAGCACGGTTTGGGTGATACGCGGTCAAATATAAAGACAGCCAAAAATTCTAAAAACTGTTGCTTTTGATTCTATCGGCTTAGTAATGATCCCTTCCACCAACTTTGCTTACAACTTTATTATATATATAAATATCTCTATTTATAGTGTAAAAACTTTGTGCGCAGTGGTCTTCGAGACTACCGAACCGATTTAAATCAAATTTAATATCGATTTAAAGGATAGTTCAACTTAAGAGGTACGATAATTATTATTTTAATGTATTGAGGGGGAGGGCAATGCTTAACCGATAGGTTTTTTGATAATGCATATCATTTTGGAAGTATTCATTTTAAAAAACCTTAAATCGCGGGTAGCAAATATAATAAATTCTGCCAAGAGCCTAGCAAGATTTTCCCTTTTAAATTCATGGGCCTGTCGAAGGAAGAATACGCAGGCCCTAGCTAGTTTAATACTGCTTCTTAAGAAAGGGTCTGGGAAGTTATGTCTATCTAAGCCCTGCCTCGTTTTTCCAAGGCAATGCCAATTGAAAAACAAAATATTCATTGCTTCTGAGGCAGCATCGGACCCTCCACACCACAGTCGTCTTCTCTATCCATTGAGCTGTTTCAATCAATGAGATTTTTGCAGCAATTGAAAAATTTGAATTAAATGTAACATAAATCTAAAAATCGAAGAAAGACTAGGCAGGCCCTGGAATGGGAAAACTAAAAGCGCAAGCTAAAAAAGACTACACAGGACCTGTACAGGTTTTATGGCATAATGACCGCAAATTGAATAATCTCGGAAAAAGTAGGAAGACCCCTAGCAGAATATGCGTAAATTGCCCGTTTCCATGCCAGAGCCGTGGCAAACCCTCGGCATATAGCCAGAGCCTCAGTTAAGTCTATATTTTCTTAGATTATTCCCACTACGACGAACAAGCTTTCAAAAGCCGTATGGTGTTATGACGGAAACAGCTGTAGCTTTGTCCACATGCTGTATGTAGTTGTTGTAATTTATCTTAGAATAGTTATGAAACTGGTCTAGTTTTTCTCCGATATGCACATAAAAGGCCAAAGATAATAATAACAAAAAATTTTAAAATCACAGCTGCACTTGCAACACCAAACGAACACCCACAAACAAATGTCAATCAACATCAGCAGCGACAACAAAACATTGTGAAAACATTGCGATGACATAAATACATATACAAACTGACAACTTTACTGTCTGTTACGAAATCTTGTTAAAACAAGCAGAAATCAACAATAAGTGCAGTGGCTGACAGAGCAACAAAAACAAACAAACATGCAACCAAAGACAAAAAGCACATTGAATGAAGAGTAAGACGGTGCAGAAGCAATGACAAGCAGAAGAAGCAGAAGACGTAAGAAGAAGCAGCTGAAACACAAACACCAGGAAGAAGAAGAAGTCTTGGGTATAAAAATTAACTGCACTGCAGCACACTAACACAATCAGCTCGAGGGCTTTTTATTGTGACCGCTATTGCCACGTGTTTGTGTGTGGCATCGTGTGATGTGACTTTGCTACCACTTTTACATGCAGAATGCCACCGCTTGGGCGAGCTCAGCAAACGCCCCAATGTTTGTTGCCATTTGCTGCCATATAAAACTCATCAAATTCTCGCTTGTAACTTGTCAACTTGCAGCGCCAGACCAACCACATGCCGCCCGCTCTACGTCGCACGACTGTGTTAAACAAACCCACTAACGCTTAGCAATGGCAACTACAAAACATACTATAATTTTTGTTGTTGTTGCATGTTATATATTGCAATAGCTGCCATAAGCGCTTTCCATGCAGATAGTTTTAATGCATTGGACATGCTTTGGCGGTAGTTTTTCCTTTTGCTGCGACTGGCGCGCTTTCTTTCATTTCTTTTCTATGACCACCACTTCTTTTTCTTGCTAATTTGTTGTTGTTGTGTTTCTTACGAAATCCTAATATTTTATTTGATTTTCTATAGTGATTGTGATTGGTACTCATAGCACATAGTCAACACTCAGCCCATTTTTATTGTGGCCATTCTTGGACAATGCATTTGGACCCCCTTGCCTTGTTCGTTAACCACATATGATTCCATGTTTCCACGAGTCTAACAGTTATTCTTTCTTAGTTATAGAGTGTTCGCTCTTGACATTCTTTTTTTGAGTACTTGAAGCCTTTTGGTTGTTATGATTTTAAAGTTTCTCTTTCACAGTTGTAATGGTTTGCATGCTGTGTTTAGTGTCCTTTTTACTGCTTCTTGATAAAATAGTATTTTTGATTTAATAGATTTGAGGAAAGTATGCTTATTAGGGTGGGTCGATTTGTATGGACGAAAGTTAACCGATATCGCGCCATCGATTTTTCGATAGATTTTGGGCTCAGGAAAAAAAAGTTCCACTACGCATACCCAAAAAAATAATTTTCGAGCCTGCGAAATTTCATTTTTTTGACTTTTTTCGACTTTGATTTTTAAGTTTTTTTTCCTGACCTACTAAAAAGCGTTTTCGATGAAAACGAATTTGTCTCATGTTTCCTGTCAAACTTAAAATTATGCGCTAAAAACGTTGTCAATAACTGTTTTAAAAAAAAAAAATTATTTTCGGGTTTTGGAAAAGTCGATTTTTCGACCAAAACAAGTCCCAAAACCCGAAAAGAAATTTTTTTTTTTTCAAAAAACCGTTATCGCCAACGTTTTTAGCGCATAATTTTAAGAAAAATCGATGGCGCGATATCGGTTAATAAATCGACCCAGTCTAATGCTTATAAAGGAGGTAAACTAGCTGTCACATTGCTTGCAGAGCAATTTTATGGTCGGTAATATAGTTGAAATTAAACTTTTCGTTCTCGATGCATAGCACAGTTGTGACATCACTGCAGTGCACAGAGCTTATCATATCCATTTGTCTGAAACTAAATGTTTTATTAATTCAGTACAATAATCGTCGTGTTGTAGTCTTTCTTTGATACATTATGTACTAGATTTGAGGGATATCTCAACTAATTCCCAGGGAAGCCGCAGTAGAGCAGACAACCACAAAAGTATTATACATGTTCTAGTCACAACTGATGAGCCGATCACATAAGAGTTAAACAATTTGCTTGGGTAAACTTCAGCCTCATATTTTAGTCTGTTTATAAAAGATAGCAGTGATACCAGTGACGTAACGGTTATTATAGTTATGAGGTAAAGGTCGTATTTAACCATGAACATTGATTAGTGCCAAATATTGGTATATCTACATATATTAAATGATAACTTTGCCCTGAAAACGAATGTGGGTGGGGCAATTTTCGACTCAAAACTTTCATTCATGACTCATTTAAACTCTACCATTCCAAAGTCTTACTCTGTTTTAGCTTTTATCCGACGTTTTAGTTCAGACCTTACGGATCCCTTTACTCTTAACCTTTTGTAAACTTCACTTGTTCGCTCCAAGCTGGAATATGCTTGCTTCATTTGCAGACCATATCATGACTTCCATACCAAAAGGCTTGAAGGTGTGCAAAACACCTTTTTACGCTTTGTTCTGTGCTCATTGACTTTTTCCGAACCGATCCCTTCCTACGAAGCTAGGTGTGCACTCATCAACCTTCAATCTCTCCCAGGCCCGTGCGCACGGGGGGTTTTGCGGGTTTAAATTCTTTAGCAATCGATTTTTCAGTTTCTTCTCATTTTTAGGAGAATGCTCTCTATACGCTAACGGCTAAGGTCCGATATGTATTTCTAACTCTATTGTAATGCTACATAAACTAAACAATCATCTCTTAATCTATGAGTATGCTACACAAAGCCTCATATTTCTTATGTTCTATGAATCAGTCTTACCTCAAGCACACGTTTTATTTGATTACTAATTAGTATTCCATTAATAATAAAGATTTTTTAATTGGTAGTGATTATTTTAATTGTTTTTCAAAAAAAGGCAATTATTAATTGATTACGATTAAAAAGAAGTGAAAAAAAAATAATTAAAAAAAAATCAAAACAAATAAAAAAAAATATTTTGAATAATTTAATTTCTCTTTATTTCTTTTATAATTTAGGATTTTTTTTAAGGTGTATATACAACAATACTGAAAAAGTCAAAAATAATCAAAAAAACAAAAATTTTAAATAATCGAAAGTAATCAAAACTCCTTTTTTTGATTATTTTTGATTTTTTTATTAATCGTTAAAAATCATGATTTTTTTTTGATTATTTCTTTAATTAATTGGTAATCAATCACTAAATAGATTCTCAAGAAAGTAATCAATCAAACCGGTTACCATTACGATTAGTAATCATTATTTAACAGGTCTGATCCCAAGTCACTAAATTCGAAATTTTTCATTACAGGCAATTTTTATAACTCCAGATGATTTTTGTATTTTGCAAAGAGTATCGAATAAGAAGAGGAACCATGATTCGATAGTATGCTATCAATTCGCGACCCCATAAGAATTACCTTAGATCTACTTTTCTAACCACTTCGTTAATTCCCTACCCTTGAATTGATAGTATGCGATATATCGCTTTGGTTCTTCTTATTCGATGCTATTTGTGTTTTGTAAGAGAAAGCCGCTTGAAATTCAACATAATATGTGGTGAAAAGGCACTGAGACACTTGATACAAACGAAAAAAACGATTTCCCTGTGCTTTAATAGGTCTGAGCCGGTATATTGCCATCCTCGCTTCATCATAGTAGTTTGGTGGTCCCTCACCTAAGCAAGCTCCTATTACTCAACTCAACTCTGGTAGCAATTGCTATTTAGTGAAAAAGCAATTAAAACGTCAACATCTTTTCAAACGCTCAAAATATTCTGTGAGTTGGTATGGAATTGAAATTATTTCCCAACACATTTCGAAATTTACATATACATACATATATCTACGTGTATCAATTTTTATACCTCTCATGAACATGAAATGGTATATTAACTTTGGTCCGATGTTTGTAACGTTTAGAAATATAAGAGATAGACCCACCATTAAGTATACCGAATTGATCAGGACGATGAACTGAGTTGATACAGCCATGTCCGTCTGTCCGTCCGTCTGTCCGTCCGTTTGAACGCAAACTAGTCCCTCAATTTTTGAGATATCTTGATGAAATTTGGCATACGGATGTATTTTTGTATTATATTAGACATTTGTCGGATCCGGTATAGTCGGGTCACTATAGCATATATCTCCCATACAACCGATCGTTCAAATAAGAGGATTATGATCATTTCTCCCTCATTTTTAAAGATTAAAACTTGAAACTTTTTGAGATATTTTCTTATGGATAGCAAAAGATTTCGTAAAAAAGTCAGCAAGATCGGAGCTATATATAGTATATATCTCATACAACCGATCGTTCAGATAAGAGATTATGGCCATTTATCCCTCATTTTGAAATATTAAAACTTGAAACTTGGTGAGATATTTGCTTATAGATGGTAAAAGAAAATTGAATGTATTGCTGACAAAGTTTTAGAGAAATTAAAACAATGCGTATTTAAGTTTGCACGTATTCATGAAAGGTATAAAGCCTTCGGCACAGCCGAAGACAGCGCCGTCCTTACTTGTTTTCCTTTATTATTGCTATTGCGGTTAAAAATTTCGCTGCAGTTGCTGAAGGTCACGGGTAAGCAATTAAAAGATGAGCTAACAACTTGTTAAGCGCAAAACTTTTAATTAAAAATTTCAGCGAAAGCTCACCAATTAGCAAATTTCGAAAAGTTGTAACTATGCGAATTGATTTTAATTTGACTTTTGCATAGTTATCTTTTTTGTGCAGTTATAATTTTTATTATTTAAAAATTTTAAATATTATTAATACTTTTGATTTTGGTGCTCATTAACACTGCAAAAGAAGAACAAAATAAAGTATTTTGCAACATTTGCAAATTGCATGAACATACATTGACGTATTTTGTTATTGCAATTTTTACCCAATTCTGCATAATTTTATGTTTCTGTACAAAATCAATATAATTTCGCTTTAAATTATTGAAAACGCCGGCAAAACAAAAAATCTAGTACTCAAACGCAACAAAATTGCAAACAATATCAATTTTTTTCTGCTTTGAGTTGTTGCTGAGCGTTGAAAAAGTTTCGCTAATTACCGCAAAAATCGCAACTTGCTGCCGTCAACGCGAACTGCGTCACATAGCAACCCAACGGCCAACAGATTAAATAATCAAGCAGCCGAGCGTACGCAGCAGTGCAAAACAGAGGATATAAACAAAGCGAAGTTGAAAAGTAGGAGACTGACTGGAAGCCCGCTTAATATAACCAGTTGTGGATTCCAGTAAAACAAATGTGTCTCTAAAAAGTATGCGCAGTATAGATAGCTCCACCTAAATTTCTACGGACGTACATAGCGAAAAATAATTATTACCAGAGATCACTCAAAGGTTGAAATTCAACCACAAAACTTTATTTTGTTTGAATTATTTGCTGCTACTCTCGTTCAAATTTCATTGAATTTTTATCACGTCAGAATATTTTCCCTTCCCCCCTTTCCTCCTCCTTCTTTCTCTTCCCCTTTTACTACTTCTTTCACTTTCTCGTTTGGTTACTTTCTTTAATATTGTTTTTTACACCATTTAATAACATAGTTTCTATTTTCATTTTCTTTAATTTTTTTTTTTTTTTGTATTTTGTTTTAAGTTTCTTTCCAATAATTTCCCTTCGTTTTCTATATTTTTTCCCGTTTCCATTGCTTTGTTATGACTCTCTTTAATTTCCTGGTTGTTTTCTTTACCTTTCTTTCTTTTTCTTTCCTTTCCTATAATTTATTGGGCTCTAATTATAATTTTCATGAACATGAAATAGTATTATTACTTTCGTCCGATGGATGAAAGTATAAGAAGACGAAGGAATAGACCCACCAATAAATATACCGAAATGAAGAGTCGATATAGCCATGTCCGTCTGTCTTCTCAGTTTTTTAGACATCTCGATGAAATTTGGTATTATGTAATATATTAATCATTTGTCGGAACCAATAAGATCGGACCAATAAAACGCTTACCATACAATCGATTGTTCCGATAAATTGGGTTTGGGCTATAACTATTGCAATTTAAAGCGAGAAACACAAAATTTAGCAGCTACAGTAATTATTATATATGTAATGTTTGTAGTGAAAATAATCAAGATACAATACAACACATTTTTCCTATAAACGAAAATTTTGCAAAGTTTGTACTTATTGTAAGTAATGGTTGGACACTTGAAACCGTGATGCTCATCCATAAAAGGTATAAAGCCTTCAGCACAGACGCAGACTGCACTTTCCTTTATATATTAAAATTTAATTATTTTACTATATTTCATTTTAATAACTTCCATTTTATTTTTTTCATTTTATTTCATATTTAATTTTTTTTAAATTTCATTTTATTTTATTTTATTTTTCTTTATTTATATTATTGTATTTTATTTTATTAAATTTCACTTTATTACTAGCAAAACCTCAAGCCAGCTAGCAAAACTGATTATTTAATTTTATTTTATTTAATATTATTTTCCTTTATTTATATTATTGTATTTTATTTGCGTTTAATTTTTTTTAATTTTACTTAATTTTATTTTATTTTATTTTATTTTATTTTATTTTGTTTTATCTTATCTTATTTTATTTTATTTTGTTTTATTTTATTTTATTTTATTTTAGTTTATTTTATTTTATTTTATTGTATTTTATTTTATTTTATTTTATTTTATTTTTATTTTAATTTTAATTTTAATTTTAATTTTATTTTATTTTATTTTACTTTATTTTATTGTATTTTATTTTATTTTATTTTATTTTTTTTTTATTTTAATTTTAATTTTAATTTTATTTTATTTTATTTTACTTTATTTTATTGTATTTTATTTTATTTTATTTTATTTTATTGTATTTGGTTTTGTTTTGTTTTGCTTTATTTTATTTTATTTCATTTTATTTTAATCTAGTTTTAATTTTTTAAGTTTTATTATGAGAAGTATTAACGCGTGTGTATTCGACTTTATGCCGATCGAGCCTAGGGGGTATTATTGAATACGTCACAATAAAAGGAAGAAGAAAATAAAAAACATGATATTTCACATAGAGAAAACTACCGTCGGTGATGATCGTTGGGAACTGAAAGTTGTTACTTGGAAGGTCTGGTCTATCTCGTTTCTGTGAATCTCTACTTGCAGAAGACTATACAAGTATTGTAATTGCTTCAGCTTAAGTCTTCCCTACATACATAGCAAAAGGCTGGACAGTACATCATCAAGTCTCAACGCTTCACTGCATCATGAAGTAGGACGCCGTGCGCGTTGATGCGTTGACATCGAGTGAACTTGTTGCTTAAACTGGCTGTCAATTTTTATCCATTGCTTTTCGTTTTCCATTGCTAAATCTTTGTTCGACGTGTTGTTGTTATTGTTACTCTTTATTGTACCACATTTTTGTTGTGCGCTTTAAAAAAATTTTTATCTTTCCTATACGATTACTTGCGCAATTATGACTCCTCGCCGTCGCCTTTGCTGACAAGGTGGTCTTGCTTCCAATAAGATGTTACTTTGTTCAAATATTGTGCGTTTCAAACACAACCGCCACCACCAATCGCCCTTCACTTGCTGCCAACAAAACGTCACTCATTGCACTCTCGTCGCATGGCAATCGGTGTAATGTGAAAGCTCAAATGGTTAACTTGTTTGGTAGTTCGATGGTTTTGGTCACTGACTGCTTGTCCAGCGTTGGCTTGCAGTGGTTTAGAGATGATAGGGCGATGGCAGGCAGGCGACAGCTCAGCACGCGGTTGGTCTACTCGGCGTTTTGTGTTTGAGCAAAGCTCGCTTGGTGTTGTCTCACTGAACACATATTGGACTCAAGCTGTTCACGCGAAACTTACACGCACGCTATTTGGAGCCAGTGCGGTGCGCCTAGCCTTGGCTTTAATGGTGCTTGACTATTCATTTTCTATTTTTACTGCTCAACAGTTGATGGGTCTCCACTTTTTTGCTATTAATGGCTTTCTCACTTTTTTTTTAAGTGTGGCGCTTTTTTATTGTATTCTTTGCTTTTTGCTCGCTGATGATTTTCAAAGCTTAAGAAATCAAATAAAGAAAAGTGTGCAACAGAGTATAGATAAATATTTGCTTAAAAAAAGAGCACTAAATACACATATCTTGCATTTTATTGCGTTTGTTGTTGTTGTCATGCAGCAATGCATTTGAGTTAGAGAAATATTTCCATTAAAGAAATTATGCTGACATCTCTTCAAATGTCATTCGCACAGCGTTGACCAATCACTTGGTACTCAATTGTCCAAGTGAGCGGCAGAATGACAGTTGCAAATCAATCAATGCTCGATATAAAATTGATAACTTGTTGATCTCGATTGA
This sequence comes from Merzomyia westermanni, assembly GCA_949987695.1. Lineage (NCBI taxonomy): Eukaryota > Metazoa > Arthropoda > Insecta > Diptera > Tephritidae > Merzomyia > Merzomyia westermanni. Next base: position 19,229,131 of record OX465291.1, read on the forward strand.
GTTGTGGTTTTTACTGAGTGACAGTTTGCCGCAGGGCTTTTTACAGAACGAGAGTACTGTTAGATGAAGTCAGCTCAAATTAAATTGTTGAAATTTTTTGAAAGCGTTTCTTTTGGTTTTTGTTGCGAAGTAAGTCTCAAGCCAAACACGTTTTTGGAAAATTTCGCTCTCGTTTGGATCCACAGTCGGATTAATAAAACATTAGTGCGCTGCAGAAAGTAAGAGGATATGAGAAGAAATCTTGTCAACTTTGTGATAGGGTTAGAAATTATTATATAATAAGGATTCCAGATATCATGGACTTGTATATGCCTCCTAACTGTCAGAAACAGTATTCGACTGATTTCCAGTATAGATTACTTTAAACCAGCACACTTTGCAAGTGTTTTGTAGAGCTAAGTGAATAAGATACTTAAGGACCTGATAGACGTTGTCCTCTTTGAATTTTGATTTAACTGCAAAATATTTTAAAACTTGTCTCATATCGGCCTTTGTGAATTTAGCGACCTTTAGTTAGACCGATATTGGAATATCGATCGATTATCTGAACAAACCTCCGCCTCCGTGGATGCGGCCCTCGTGTCGGTTGGGTAATTCTTTGGGTATATTATTATTATGAAGAAGTTCTTTTGTCATCGCACTGTCCTTTATCTTCCTCCTACTCTTGTCCCTATCGCTATGTGTATTTCTATAGGAATTAATTAGTCCTATAATTGCTTTACTAAGAAACTTTTAAAAGGTTTGACACTCTCATCACTGAAAATTTCACCAACATCAGTCAACCTGCACGACCTCAGACTCGTTACGAAAATCTATCTATCTATGGCGCGATATACAGGGTGTTTTTTTTACAGGTTTGTTTTTCGAATAGAGATAAAACTGGCATTTTGTGGTCAAATCTGGCAACTCTAATGTCATTTATGTTCAGTTTGGTTTGCCATTTCATCATGAACAGGTTGACAAAAGAACAACGCTTGCAAATCGTGCAAATTTATTTCGAAAATAATGGTTCAGCTCGCGAAGTTTACCGTGAGCTCCGTCCATTTTATGGTCGACATAATCGTCCATCAGAGCAATTAATTCGGTTAACCATGGATCGTTTTCGCACTACGTTTACTCTATGTGATAATACGCATCCGCAGAGACGTCGAACAGTGCGCACCGAAGAAACAATTGCCGCTGTAGAGCAAAGTGTTGAAGAGGACCCGAATGAATCGATTCGCCACCGTGCACAGCAATTGGAGCTTTGTCCATCAACTTTATGGAAGATTTTGCGCAAAGATTTTGGCTTGCGACCTTACAAGATCCAGCTTGTGCAAGAATTAAAGCCGCGAGACCATGCAATGCGTCGTAATTTTGGTGTATGGGCCGAAAATGAGATTGATTTCGATGCTGATTTTCATCGCAAAATTTTGTTCAGTGATGAGGCTCATTTTTGGTTGAATGGCTACGTCAACAAGCAAAATTGCCGCATTTGGAGTGAAGAGAATCCACATGAGACCCTTGAAACGCCATTACATCCACAAAAACTGACTGTTTGGTGTGCTCTATGGGCTGGTGGAGTCATTGGGCCATACTTCTTCCGCAATAATGCTGGAGAGGCAGCTACCGTTAATGGATACCGGTATAGAGCCATGATAACCGACTATTTTGTTCCCGAATTGGATGGCATGAATGTGGATGAGTTGTGGTTCCAACAAGACGGCGCTACATGCCACACAGCGCACGTCACAATCGATTTATTGAAGGAAACATTCGATGAGCGCATAATTTCGCGGAATGGACCTGTCAATTGGCCACCAAGGTCGTGTGATTTGACACCATTGGATTATTTTCTTTGGGGATATGTGAAGTCGCTCGTCTACACCAACAAACCAGAAACGTTAGGGGAATTGGAAGCCAACATTCGTGGCGTTATTGCCGACATACGGCCCCATATGCTCGAAAAAGTGGTTGAAAATTGGACCTGTAGAATTGGCTTTATTCGAGCCAGCCGCGGCGGCCACATGCCCGAAATCATATTTAAACATTAATGGCATAAAATTATCCTTCCAATAAAGCCAAATTGATGGACCTTAAAACGATTTTCTTGTGTTTTATTTCAATTCGAAGTTCTATACCCCTAAAAAAACACCCTTTACCTCATTTTGTTTTTGTTACACTAGTCGAACATAAGTTTGCGAGTCAATGGCTGAGTGGAAGATCTCCTTATCTGGTTAGCCGGTTCTAAAACCGCCTGTCTTACACTTTATTTGAAAAACGTGTTATCTAAGAATTTTGTCCAAAAACGTCTTATTTCAAATTTTTTTTTAAGAAATAAACTATTCCAGAATTCAAAAACGCGTTATCCAAACTGATAATGTGTTGAAATTAATTTGGAAAAACATGTTTTTGAAACAAATGCTGTGATAGTATGCTCTTCAAGCAAACTTCGAATCGTCTACCGAGATTGAATAATCTTCAAGTCAACTTCGAACCCGCTACTGAGATGGGATAATCTGCAGCTCAGTCCAGGAAACATTTCAAGTGAACTCAAAAACAATTTTTTTTATTTAGTGAGGCGCAACCCAGCAAAAATAAGTTAACTATGGCATCGATGACCGTCACTTTTTGAGAATGCTTACGAAGAGGCCCAACACGAATTCCGATATAGTTCGTATACCATTTCAATGGACCGGTAAGACTTTTTAATGTCGCAGTAACGAATTTTTCGAAAAATTTAAATTTGAAATAAATCGTTCAGGAACTTTACCAACGTTTGAAGCCTACTTCCAAAGGTTGTATGCTTCGGAACAATTTTTTCTCGTGGGTGGTGAAAATAAGTCGAGACAGGCTTAAATGAGCTGGTGCTCTCTCTTATTGTGACGTCTAATAAATGCTTAAAAGCTGTGTGGTTACTCCAGCTGGTAAGCATTCGGGTACGTGGAATAAATTACATAAGCAACCAAAACCAAAACGCCTTGCTAAGATCCTGCAATTCGTAAAAGAAAGCACGTAACTCGTTAACTCTGATGGTACACAAATAAAACTTGTTTAGTATTGATTACGGGCCAAGGACAGTTCTAATGCGCCAATTTCTAGCTTAGTAATTTCTACAGGATGACAGTTCAAACGGATGACATGACATAGAAGGTTCCACTGGTCATACCAAATCGCTACCACGACAGTCGTGCAGTACCGGAGTACCGGAGCGTACCGGGTTGATATCCGGTGAAGGACTGTCACTTCCGACAACACTCTCAAAACCTTCGGGGATTGTTTTTGTAGCTAAAAACAACAACAACAAATCAGCCGTAGTAATCGTCCTTAACCGATCAAACACCGGCTCCGCTATTCGCGGCATTCGCCTATTTGATAAACAATTTGATCTTAAGAGAATTTGTGAAATTAAAATTCCGAATGGTGCGAATGAACTTTCGTTGATTTAATAGTCGTCACAAATATCGAGTCGTTTTGACTCAATTATAATTGGAATTACTACTAAATCGACTACTCCCATTTGGCCAAACTTTGTCACATTCTATCTCTATCTCTATGGCGCGATATACAACAGGTATATCATCATAAACCTCCTAAGAGATTTTTTTTGCGCCAAGCTTCTCTTCCAATTTGTGGTGTGCCGATTTGAATTTTTCCCTACAAATTGGTGGGACCTACAGTTTTTTGCCGACTCCGAACGGCATCTACAAAGGAGACGAATTTTTTGCTGAGAAGCCTGTCATGGCAGAAATACACTCGGAGAGTTTGCCAAACCACTGCCGAGGGGCGACCCCGTTTTGAAAAACTTTTTTCAAATCACTTTTGATGTTACCTGTACCAGGGCTCGAACCATGGACTTTCGGTGTGGTAGGCCGGCAACACTACCTTCACACCACGGCGGCCGCCCGTTACGAAAATATGTTATTTAATTTTTTCCTAATTTTGCACCACACGTAGCATTCGTATTATTTTGATCATGGCATGGTTGGTTGGTTGGTTGAAGTGGCGAGTCCCATATGACCCCAATTAGCGCTTATGCGCCGTTTAAATACCACATCTCGTGAATTAAGCAATGAAAACTTTTACACAAAGCTAGCGTGGTGGGACTCCCTTCCCTCTATATCCATGCCGTCGAGTTCAAAAATTTTAGAAGCTCATATCGCTAAGCTCGGAAAGACTCCCGAACAGGGGTTTTCCTAGAAATTTTATTCTACTCCGGCAGTGCGCTGGACAAACGCATAGCAGGTGCTTCACAGTCTCTTCCGCCATCGGAAGGTTGCTACTGTTGCACGACGCATTGTGCTCCAGACCCATTCGTTCCGCGTGCGACCCGATATTCCAATGCCCAGTGAGCACCGCACATAATCTGAAAAGTTCCCTTCTATTCACCTTCAGAATCGAAGATCGTGTTTCATTGTAGGAGGGCCACATACTCCTTGACACTCTGCAGGACTGCAAACGCTTCCACCTATCCTTAGCCTCACTTAGGTAGTGCTGAGAGATTCTACCCTTGAGGAGTCGTAGGGGTGCAAGGACCTCCTTCGCCACTGAGACATCAAGAGCCGATCCATGCTGTGCCAGCTCATCGGCCATCTCGTTTTCCTGTATGTTGCGATGCCCTGGCACGAATATGTCGACTTGCTAAGTTCATGGTCTACTCCCTGTACTCACCAACCAGACTCGATGTAATCGTTGCTGACCCGAGAGCCCGAAGAGCCGCCTGGCTGTCGGAGAAAATTGCTGTCCGATTACCGGTGATGTCCCCACACAGTAATGGTCTGCATGCCTCCTGGATAGTGTAGATTTCTTAATGGAATACACTCGTTGAGTCTGAGAGATCATGGCATATACAGCAGAAGGAAGTTTACATGTTTGTTATCTGAGTATGCTTCAAATACCCGCTCAATTTTATATATACTGCATCACACTTTTCTGTCACCTAAAAATATTTACAAAATCAGTTTTTGCACTACAGTAAGTTTTGCATGCACCTAAAGTTAACTAAAGCGCATTACAACAGAAAAAAATCATATTTTAGTTAGTACTTTGAAATGCATCACTGGCTGCAAAAGTTTTTATTTTCATTTTTTCAAACAGTTGCCCATAGCAAAGCTGCACTCATTCAAAACATTCCTGTAAATAAATGCATTTGTGGTGGTTTCCACTATTTGATTCGCACTCTTGTTACATAAACTATTAAATACTAGCGTTGTTTGTTTTATTGTACTACTTTTTTTATATTTTATTTCTGTTGCTGCAGGGAAAAGCAAAAACTCTTATCACATTTTCTTTTTTGCTTTACTATCACTCTGAAGTTCGGCTTTATTTTTATTATTTTTTATTTTCATATATTCGCTGCTTTTGTATATACGGTGTGTTTATTTATATGGAGGCATTTCATTTGTTGGGGATGTTAAGGAAGGGAGTTTACTGAAAGCGGTATTAAAAACGGCTTATTCGCAATTCCCTATTGGGTAGCGGAACCAAGTCGGATGTTCGAACAGGGTACAATAGTACAATGTAGTTAACTGCAAAGGGAATGTTCAACAAAATATTAGTCATACTTCTCAACCCTCCAATTATCTTTCGAGATAGGGGCGGATAGCGAAAAAATATATATACATACATAACCCTGGGTGGTAGTTCTAGCTGGAAATATTGACACATCTTCTTTAATTTTTTTAAATTTGAAATAGATGTCAACTCGGCTAAACGTTACTTAGTGGTAACGCCAATATAATAGGGCTTGGATTCTAGGAGTACAAAAATTCCAAGAAATGTTTAATTAGATTTCCAGATCTGCCAAAAAATTTATATTATGGGATTAGGTGGCAACCTCAGGTGGTTACTCTACCTGGAAATATTATAGTAAAAATACAACGTAAAATACCTTTCGATTAAATATTAGCATATCTCACTGAACTTGTAAACATTTCAAATAGGTGGCAACCCTGCAAAATTGTACATAATCAAAAGTTCGCCCCAATGGTTGAAGTCGTTCCAGATAAGGGCGGATATACCAAAAAAATTATTTAATGGGATTACCTGGCAACGCTTGGTGGTAACCAGGTAATAATAGAAATGTGTCAAGGCCCTTAGAGGATATGCCAAACATTTATGACAAGTTGGCAGCCCTAGGTGGCTACTCTACCTGGAATTTTAGGTAAAATAAAAGGTAAAATACCTTGCGCATAAATATTAGCATATCTCACTGAACTTGTAAACATTTCAAATAGGCGGCAACCCTGAAAAATTGTCAATAACCAAAAGTTCGCCCAAATGGGTGAAGTCGTTTCGAGATAAGAGTGGATATACCAAAAAGTTAATATAGTGGGATTAGCTGGCAATCCTGGTGGTAACATAACCTAGATTAAATCTTTTTTTTTTAAATAACGTAAAATATCTTCCTTTTCATAACTTATTTTATTACAAAAAAAAAAGTGGCATCTCAATATAAGCACTTAGCACCTAAGAATTAAGTTCACTTTCATTATAATACATTTTTTTTTCACCCGCTTGCAAAAGATTTTTCATAAATGCCTTATTTGAGAATTTTTTTTGAAGAACGCAATATCTGAAAATGAGTTTCAAAAACACTCTCTTGAGTAGTTGTAAAAATTTACCCACAAGGGATGGAAGGGATGGAAAACTATATCAATAGTATTGATGAACACAATTGATATAGCGACTTTCGCGCTGATAGTTAATTAAAGATTTACGCGCGAAGTAAATGCTACCACCAACCATCCTCAGGTTTGCCTAATATGTTGTAAGAGCTTTTTTAACATGTTTAAAACTTAAACCGATACAATCGCTAGTAAAAATATATTGATAGTAGCAGCGATAGAAATAAACCATCGATATATCGATATCAGCGATAGCTTTTCAACTACTACTGTCATCTACTACCCATTTCAAAGGAAGTGACTATCTGTAAAAACTTTAATTTTTGTGCCTCTACCAGACGATAGCAAATTACTATGGTGTGATAGCTTTTGCCATGGTGAACTTGAAACAATATTCATCTCAAAGTTGTCAAAAATTTTAAATCCATGTATTTGGTTACTTATTTGCTACTAATGTTAAATCTCATTGTACTAATTTTTATATGTTTTAAATAAAATGAAATGAAATGAAATAAAATCGACCTTACTCCCAACAGGCGGAAGCGAAATTTAAAATTTATTGACAGTTCCGATGCTGCTATATCGAATTAAAGTAACATCCCTAGCATTTTTATTCAAATGTTTACTATTTTAATACAAAATTTACTTCCTTCCCGTTCTATGATTTTTTTACGTTATTTTGTATTTGTTTTATTTTCTACCAGTTCCATTGTTATTCGCTGATGCAAGTTTTTCTCTACATTAAACATGAAATTTATGTTGCGGTGTAAATACATTGGCTTTGCTTCAAGTACGTTATTACAGATTATTATTTATATATATTTTTTTATTTTTTTTGGCGCACTCATTCGTGCTAAATGTTATTTTATTGTCATTGTTGCTGACGCGCAAAGTAGAAATATTAATGCCACTATGATATGCAGGTGTTGAAGGTAGCAAACAAAATTTTAATGCTATTATTTATTGTAATTTTGTTTTTGTATGTACTGGGGGGTTTTAAAATACCCTTTTAAATACTTCCAATTTACTGAGGAAGTTGGTACTTACTTACTACAATATAAATATTTGTGCTCTTGGAAGCTTTTATGAATATGAAATTGTATATTAGCTATGGTCCGTGGCTTGTAAGTACCAGATGAGAAAGAGATGGCACTAGTAATAAGTGTACAGAAAGGAAATTCATTAAGGCACATATGACTTTCTTTCCGTCCGCCTTTTGAATGCAAACTAGTCCCAAAATTTTTGTAATATCTCTATAGTACCATTGATTATTTGGCGGCACTAACAAGTATGATCCGCTATAAAATATAGCTCCCATATAGCCGATTTTTAATAAAAAAGGAGTCGCCAGCATAATTATTGCATTTGGAAAGCTAGATTTTTCAAACAACTACTATAGGGTGTTTTTTTTACAGGTTTGTTTTTCGAATAGAGATAAAACTGGCATTTTGTGGTCAAATCTGGCAACTCTAATGTCATTTATGTTCAGTTTGGTTTGCCATTTCATCATGAACAGGTTGACAAAAGAACAACGCTTGCAAATCGTGCAAATTTATTTCGAAAATAATGGTTCAGTTCGCGAAGTTTACCGTGAGCTCCGTCCATTTTATGGTCGACATAATCGTCCATCAGAGCAATTAATTCGGTTAACCATGGATCGTTTTCGCACTACGTTTACTCTATGTGATAATACGCATCCGCAGAGACGTCGAACAGTGCGCACCGAAGAAACAATTGCCGCTGTAGAGCAAAGTGTTGAAGAGGACCCGAATGAATCGATTCGCCACCGTGCACAGCAATTGGAGCTTTGTCCATCAACTTTATGGAAGATTTTGCGCAAAGATCTTGGCTTGCGACCTTACAAGAGCCAGCTTGTGCAAGAATTAAAGCCGCGAGACCATGCAATGCGTCGTGATTTTGGTGTATGGGCCGAAAATGAGATTGATTTCGATGCTGATTTTCATCGCAAAATTTTGTTCAGTGATGAGGCTCATTTTTGGTTGAATGGCTACGTCAACAAGCAAAATTGCCGCATTTGGAGTGAAGAGAATCCACATGAGACCCTTGAAACGCCATTACATCCACAAAAACTGACTGTTTGGTGTGCTCTATGGGCTGGTGGAGTCATTGGGCCATACTTCTTCCGCAATAATGCTGGAGAGGCAGCTACCGTTAATGGAGACCGGTATAGAGCCATGATAACCGACTATTTTGTTCCCGAATTGGATGGCATGAATGTGGATGAGTTGTGGTTCCAACAAGACGGCGCTACATGCCACACAGCGCACGTCACAATCGATTTATTGAAGGAAACATTCGATGAGCGCATAATTTCGCGGAATGGACCTGTCAATTGGCCACCAAGGTCGTGTGATTTGACACCATTGGATTATTTTCTTTGGGGATATGTGAAGTCGCTCGTCTACACCAACAAACCAGAAACGTTAGGGGAATTGGAAGCCAACATTCGTGGCGTTATTGCCGACATACGGCCCCATATGCTCGAAAAAGTGGTTGAAAATTGGACCTGTAGAATTGGCTTTATTCGAGCCAGCCGCGGCGGCCACATGCCCGAAATCATATTTAAACATTAATGGCATAAAATTATCCTTCTAATAAAGCCAAATTGATGGACCTTAAAACGATTTTCTTGTGTTTTATTCCAATTCGAAGTTCTATACCCCGAAAAAAAACACCCTTTAGTAATAGGAGTTGAGTAATCGTAACACTTAATGCTACTTCCAAGACCTAATGCATTTAAGAAACTTCTAAAGTAATTTGTTATTTTCTACGTAGTCAAGACTACCCTCATACGCAAGAGACAGCGTACGGGTTGATGGATCATTGTTTGCATGAAAAGTTTTACAAATGTCATAGGAATGAAGAAGATTTAGCAGACCTTTCAGTGAACGAGTAACGTATTGAGCGTGGCAAGCGAAAGGTGTCTTCTGATATTTAAAATGTGTTTGTTTGTTTTGTATTTTTTCAACATTGATGTTCTTGGCCCATTTTTAGTTCGCTGCAAAAACAACCAGTTGGATATGAGTGGCAGACAAGCAAACAAACCATGTTCGGACTTCTAACAATAAAAGGAAGGTTTTTCACATTTTTCCCAACCACTACCAGACGTAGGAAGTTTTCTAGAGACACTTTAGCTGTTTGGAAATAATAATATGGAAATAACAAGATTTATGAACTCATGAATTCTTTACAGACTTGTGCTTAGGGTAGTCGTCCTTATGGAAATGGTAGCATTCTTCTTGTTATAGTTTTTGGACTGGAATAATCGAGAATCCGTATGAGTTTATCAGAAAGTTACTACAGAACCTGCCGGAAAGTCATTTTTAGCTAAATGAAAAGCTGAGGGGTGCTCCACTCTACAGACCACTCGGGCAACCGAACTTGCAAGACAAGACGCGATCAAACAAGTTATCCACAAAATAAACTGATGCCTAAAGAAGATGTGACCTTAACCACGGTAAGCTATACAAAAACGTGTGCAAAAGGTAGATAGGTAGGTAGGTAAAATGCCTGTGACCCAGGTCGCCCAAGTAGCTTTAAGAAACCGTTTTGATGCTACCTAACCACCAAACCTACTCATGTTTGGAATCACTATTTCAGATTCCCTCCCCAGATATTCAAAAAAGGGATTCCTCAAGGATTTTACACGCATTCTGTCTCTTTGGTAGTTATATCCTTGCAACTCCTGCAGGGATCACAATGCGGAACTCCCTCCTTTCCGCATGCCTGCCTATTGCCCAGGTACCAGTTCAGACTGCTATGGTTTTGCGAGTGTCCGTCGTGGACCTGCATGGGAGATGCCTTGTTCGCTTTCCGCTACAGATGGTTCTTGATATTGTACAGGCAGTGGTATTCTTCCACCTTAGTTGTGATTTGTTAAGGCCTAAAGGATATTTCATTTGACTATGACTAAAGGTACACCCAAAAGGTAGTCGGAAAAGTTCTGCAAGCACATATTTCTCACAAAGTGAAAATTGTTGTTGTTGTTGTTGTGGTATTGACAAAAAAAAACTCCCAGAAGGTTTCGGGGAGTGTTTCCGAATTAACAGTCCTTGACCGGATTTGAACCCGGTACGCTCCGGTACTCCCTTGCGGTATTGCTCGACTGTCGTGGTAGCGATTTATGACCAGTGAAACCTTCTAGGTCATGTCACCCCTAATTTCGTAATGAAGGATAAGATGGGTAATGAGAGGTGAGAGGCATCATATCCCTAGATCAACCATCGAGTTGCACGTCATTACTTTTGTGCATATTAGTCGCCTCTTACGACCGGTATGCCTACCTCAGGCATATTCTAAACCCCTAACCCGTAGGGGGTGAATATTAATATTCTGTACTAAGCATACTAGCTGATTTTCGCAGTTGAAAATGAGAACATATTCCTTCAAAATAAATTATTCTTAACCGATATCTGGCAACGTTCTTCCGCCTAAACTAACATAAACAAAGGAGACATTCTATGGCAACTATATAAAATCCTTTCTCTATCCATTAACTGTGATAGTCAAGCAGAGATCAAACCCTTTCAGCGCCGGAATACTTTAGAGAGCTCAAGCAAGAGCTGCAACTGGCTTCGTGGCAATAATTAAATGTATTCCGATATTATAGCAGTGCTCTTCAGCACCAACTTGAAAGTGACACAGCAATGAAGACTGGTGAACATACGAAAATACACCATTTGTACCCCTTTGCTAAGTACAGGCCTATGGACTCCTTGGATATAATTTCACAAAGAAAGATAATAGCAGATGGAAAATGGTGCCTAAATGTGAAGTGTTCAGGCAAACTTGTGCATTAATGAGCACCAACCAACGTTCCTAATTAAGGCGGCACTTTCTGATGTAGGTGCACGATGAGCGAATTTTACACTGCATCAGTGAGTACTGTAGTGGCTGTAGGGAATAGTAGTAGATAGAAAGTTATGCGAACATTCTTGGTGGATTCCAGGATTTGCACAGTGTTCTGCTGAAGCTCTGCACATTCTGGGCAAAATTGTTCAACTTCTTGCCGAGATATATCGAAAATTAGTTGTACCACAACGGGCCTGTGTGCGGTTTTGCAATTCCCAGTGTCTTCTGTTGCTACTTTTTGCAACTTCGAGCACTAACAACCAGTTTGTTGTTGGCTTCTATGCGAAAAGGGAAAACATGCACGGAGTAAAAAATGAGAACTGAGAATATATAATAATAATAATAAAACAAAACAAAACAAAAAATAAATAAGTATAAAAATATTTGCTTGTTAAAACAATAACTACAAACAATGTGTGGCATGCAACAAGGAAGCAGCGGTCTGTGTGTGGCATAACTGCGTGCACGCGTAATGCTGCATTGCAGCTAATTCGCTTCAACGTCTTCTAGGAAAGGCATAAAAATACACAACAACAATTTGAAGCAAAACAATTTACAACAAAGTAGAAATGAGTGAACTAACTAAAATATGGCGAGTTGCATATTCTGTGTTGAAGTTAACGCTGAGAACTTGCAACATGACGCTTATGAGGCAGCACTACTTATTTTACTGCTAGACGCATAGTTGTTGTTTTCGTTGACTTGTGTGCGTATGTTATGAAGTATGCGGCATGCGGTATGTGGCATGCAACATAGTGGCATGCTGAGTGTGCCATAATGCAGTGATGAAGAAAATTGGCAGCAACATTTGAAAATAAATATTAAATAACGCAGCCAAGTAGAAGGCTCAGTGACTACACAAGACTTATACATAGATCAGTAGGCATTGTAAAGAAGACAATAAAAAGTCAAATTAAGTAGAATCTAATAGAATAAAAAAATTGTGTTACCGAAGACTTTGTTGCAGCCACTCTGGCATGAAATTTATTGTGGACTTATATGAAAACATATGCAGCGGACTCATCGTGACAACCGCAATCTGGAGGATACTTTCGGTTACTTGTCTTCATGTTCCCACTTTGTCTACTGTTTTTGGTAATATTTTCGAGACTTAGTGAAGTAAGCTTTTACACTATCGAAGACATTTTGTCAGCGCACCATCGACCCTTGGGCATCATAAGCTATATAGTTCTAAGGCTAATAAGGAAAATGGGTGGTATATTTTATGACTAAGAAAAGGGAGAACTTGTGTACTTTTATTGCTGGCTTTACCTTTCTGGTAAGGATTAAAAATGCTTGGTCGCTTTGCATTTTCACCTTTACTTGGCCATATAACAGCCTGAGAGCATAGATCATCCTCAACTTGAGAGCGCATAAATGGTGCGTTGCAATAAAAATCACCCAAAGAATTTACCGTTATCTGTTCTGAATTCAGTACAGAAAGTTTTCATTGAAGAGAGATCAAAATTGTTTGAACATTTGATAGTCATTTGCCATATTGTTTGGCCTCGTCCTTAAGGGACACCTCCTTTATAGAAAAAAAATGCTTTCTTGAGTGTCCGGTTATGCAACTTTATTTCACCCACTCTTGTTGAAATGTATTCGCTTTCCTCTCTTCCTCCCCCTCTCGTACTTACTATACCTCACCCAGCACCTCTTCCTATCGCTCTTCATTAACTTTGCTCACTGCCACAGCCTCCTCTTACTCCTACATCTATCCCTGTCACTCCCCTCTTCCCTCCTTCTTCAGCACATTCGACTACTCTCAAATTATCTCCCTATGCCTATATAATTTTCATCATTTAAAATGTAATAAAGCTTCAAGGCATGTATATTATTTTTGTTAATCATTTCACTCAGGCACGCGCATAGTAAAACACGTTTACGTTTGTTTCTCTAAAATATCTGAAGACTAGTAAATTTCTATATTTACATTGGGGCTGGCTTTCGTAAGTAAGAGTTTCGGCAAGTATCTTCTACCCCGAATATGAAGCAAAGTGTCGCTAATGGGTGCTTATCATTCCCACTTAACACTTTCCATATGAGGAAAATCTGAACATGAACACTATGATGACGCTTTTTCGTAATAATTTGACTCTGGCGACATCTACCGGATATTTATATTTAAATAAATCTTACCGTGGAAACTGCAAGCGCAACAATAATAAAATGAACCGAATGGGTTGGACTATATTTTAATGATGCGGTGACATGTACGAGGTGTGTTCAAAAAGTATCGCGAATTTTGTGTTTTTTCAAAAATTATTTATTTATTCTATTTTGTCCCCTTCAAAGTAATCCCCATGAGATATTATACACTTGTGCCAACGGTTTTTCCAATCTTCGAAGCACTTCAAAAAATCATTTTTTTGTATCTTGTTCAGCTCCTCCTTCGATGCCGTCTTTATCTCGTCAAGAGAAGCGTAACGTCGTGTTTTCATGGGCCTCTTCAGTTTAGGGAACAAGCAAAAGTCACAGGGGGCCAGATCTGGGGAATACGGTGGCTGCGGCATCATTAGTGTGTTGTTTTTGGCCAAAAAGTCGCGCACAAGCAACGATGCGTGAGCAGGGGCGTTATCGTGGTGCAAAAGCCAATTTTAGTTCTTCCACAAATCCGGGCGTTTCTGGCGGGTTGCTTCGCGCAAATTGCGCATAACTTGCAGGTAATATTCCTTATTGACCGTTCTTCCCTGTGGCAAGAACTCATGATGCACCACGCCCCTGCAATCGAAGAAAACTGTCAGCAAAACTTTCACATTCGACCGAACTTGGCGCGCTTTTTTCGGTCTTGGTTCGTGCGGCAGCTTCCATTGAGATGATTGAGCTTTGGTTTCCACGTCATAACCATAAACCCACGATTCGTCACCAGTTATGACCCTCTGGAGCAAATTTGGGTCGTCGCGGACAGAGTTTAACATCTCATTAGCAATGCTCATGCGATGCTGTTTTTGGTCACAATTGAGCAATTTTGGTACGAAAATCGAAGACGATCCAAAACACGTGCAAGCAAAGCAGCTGTCAACAATTAACTGAACATTCAAAATGGCCGAGTTTGTCGGCATAAGTGAAAGACATGAGTACCAACATAACGCCACAAAAAATTCGAAATTCGAATATACGTAACCAGCGAAAATTCAAAATTCGCGATACTTTTTGAACACACTCGTACATGTGACATTTCGATTATACGTATATAGATTGAACCCAATAAAAAAAGCGAGATTTGAAAGGTTTGCAGCGTTGCTATATACAGTGAGTGACACTCAAAATTGCCCACTTGGTTACTCTAATATATTTCGAAAACTTCTTTAACTAATTTTCATGCGATAATTTCATATAAAAATGTAGATTTTTCTGTCATAGACTTTTTTAAGCAAAAATTTCAAAATGATTTCCGAGTGCGCAGTTTTGTAAATTTAGAGCTTTCCATAGTAATTCAATTTGCATGGATATCTTCTTCCAAGCACTATGTCGATAAAAAATTGCTAAAAATCTTTCGAATTTTCACGAGTATTAGGACTGGCACTTTGTAAAACTAGGGTTTGACAGGCTACGAAACTGCATGCTGAGCAATAGTTTTGAAATTTTTGTCTCAAAGTTGAAAGCTCTCCCCATTTTTTTTTTTGCATGAGCTTGGAAACACTCATTCTAAAGATTTCTATGACAGATAAATTTATACTTTTATATGAAGTTAATAATGAGTTTTAGCTGTAGCAGTGTTCGTAATATATTACAAGCACCAACTTGGCCATTTTAAGTTGCACTTACTGTACGTGACTAGGTTGCTCATACGACACGGCGACCGGGTCTCTAATAAAGGCTTCACCCATGTGTCCCTAAAATCAATTTTTTTTTTCGATAAAACTTATGATTCATAAAAAAAGAACATTTTTGCAGATAAAAAACAGTTTTAAGGCGGACCTTTCGATTTTAAAATAAGTAATTGATCTAATTTGATAGTTGCAACGGAATAGATAATTTTCTAAAAGTGCTCTAGACTATGTGGGGTGCCTGTTCTTTTAAAAACCGAAGGAACGTCCGAAATTGAGAAAAAAATATTACGAAATGCAATTTCTTTCTTATTCTGAAGAAATCCCGAAGTACTTTGAGGATTGAACGTTACACTTCAAATCGTTAAAATACGCACAGGTAGTTAATGTTTCACTAAATTCTCTTTATTTTTAAAACACATAGGCGTTCATATAAACGTATAAATATATATATATATATATATATACAAACAAAAATCTGTATAAAAAATGGAGTTGATGTGCTTTTCCAAAGTGGGAGAGAGGTGGGTTATCGCAGAAGGCGAAACCCATCAATCGGTTCGTGCCATGGGACTCGGAACAAGAATTCCTAAGGAAGTCAGCAGAAATTCTAGTACCGACTACCCGGTGCCCGCATGCTTATCCGGTACCCGCATGCTTATCCGGTACCCGCATGCTAACAGCGACATCTACAAATCGCGATGCAGCATTAATGTGCAGAAATCAAAGAAGAGCATGAAAAAAAACATTGCATAATTCTTGGGTTATTTCAAAAATAAATGGTCTAGTTTTTGATGTGTTTAGTCAATTTTTTTGGCTTCTGTCTTTGTGAAGTAGAAGTTCTTCTCCCCTCACTTTTGGCTCCTATATCAGCTTGATTGTCCCACAGTGCACTCCTCTGTAGAACAATCAGCAAAATTAAAAGTAAAAAAAAAAAAAAAACCAAATTCTGCGAAAACAAATAAATAAACAAAGAACAAAATTTTTAACTTCCACAAATCACACAAAATTTCACTAAGCATTTCAATTCTATTGAATTTCCGAAACTTTGGCTCGCTGTTCTGTAATGAAAATTAAAAAAAAAATTTCGGTGGAAAGACATTTATTTATTTATTTACTTATTTATTTACAATGAAAGTTTTAACTTTGACGAACTTCCTTAATGCGGCAGCTGTAAAACAAAAAAATTGTCTTTTCAGAAAAAATGTGTAAACAGACACTTGCCATTACATACCTACAGACACTTAACAGGTACCACCCTGTAGGAACACAGTAACTAGTGAGACATATTTCTATTCTATGAATAGATCTAAATTGCGAAATAAGATCTAGTTTTATAGTAAATAGATTTTCACTAGTTAAAAATCGACAGTCGAAAACTTGAAGTGTATCAAAATGTTTTTTCAATCTTATACAAGAAAAAACCCGGCCACGCTTAGCGGTGTCTCTAAACCTCTAATAGACTGAGTTCGATTTTTATCATTATATCTCTGAAATTAATCACATCCATTATTACAGTATTCATGAGCACCTTTCGTTTGATACCCATATTGTACTAACCAATTTTGGGGCACCCTGGTCAACTTAGGTCCATAACTCCGAACTCGATCGAGTTATCGAAATACGGTGCATCTTAAATTTTAAGTTAGACTCTTAGTAATGATAAAGTGAAAGTTTTATTCAACTCCATTTACCAGTTTTTGAGTGATACGCGCACAAACATACAGACAGACAGAATAAAAACCTGAAAACTTGCTCTGGATTTTATTGGCTCGATAATGGCCGATCCTATCAATTTTCATGAATATCTGAAATGTATTGGCATCCACCTTTTACAATTTTATTCTATGTAAAGATTTTACAACAAATATTTTATAGAAGAAAATATTAAAATTAGATTGTTAAATTTAAAATGATTTGTTTAAGTTGCAAGCTGTCCGATCACTGCCTCAATACAGTTGGAATCGTGTTAGAATCTCTTTAAATTACTTTGCTTTGATTCGGAAACAATTAAAGAGTGCCAATAAGCGAACTGGAATGTTTCACTAGTGTGGATAATTTCCACCGCCTAAGATATAGCCATGTTAAATTCGCCAGTAGCTTGCGTGTAAAAGAGATTGAGGACGAACTAGTACTGGTTCCGAATTCCGTAGAAGCATACCAGTTCAGAACTATAGATTTTTCCTAAAGGGCAAAGTCATTTTGAAGAATCGATAAAAATACATGAATGTGGCATATGTGTGTTGTTAAATTTGTACAGATGGATGAAAAATAAATATATTTACGTTAAATAATTGCGCTAAAAGCAACCGAAAGGGTATGCAATTCTATGCTGGAGCTTAGTGGCTGTCTGTCCTGCACACTTCTATGCATGCACGTACATATGTGTATATATGTGTGTGTGTGTGCCTGTGAATGCAACACAAAACTTTAATTGCTTTTGGCGGCTAATGACAAATCAACTGTGCGTCTGAGTGTCTGAGCGACTAGCTGCTTGAATGTTAGTGCATGGCTAGAGTTAGCATTAGTCTTTGCCTCCATTTGGCTGTGGCTGCGGCTGCCGCTGGTGCTTTGTTGTTATTGCTGCTGCGTCTGCTGCAACCAAATCCACTTTTATCTATTCATTTACTTGTTAAATGCAGATAATTGTAAATGTCTGGCCGTGACAATCGTAATGTCGCAAGCATAATAAAAATATGTGAATATACGATAACACATACAAACACACACTCGCATACACTTATAGAATACATGTGTTTTCATTTAACTGGTTTGCCTCTCTGTGTTTTTGGCTTATCTGCTTATGTTTGAATGTTTGTTTAGGCTACTTGCGCGCATGTGTGTTTTGTTCATAGACGTCAGTGTCAATTACTTATTCGCTCATTCATGAACTTCTCTTTTCTATGGTCCCAAAACGTCTGCTTTACTACAGTTCATTCACTTGCTGTATACAGGGTGTCGAAGGAAGTAAAATTCACGATAAACCATTCTTTTTATTGCAAAGGTTGGATGCATGTGAAGACTTTTACTTGTAAGCTTTTTTTATTTTACTTATGTAAGCTGATGATATACGAGTTAATAGAAATATGTCGTATTCCCTTTTGTTCTAATACTGCCGGCATTGGTGCATCAGCCACTACTGATAAAACTAAGTTTCTTGATAACAAAGAAAATTAACACTTGTTTTTTCAAAATTAAAAACCCTTCGACTTCCTTGTGGACTCGTTTTTGACTTCTTTAAAAAAAATCTCAACTGAACCCTGTAACTGCAAACACTGCAGGCAACTCACACAGTTGCACTACCATATTTTTATGCTTTTACACTTTCAACGCTTTTCTGTATCAAAATCGTGACCTTATCCTTTTTTACATCACCCATCTTTTGTTTCATATCATTTCCTATTTCATTCTCTCCTTTTTTAGAATTTTTAATAATTCACAATTTACATAAGTACTTTGCATTGGTTTTGCTTTCCATATGGGGAAATCCACAAAACATTTAACCTTTTAGGAAAATTTTTTTGGACTCATTAAAGGATATATTTAAAGTTTTTATTGAGAAATTTATAAAAGTTATATTTACTTATTTAAAGGATAATACACGCTTTTAAATTTTTATCAATATAAGGATTATAATTTTTGTAATAAATAATAATAAAACGCTCGCAACTACCATTCTAAAAATTAGGGAGTATCAGAGGACTCTTCAGAAATTATTTTACATGACGACATCCTATGAGAGGATCACCGACTCCCCACTCCGTTTCGGAGTACTTCATTGTTTGGCTTCTAAGCATTTAATGAAATTGTAGCCAGTTGGCTTCGTTGGACTGCCCAAATCGTTTAGACGGTTCAGCACCATTTAAAGAAGATGAAGAAGATATATAAGTTTGCAGGGGTTGCAAACAATCTTTTTTTTGCTTAGCATGTCGATTATAAAAGATGAAAAGTTAAAAAAAAAATCGAACGCACAAGTAATCGTGGGATTTGATGGGTAAACATGTTTAAACTGTGCAATTATATTATTAAATTATTATTATTTTATTTTACTATTACTTAAAGTTTGTATTTTATTTTTTTAAATTTTTTGTTATTTTATTTTATTCTATTTTATCTTATTTTATTTTGTTTTGTTTTATTTAATTTTATTCTATTTTATTTAAGTTTATTTGATTTTATCTTATTTTGTTTTATTTTATTTTATTTTATTTTATTTTGTGTTATTTGATTTTAATTTATTTTATTTTATTTTACTTGAGTTCATCTTAATTTGGTTTATTTTATTTTGTGTTATTTTATTTTATTTTTTTCATTTTGTTTCATTTTGTGTTATTTTATTTTATTTGATTTTATCTTAATTTGGTTTATTTTATTTTGTTTTATTTTATTTTATTTTTTTCATTTTGTTTGATTTTGTGTTATTTTATTTTATTTTATTTTATTTTATTTGATTTTATCTTAATTTTATTTTGTTCTATTTTATTTTATTTTATTTGATTTTATCTTAATTTGTTTTATTTTATTTGGTGTTATTTTATTTTTTTCGTTTTGTTTTATTTTGTGTTATTTTATTTTGTTTGATTTTAGCTTAATTTGGTTTATTTTATTTTGTGTTATTTTATTTTTTTCGTTTTGTTTTATTTTGTGTTATTTTATTTTATTTGATTTTATCTTAATTTGGTTTATTTTATTTTGTTTTATTTTATTTTATTTTTTTCATTTTGTTTTATTTTGTGTTATTTTATTTTATTTTAATTGATTTTATCTTAATTTTATTTTGTGTTATTTTATTTTATTTTATTTGATTTTATCTTAATTTGGTTTATTTTATTTTGTGTTATTTAATTTTATTTTTTTCATTTTGTTTGATTTTGTGTTATTTTATTTTATTTTATTTTATTTTATTTGATTTTATCTTAATTTTATTTTGTTCTATTTTATTTTATTTTATTTGATTTTATCTTAATTTGTTTTATTTTATTTTGTGTTATTTTATTTTTTTCGTTTTGTTTTATTTTGTGTTATTTTATTTTGTTTGATTTTAGCTTAATTTGGTTTATTTTATTTTGTGTTATTTTATTTTTTTCGTTTTGTTTTATTTTGTGTTATTTTATTTTATTTGATTTTATCTTAATTTGGTTTATTTTATTTTGTGTTATTTTACTTTTTTCATTTTGTTTTATTTTGTGTTATTTTATTTTATTTTATTTTTTTTGATTTTATCTTAATTTGGTTTATTTTATTTTGTTATTTTTAAATTTTTTTTTATTTTATTTTATTTGATTTTATCTTAATTTGGTTCATTTTATTTTGTGTTATTTTATTTTTTTAATTTTATTTATTTTAATTTAATTTTATTTTATTTTATTTTGTGTCATTTTATTTTATTTTTTTTATTTTATTTGATTTTTATTTTATTTGATTTTATCGTATTTGGTGTTATTTTATTTTATTTTTTTTTATTTGATTTTATCTTAATTTGGTTTATTTTATTTTGTGTTATTTTATTTTTTTAATTTTATTTTTTTTAATTTTATTTTATTTTATTTTATTTTGTGTCATTTTATTTTATTGTTTTTATTTCATTTGATTTTTATTTTATTTGATTTTATCGTATTTGGTGTTATTTTTTTTTTTTTTTATTTGATTTTATCTTATTTTGTGTTATTTTATTTTTTTAATTTTATTTTTTTTAATTTTATTTTATTTTATTTTATTTTGTGTCATTTTATTTTATTTTTTTTATTTCATTTGATTTTTATTTTATTTGATTTTATCGTATTTGGTGTTGTTTTATTTTTTTTTTTTTTATTTGATTTTATCTTATTTTGATTTATTTTATTTTATTTTATTTTGTGTTATTTGATTTTATGTTATTTCATTTTATTGTATTTTGTGTTGTTTTATTATATATTACTTTATTTGATTTTATTTGATCTGGTTTTAGTTACTTATCATAAACGCAGTTTGGGTTTTGCTCTTGTCTGTTTAGCGATTGAGAGCATTCATAACTTACTTTCAACTCAGGTATGCCAACACCAAAAACAACATGCTGTTAAATAATAATTTCATATTTTGACATTACACTGGCTTTCGAAGGGACGTCATACAGATTCTAAAACATTATAAAAAATAGCTGTTTCCTTTGTTTCTACTTCCTTTTGGTCAACTAATTATTTAATACTGGTTTGGGCCACCTCGAAATTTTCAAATTGCATTAAAGTTTTGTTTTTTATAAAGTACTGGCAGATCCGGCAGACGTTGCCCCGCCTTAAATTTTACTTGCCTACATTTAACAAATTATACGCTTTTCGCTGCCCACTCGGCGTTTCTATTCATCTATTTCTATATCTTTCTTTCATTCTATTCTGGTCTGAGAACAATCTAAATTAGTGTCAATCATCCAAATCGGTGCAGGCGTTCTTGACTTATGAGCGTTGGAACTAACGCCACTTTCTTTTATATATATATAGATAAATTGTTTTCAACTCATATTTTTATATAATTCAGCGATTTCGAAAAATATTGCATGATGTATGAGAAAATTGTCAAAGATATTTTGCTTTTTAAGTAGTCAAATAGGTGAATAATAATGAAATTCTTTTATGTGCTGTCCGGATATCGGCGGCTGAGTAAAATATCCGTTTATTGCAGTCCTCGCTCTAAGCCCGTATTATTCCAGAAAACTTTTGAAAAACTCCGTTTCTTAGAAAATTTTACAAAAATAGCCCATCTTAGCTAAAAATTTATTCAATAACCTATAGTCGTACGATCAAATGAGTTGCTCGAAATAATTCGTTCGAACAATTTTCAATTATGAAGAGTGACAAGCAAGTTGGAGGTTTGGAGGACTTGCCCGTATATTTATTTACATAGCTTTCTCTCTCTCGTCGGTGCACTCAACTTTTTAATTTTTTATGTTTCCATAGTTTATACATATATACGCACATATTGGCCATTGCCAACTTGCCCTTGACAAAATTCTTTTCCCGCATGCAAGACGCAGTCACGCGCATTACATTTGCATATTCAACAATACATACATACATATACACATATACCCCAACTAACTTTGTGCTTTTCTACATGTTTCAGAATATTTTTCCTGTTCGTTGCATAAATATTTTCTGCATTTTCTCCCTTTTTAATTTATCGCGGCTTTGTCTCGTTTACCATTATCTTACTTGTACTTATGTAAAATATTATGGGCTATAAAAATATATATACATATGCATCCATACATATATACAAACTGTAGCGGTAGGTATGCTTGCACTGAAAACACATAGAAAGTGTAAAGCGCGCTTAGCATTTACTCGCTGGACAGATATCAGTCTATTGCAGGCGAGGCAATGAAAAGAATAATATGCGAACAGGAAACAAAAACAAAGTGAAAAGATATATGCAGAAATTAGCAACTAAAAAAACACAAAAGCGAAACAAAAACAAGTTGCTGTGGGAGAAATGGGGAAAATGTGAACTTGAAATACGGCTTAGAAAGGCTTGACTCCGTCTAGACATACAAGCAGACAATGGGCGCTTACAAATACTGATACACATACCATAAATAAGTGTAAATGCAAAAAGATGTGTGAAAATACTTACATATCTTTCATTCGCATGCATGTAGCGGATAGCCGTAGACAACATGCAGAGATGTAAGCTTTACTGTTTTAATTGTGCAGATCGACTTTTGAAATGCAGCAAAGAGTTGTTGCAGACGACGCGTTTCAAGGACCTTCTTGAGAGCGTGTTTGTCGGTATTAATTATGCGTAGATATGCTATATTTTTTTGTTTTTTTTTTTTCTTTATATCTCGCTATTATTTTGTTGTGATGGCAATTTCACAGATGTTTCTCAATCAAAAGTCAAAGTCGGCTGCTCTGAATATGGTTTTGGTTTTTCAAGATCCCGCTACTGAGTTATTTATATAAATTAATTTTATACCAGCAGTGGCTAATAATAATAACAATAAGAATAATTTGGCGCGATATAACAAAGATTAAGGTCGAGCTTCTCTACAAATTTGTGGTGTGCTGCTTCTAATCCATTACGTCGAATTGGTCGATTTCGAACGGCAGCTGTGAAGCCCCCGTTTCATGGCACAAATACATTCGAACTATTGCCGACCACTGCTTGGTTTGGAAACATTTTAATACCTAGTAGTGCTACGCACACGAAGTATGTTAACTTCATTCGCCTAACGATGGTATGTAACGGCACAAACGGATCGATATAGTTATTGAGAAATGTTCAGGAGGAGAAGATAAATTGATTAAGCCATGTCCGTCCGTCCGTCCGTCCGTCTGTTAACACGATAGCTTGAGTAACTTTTGAGATATAGTAATGAAATTTGGTATGCAGATTCTTTGGCACTCATCTCCGAGCGCTATTTAAAATGGGCTAAATCGGATGATAGCCACGCCCATTTTTTATGTATAGAATATTTTCGAAAATACAAAAAAAAAGTGATTACTCAAAACACAATAGAAGGATAAAATTTTAAAATAATATTAAGGCAGAAAATACATTTTTCAAAAAGTTTTTGAAATTGGGCTTGGCACCGCCACTTTTAATAAAGTCAAATTTAGAAATAATATTAATCGTAAATCAAAAACCGTTCAAGATATTGGATTGAAATTCAGCGCACATATTTATTTATTTTGTTTTGTTGATTTTCCGACAGGGTGGAAAGTTGATGTATATTGGAACGATTTGCCGTCATCCCTTGTCAAACTTAGTTTTGTAAAAAACCGCTTTCGGTGTTCCGTCGTCCTCACTGTTTAGTTTTGTTCTCACTGAGGATGGCGGAACGCCGAAACCGGTTTGTTACAAAAGCAAATTTGACTAGGGATGACGGAAAATCGTTCCAATATACATCACAGATTTATATTAATACAAGGAATATTCCACCTCCAATTTTATATGACAGATTTTGAAGAGGATCATAGATATATTTAATAGGTAATATTGTTGGATAGCGTTAGTAATGGTTTTTATTATGTCTCTCGGTTTGGGATTATATCTCATTTTTCCATTGGGATTAAGGCAATCCCTCTGTACTCAGGTTAAGTCGCTTGTTGTGCAAGTTAACATAGAATTCCCTAAAGGCATTAGCACTGGATAGCATAAATCCACTGCATCTTGGATTGCTGTGCCTTTCGCTTGGAAGGAACTACATTGAACAAGCAGCTTGAACTCGACGCTTACATCCAGTCACACCAATCACTCGATTTAGCCTTTCCTACAAACTTCGATTAATTTGTTGATCATAAAAACGATTCATCCTTGATGGGTGAACTGATTCATTGACCCAAATAAGACCTTCGTCTCATACAGGTATTGACTGAGTGACTGTATTGAAACTGACAAATATGGAGTCCCCTGCATGGGACCTTAGTCAAACTAGGTACAAGCCGCATGTACCTCGAAATATTAAAAATAAATATTCGCCTCAGAAAAGTGTTACGAAACTCCAAGTATTACGTCGTGCGCTAAAATTCCTCTAAACTCATTTTCTTAGTCTCTTTTTTTAGGAATACATAGGATTGTACAACAAATGCTTTCTTGGCACACACAGCGCTACCAGTGAGAAGTAGTCAAATAAAGCGCAAATACTATTTATAATCTACATTAATAAAGTAAGCAATTAAGCAATAAGAAAATTAAAATGCAAACCGAAAATCATTCATGAGCATAATACATATAAACTTCACAACAAAGAACCGCAGCTGCTAGCGCGTAGGAGCTCAGAAATTGAGCGATCAAGTTCACGAGCAATTAAGGGGTTTCGGAGCAAACGAATTACGAAATGCGAATAACTTCATCAAGAAATGCAGCTGAGTGGGCAATTAATGAGTAGCAGCCAAAGCAACCAAATCAAAAACAACAACAAAGTAAAAAATATAACAAGAAATTAAAGCGCGAAAAAAACGAAATCAAAAATTAAAGCACAAAGAACAATCATAATTTTATGGCAGTCTTAAAAAAGTAAGCGAAAAGTAAGCGGGGGAGCATAGGGGAATTGGTGGCTAAATATAAAAAAAAGCAAAAGCAATGGAGCATCAACACAGCAAATTATAAAGCAGGTAAAGGATTCCACGAAATTCAGGAATATGCAGAGAACTTAAATAGAATCAACAACAAACAGCTGCGCCTCGTAGTCACATAAGAAACACGTTTGACTGCCAAAGCCTCTGGGGTACAATGAGCAACAATCAAAAGTCAATCGGGTCCACAAATAGCAAGCGCAACTAACTTCCGTTCTAATTTTGAACACGAAAGCAACATGAGGCACGTCCTTGGAAAACTAGTGATCAGCGCCCGAATTTCAACTGGCTCTCGAACTAATAAAACAAAATTATGGCGAGCTTGATTGCTTTGGAAGAGTGTCTAAATAGAAGCAAATAAAAAGAAAAAATTCACAAATAATAATAACTTAATTAACGAATGAAAGTTTAAAAAAGGAAAAGTACGGCGGCGCTTCAAAGCTCTGTTGTTGTTTGCTGGTAAATCTAAGCAGTTTTGGCGCGTCAAAAAGGTTGTTATTCCATTAAGAATGTTAGATAAAAAATAGATAAAACTTTACAAACTGCCTAATATGTATGTAGTTGCTTAATCTTCAAAAATTCAAAAAGATCATAAAATATGTGAATCTGTGTCTCGAGAAACATGGGTGATAAATATTCAGGTAGCAATACAAGTGTCATTAATAACGATTATAACGAACTACATTTTTGCGCATAATTTTGCATATTTTCAAAGTATCTTCCAAAAGTAGTGCATAGACAGAGCTATCAAGTTTGAATTTGTAAATATATCGACGCATATTTCAATTTGACATGATTAATGTTCAAATCTTTTAGTTCCAATTTTTTGTCTTAACAAGACAGGTAGGTAGTTTTTTTCACGGAGACTTTTCGTGGTTAGGTGGGCAACAGCTTTGAAATAAATTATATAATGACTATAGGCCAGAGCACGCTTCGCTGTTCCTCAGAACTTATAATAGACAGAGCCCGATTTCAATCATTGTGTCTCCGAAACCAGTTGAGATATGGAATTAAATCACATCGCTTATCGCAGCACTAGTTAGCACCTTTCGTTTCATACACATATCGTACTAACACATTTTGGATCATATATTTTAATATATCTTAAAACTTAAGTTAGGCGTCTGGTAATGTAACGGTGAGTGTCTCATTCAATTCCTTTCAGTAGTTTTTATGTGATGTGCGTCAAAACATATAGACAGACAAACATTTTCAAAAACTGTTGATCTCGATTTTATTGGCTGAATAATGAACCCTCCTAAAAATTTTACTTGAATATCTATAATGTACAGAAAGAAATATCCATCAGCAAATCATAATGATTAATGTTATCGGCATCAGCTGCGATGACACTTGATGTATTCCATCACAGTCACTTGATAAGGGGTTGTTATATAAATTACTGGTAATGCTTTCAAAACTTCTTTCATTGGTAGCAGTAGCAACCCAAAGCAGCCACTATTAAGACATCGACGGCTGAGTGGAAGAAAACTTCACCTCAATATGTTTATTTTTAAAAAGCGCTCTGATTCAGAATTTTTTATCCAGTAAAGCCGAATCTCAGAATTAGTTTCAAAAACGCCCTCTTTGAACGAAAATTCAATACTGAGATCGGGTGTGTTTCAAGAATATTCTTAAATAGGGTGATGTTCCACCCAGTCGTCGAAGTGTTTTAGTAGAGAATAAAACGGATTGATTTTTTAATTGGCCTTAGTTATGGAGCAGACTATCGAGCCTTTTCAATTTAGCTTATTTTAATTCAATTCCATTTCAGTTTATTCAGCCTGTGAATAAAAATCTCACAGACCACGTACAAAAATTCTATTGTAGGCATTTAAAGTAGTGGGTAAAGCATAATCGATGCCACGCCCATATAATTTTTATTTTGGTGTTTGTCTTTCATTCATATCCAAACTTCATTATCGATCTCGATTACACTTCCATAGTGGATTCAGAAGTCTGCTAGGTACGACACGGGCCATATATAGTTTTTGGAAAACCCCCATGCATATCAGTGCCAGCACAGGAAAAACGAGAAGAACGGAAGTAGAGTAAGTTTGGAATGTAGAGCCAGTTACAGAGGAAAATGAACGGGGTAAAGAAGAGGAACTTGATATTAGTGTTGGGGGTAAAATAAAAAAGAAAAAGAAACAAGAAAATATAGGGATAAATGAAGAAGGTTCTTTTTTTTAGCTTTATGATATTTGGTACATGACTCACTCAGTCTCATTATAGTTGCCCTTGACATGCAGCTTATGGCCCCACTAACATTTAAGCCAATTTAATTACCGCAGGCTCTTAACATATTTTACTTCAGTTATCGCATTTTCTTAAACGTTGATGAGCGGCTATTATACCCAACCGAAATCTGTTTAATTAAAACATGTCGAAAATAGTACACAAAAGAGTATTTTTCACATGCTCTTGAAGTTTTGTAAATTAATTAACTTTGCAGATTGTTAGAAATTCACTTCTAACAACACAAAATATTACATAAAAATAAAAAGTAAATTAATCAACTTAAAATTTTTTACATAGTAATTGCATGAAAAAGTTATCAAACAGTTTTTGTATGCAAACAAAAAAAAAAATAAAATTAGCTTAACTCATAAACGCCCAAATGTAAAACACTCCTATCATTTATTTCTAAATCACGTACACAATTTTCTGAAAAACTTGTCTGTAATTCACACTAAAAAAGCCTAGCTAAACAAATTTCGTAATAAAATAATAATTTTAGCTATGCATGTTTTAAGAGAAAACATGCCATCGTTAACACCTTTTTTATTTAATTTTATTTTTTTTTGGTTTAATACGCGCTTTGGTATTTCTTTTTTTTCGCTCTTTGAGTGCTTACTAACCAAAAATGTATGGTCGTTAGAAAATTTAATTTGCATGCAAATTTGTTGTTCATACACACACACTCACAAGTAAATACATGCAGTTTTGTTGGTGTCGGAATTTGTCTATCGTATTGATTGGTTGGTTAGCTTCAACCGCCTATTTAGGAACTCTTGTTGTTTGGCTTGGAATGGTTGCGGTTGATTGTGGAAACCGGTTAGGTTAACAGCTCAATTATTGATTGAAAGAAACAATCAAAATGCAAAAAAAAAATTAAAATTTGAATAATGGCCGTAGACGAATAAAGACACTTTTTAATTGGAAGAACAGATTTTGTTATTTATTAAAAATATTTTTATTTTTATGAAAAAAACTAATAAAAGTAATTCAGTAAGTATTTGACTTAAGTATAGTTCAATTGTCCAATTCACAATAGTTTCATTGTTCTATTTGTTGTTGTTGTGAGCAAATCTTTTTTTTGCTTTTAATATCGTTTGTAAAAGCGCTGTGATAGAAGCATAAACCACTTCGGTTTAAGTCGCAATTAATTAAAATTGTAATTTAATCCTTTGACTGCCAATGCCGGAAAGCAACGAGCTTCTCACACATGTGTAAATGCATGCAAACACATAGCACAAAGCTAATTGAGGCATCCACACATCCTCAGATAGCCGCAAAGTGTCGGAGTAATGGTCATGTAGTATATATGTATGTGTGTTTTATTGAATCTACATATGTTAGGGTGAACTAAGGATAGTTGGCTTGTCTGTGCTGTGAACATCTTTACATAAAGTTAGGACAAGCAACCGTAAGGGAACAGGACAATTAAAATGGAACAGAGAGGAAAAGAATGGATTGGTGAAGAAGAACAAAAACGTAAAAATTGAATTTTATTTTATTTTATTTTAATCAATTTAATTTAATTTTATTTTATTTTAGTTTATTTTATTTTATATTTTTTTTATTATTTTGTTTTATTTTACTCAATTTATTTTATTTGATTTCATGTTATTTTATTTTATTTTAGTTTAATTTAATGTCATTTTATTTTACTTTATTTTTTTTTTGTTTTATTTTATTTTATTCAATTAAATTTTTTTATTTTATACTATTTTATTTTTTTTTCGTTTTATTTCATTTTATTTAATTTTATTTTATGTTATTTTATTTTATATTATTTTATTTTATTTTACTTTATTTTTATTTTTTGTTTTATTTTATTTTATAAAATTTTTTTATTTTACTTTATTTAGTTTTATTTCATTTTATTTTATTTAATTTTATGTTGTTTGATTTTATTTTATTTTATTTTATTTTATTTTATTTTATTTTATTTTATTTTATTTTATTTTATTTTATCTTATTTTATTTGATTTTATTTTATTTTATTTTTTTTGTTTTATTTTACTTTCTTTTATTTTAATGCATTTTGTTTTATATTATTTTGTTTTATTTTATATTATTTTATTTTGTTTTATTTTATTTTATTTTATTTATTTTTTTTTTTTTTAAAGCATTTTATTTTATTTTATTTTATTTGAATTTTTTTATTTTATTTTATTTTATTTTATTTTATTTTATTTTATTTTATTTTATTTTATTTTATTTTATTTTATTTTAATTTATTTTACTTTCTTTTATTTTAATGCATTTTGTCTTATATTATTTAATTTAATTTTATTTTATATTAATGCATTTTATTTTATTTTATTTTTTTTTTAAAGCATTTTATTTTATTTTATTTGAATTTTTTTATTTTATTTTATTTTATTTTATTTTTTTTTTATGATACATGTTACAATTTATTACGCGTAACTTTGCTGATATGCCTTACCGAGCCAAAAGATGTCTACACTTAAAAAAAACCAATGATACCGTAATATAGCGTATCATGACATAACAATACAAGAATCTGCATAACATAAGCTCACATTAAAAAAAAAAACTAACCAATTCGTGATATAAAATAGTACACGAGGATATACATTAAATCAAAGCAGATCCCGACGTGACATGATCAAGCATAAAATAACATAATATAGCAAAGCATAACATAATGTGTTACAGAATCGGGTGATTTCAGATAACATAATATTATTAACTATAGGGTAGATACATATATATATACAGGGATCCATATATAGCATACCCTAATATACAAATATGTGTACATATATATATACTATCGAAAGTAGATGCTCCTGAGCAGCAAATACTATAGACTGTAAACCACATGGATCAACCCCTCTAGCGACGTTTTGTGGGTAACCAGCTGGTTACGAGATTGTGTCGCCTTTTTGGTTTGTCCATTTCGCTGACAACAAAAGCGATACGCCATTAGTGCTATGCGAAATTAATTGATTGCCATTAGCGATAAACAGGGAATTTTCTTTGAATCCGCTTGTCAAATGGTGGAGCGGAAATTGGAAAATGTTTAAATTAAGTTTTGAGATCTCAACACTCTCAGCCAATTTTGAAAGGGACGCAAATGAGTTAGATGACAAATCTAATTAAACAAAAAGTAGCATTTGTTTTGTTATTGTTGTTATAGCACTTAGTTGGAGAACTGTGTGCTTAGCTAAGGCTCCTTTGTTCGAGCCTGCATCGATGAAATGGACAGATTAATTTCGTTAATGTTTCAAAACATATGCAAATATACAAATAACGAAATTGTCTGAGGTCGAGTCTCTATTGTAAAATTCTATAATTTATTTGTGTTCACTAGCAAATAGAATAAAATGTCCACAAAACCACAACGTTGACTATAATAAAATTAGTGATGAATATACAACAACTGCCAACAACAAAATAAACAGCTTGCAAAAACCAAAAACAGAGCAAACAACAATATGCAACATGCAGCATGCTACATGCAACATGCTCAAAATATACGAGAATGTAGGTTTACTATGGTTATTGTATAATGTAATCTGGCATTTAATATGTTTCGAGGCATATCCATATGCATGTACATAGTTGCATATTATGATGTTGTTGTTGTAAGTATTTTAGTTGTTATCACCTGTATTGCGTCTGGCAAGCTGTTTCGCAAATGCTTCACAGTTGTTGCATGCAGATTTTGTTGCTTTTGATGATAATTGGAAACAACATTGTTGTAGGCGTTTAGGTGACGCCAGCCGCAACGTTGACAAGGATAAAATGTTTTTTTTTTTTCTGTTTATTTTTGTTGTTGTTCGATTTGATGGGAGTGCATGTGGCAGCAATGTGCAACACAACGCGCTGCATTGTAGAATGTATCTATGTAACACTTTATTCGTAGAATTAGGAGCTGCCACAAGCCTACAAGTACAAATGTATGTGTACATATTTCTATGTTAACAAACAAATATTAGAGTGGTCGGAAAAAGGATTCAAATATTTTTATTATTTCTGGTGGCCAGTGGAATAGGATCTGTGTTTGAATTAGAAAACCCGAAATTAAATTTAAGCATCGAAACTAAGACCGGAATGGAAATCGAAACTAAACTTGTAGAACGAGACCGGAACGCAAATTTTTAGAAATTTGAAGAACGCTAAGGAAACCGGATGCGAAATTAATTTGGAAGAACGAGCTAAGCTGGTTCTAATATGAAACGAAATCCGAAGAGAAATGGATTTTGAAGAACGAACCCAAAACCGGATCTGAAATTACTTTTGAAGAACGAACCAAGCCGGATCTGGTACTAACCAAACCCAGATTCGAAATGGATTTTGAAGAACGATCCAAACCTGTGCCTATACCCTGTAGTTCTATTCGAAGCAAAATTTTTTCGCTTTCCAGTGATTCTTACTCTTTAAAAAAATTTTCGAATAGAACCCCTGTGTTGTTCGAGTTCCAATCTGTTCTCTGGGATTTGATTTACCTCCTTTCCATTGTATAAAATTTGTTATTCACTACTCTGATAACATATGCCAAAATGGTTGACAGTTAGGAAACTCTATTCGACAACAATTTAGACAGAAAATAATTAAGCTAAAAAGTTAGAAAAATTAAAAAAAAAATTTGAGATTAGAAGTAAAATAAAAAATAAGATTTTAAGGAATATACATTAAACAATAAAATGTAACTGCTCGCGGAAATACCTTCTGGCCTGATGTACAAGGTGGCGCAAAAGTAATCCTCCTATCAGAAAATGCTATAAATTTTGCGATTGGCCCCTAAAGTCAGTTCTGTTTTGACATTTGTGTAGTAAACACATGCGAAATACACGTTAACAAACAATGTTACGCTACACTGCTCCAAAACGCGGAATATTGCTGACTATTTATTTGACCAATAATCGGTCGGGGCCAAACGGTTACTGTGAATGGTGAGCGCTACAGAGCAATGATCAACGAGTTCTTTTTGCCGCAACTTGATGAATTGGGATTGGAAAACATGTAGTTCCAACAAGATGGTGCAACAGCACACACTGCACGTGCCACAGCCGATATGCTGAACATCGGAAGCTTACTTTTGCGCCACCTTGTACTTAAAATCTATGCAATGTGTGTGAACAGTGACGCCTACTCAAATCGAATATCTTCTAAAGTAAGTTCGATCGAACACTATCGATGTGTATTAGAATCGATTTTGACTTTCGAGCAGAACAGGCCTTAGCATCGAAGTACAGAGTGAAGGTCCTAAAACCTAAACAGAAACCAAATTCGAATTAATGTTGGGGAACGTAGCGGAAATCGAAATTCTGAAGCAAAAAACACTAAATCGCAACGAGACTGAAACACAAATTCATTTTAAAGAACTAAACTAAAGTTCAATTAGAAAAACGAAACAGAAACTGGAATGAAACCGAAAACGAAATTAATGTAGGGGGGGGGGAGCCGAAATCGAAATTTATTCTAAAGAACTAAACCGAAACCGGCACAAACCCGAAAGACAAATTGATTTTGTAAAACGAAACCAAAATAGGAACGAACAAAATTTTTTTTTAAAGAACAAAAGAGGAGACCAGTAAACCCGACGAGCAAATTTATGTTGCGGAACGAACCTGAAAGAGAACGGACCGGAAATACAAAATCATTTTGTAGAACGGAACCAAAAGAGTAACTAAAGCGAAAATAAAATTAATTTTGAGGATAAAAACTGAAACCGGAACGAAACCAAAACCTTAAAAGATTTCGAAAAACGCAGCTGAACTTTATTTCGAAAAACGAAACCGAAATTTATTTTGCATGTTACCCCTTCCATTTTTGCCAATGTGTATGATAATGGTAACTAAAAAGTTTTTGTATTTTAAAAAAACTACTTTTTTGAATCAAATAAGAATATTCCTTGAACTTGCATGTATGGAAGTAATTGATTTCCAAAAAGAACAAAGAAAAAAAAATTCCCAATAAAAGTAAAACACCCTAATGCGTACGTATGACTTATTGTATGATTATATTGTATTTTGTGGAGTTATAAATTTATTTGTGACTAAGTGTTTTTATTTGCCACAAGTTGTCACCGATTTTAAGCTGTGCAATATTTTGGTTGTTACCAAAAATTTGCCAACAACAACTGCCAACAACTAGCTTTCATTGCTGCCACATAGCATTTGCAGACATTTACAGAGGCGCTTTTATGAGTGTGTTTTTGCAATTTTGACATTTAAGTGCAACTTTATGAGCTCATAATTTAATCATGCAACATCACCAACAACACAGCAACAACAAAGCAACAATTTAATGCATAAATGGCTGCTTATAATGGACATTTTGCATCAGCTGAATAAAAACAAGCAAGTAAAAAGCAACAAGCAAAAGCTCGCTATGTATGAATGTAAGTATGTATGCCCAACGTTTTTCCTCTCGATGGCGCACTTAACAATAATTATGAATTCATGTTGCTCTGCGATGAAATTAAATGTATTTTGAAAACGTATTTAGTTAAATGCATATGAAATGGAATATAAATGCATATATGTAGTATATAGGTTTGTATGTATGTTGAGCAATTATATATATATAAGTACATAACTGCTTATCTGAGTATTTACCAAATGAAAGTATTAATTTCGAAATATATTCACAGTGAAGGCTTATAGATTACACTGGCGGTCACATAAATAGGTTCAATATTTCGAGTTTTTCACATATAACCTTTCCTACAGCATATTCTTTTCAAATCTTAGCCCAAAGATCGTTCGCTTGGTATGCTACTATTAATTTTTGGCGGGACCAAACTCTGGCTAAGGCAGCTGAATGTTTCCAAGTTGTCGTACAATTTGAAACACCCTAAGCTGCAATTATATGCAAGTCTCTGTAGCTCACTGCCGTGTCTTGATTTGTTGTTCCACATACATACATACGATACACATTAGTACATATATTGCTTTCTAAATACTCTAGATTCCACTTTGTATTTAATTTGTCATCGTCGGAAATTCGCTGAGTCGAGTTGGTTTATTTGCTTCCTTCAACAGCAAATTACGTTAACGCAGTTGCAACAAACGAATGCGTCGTAAAAGCAAATTTAAATGCAATATAAAGCTTAGTAGTGTTGTTGGATATACAGCAGTTTAGACAAACATTGGACGTACCAGACAGGTCAGCGGGGCAGACAGTTGAATAGAAAGCCATAGTGTCAGACGAATTGGTTAATGGAAAATGTAGTCAGTGAGCATAAGGCTAAGTGAATAAAGGAGATAACAAATGAAAATAGAGTACATTAAGTATTCAGGGAGGAAGCGAGTACAAATATAAAATCATTGAAAAATTATAAGTTTTACCTTTTTTGCATAGCTAACAACTGCTAGTTTGACGCTATTTTATGTCGATGCTGGACGCATTTAAAGAGACAAAATTTAAAAGTTGTTGTTGTTGGTTACCCATAGAAATACAAAAGAAAGGTTTTCGAGCTTGTTGCGGGTATTGACAGTCGTTTTACGAAATCAGTCCAGACCGATTAGTTTCATTTTTGTGGGTTTTGTGGGATTTGTTGTTGATTTTTGAATGGATTTTGGTAGATTTTAGCAGATTTGGTGGTTGCTCAAGTGGGCTTTGCTCCGCAAAATACAATACGGGTACAAGCACCTTGCGGTTTTTCGTTGACCCCGGAACCGGAGACAATGTAGCTTTTAGTCGTGTCTTACGACATGCATAAATACCTCTGGCATAATATAAATAAAATAAAATAAAATAAAATAAAATAAAATAAAATAAAATAAAATAAAATAAAATAAAATAAAATAAAATAAAATAAAATAAAATAAAATAAAATAACATAAAATAAAATAAAGTAAGATAATATAAAATAAAATAAAATAAAATAAAATAGAATAAAATAAAATAAAATAAAATAAAATAAACTAGAATAAAATAAAATTAAAAAAAAATAAAATAAAATAAAATAAAATAAAATAAAATAAAATAAAATAAAATAAACTAAAATAAACTAAAATAAAATAAACTAGTTCCCTTTTATAGTGTAGTCCATTCATGTTTTTATAAAATGAATTTAAAGGGTCTATGCAAGCTATGAATAAGATTTCTATTTATTTTCGCCTGCATTTTGCAAAACTAAACTAGCTTGGTCGCAGTTTTTCCGTCAACAGCACAGTTCCACCTGCGCTTGTTCAACTCTCCTTCATGCGAACTACGCTAAGTCTCTAACTTATTTACAGTACTTAAGTATATACCTACTTAAAAAGTGCCCCCCCCCCCCTCCCCACATCTTCCGCTGCAACACCTACATTAAATGCCATCATCCTTTCTTTGCTTCTTTCTTCGGCTTCACTTGCATTTATGACATC